>JAQISU010000242.1:19957500-20367500 GCA_029339505.1 Unio delphinus | reverse complement strand
TATGTGGAACTCTCCATTATGTCACAGATCTCGAATTGAATCAGAATCATGTTTAGCTTCTTTTACATCTATAAGATCTTCCGATTCCATTTTATTCAAGCTTTTCAGTCTGCGATCTTCATACCTCGTATCAACATGTGCGATACACAAGTTACCACTGATACAAAATATATAAACTCCAAAGCAGAAGGCATTTGCAAACGATACATTCTACTTTGGACCATAATACCACTTTTACTTGCATTTGTTCTCATGGGCGATATTAGAGTGCTGCGTAGTACAGTTTGAAAGCCATATATTTGTATTAGTATGTATATCACTCCATTCAATACAGCTGAAATAGTACAGTAATCAATGACTATTCCTTAAAGTCTGTATATCACCTCCATTAAAAACAGTTAAAATAGTACAGTTATCACTGACTATTCCTTAAAGTCTGTATATCAACTCCATTCAATACAGCTAACATAGTACAGTTATCACTGACTGTTCCTTAAAGCCTTTATATCAACTCCATTCAATACAGCTAACATAGTACAGTTATCACTGATTATTCCTTAAAGTCTGTATATCAACTCCATTAAAAACAGTTAAAATAGTAAAGTTATCACTGACTATTCCTTAAAGTCTGTATATCAACTCCATTCAATACAGCTAACATAGTACAGTTATCACTGAATATTCCTTAACGTCTGTATATCAACTCCATTTAATATAGCTAACATAGTACAGTTATCTCTGATCACTGCTTCGAGAAAATATTATTGTCAAAATTGATTGTGTTTTCAACATTGCATCGTCGTAGACATCTAAATTATTAATAAATCCATCAAATTCAATATCATCACCTTGTATTTTTATTGATTTTGCGTTCTCCTTAAAATCTTTAAGAACATCGTAGCATCTCTGATAATCTACAGATGGTGCTACTAAATATAATTTATCCCACGTAAAGCCATCGTATTATTAAATAAAGTAATAATAACGTTTTACCAGACCCAGATGGACCTAATATTATGATTATGATAGAATTTGGTAGCGCTAGATGACGTTTGACAGGTTCTTGTTTTCGTGTCGCTGAGAAATCAATAACATTCACGTTGTTGAAATATAATAAATACTATGTATTTATATTGTGTAAAATGCATAGCAGATACTCTTACAAGTATGCCAACAACAATAATAGCAAAAACCGTCCACTTACAGACAAGGGTTAAAAATGTGGTACACAATATAAAAAACAAAATGATCAGGAACTCCATGGGCTAGTTATCCATTAGGAAAATATTTTCTTGGATATAATTATTGTGGTCCTGGAACCCGACTTGATATTCGACTTGTGTGATGTTGGGGTTGGAGGAGAAACACGGTTATGTGTACAATGTGGTGGTAAAAAATTATGAGGGATGAAAAGATATCATGATAAAAACAATAATGCCGACAACGACAATGTTATAAAAGGTGAAGAAGACTGACTAACCCGATTTCAAAAAAATGATTTAGGCAAATAATATTATTATATAAAATGGAGCAAAATAAGTGTGTGAAGCATCCAATCATCAAGAACTACGAAGCATCTCGTGATATTATCATCAGGAACTGTCGATAAAAAGCCAGTTTTACAACAAAAATAACAAAATATAATTTTTCTATATTGTTAGATAGAAACAGATGAAGGGAGATAAATACTGTCAGGCAGTTTTTAAGTGGCCCTCTAGAGTCTCGTGATTGGCATTAGGTTAGAATTTAAAGAACAAAAACTTCTAAGGCTTTCTCACTCGTTATATTGGCAATTTTTTAAAAAAAATATGTTAGGTATAAAGAAAGCCTTTATTTTGGTGAATGATTAATGGGTATTATGTGGGTTATAGAGTACACAGACGCACTCAAGATGTGCATCTTTCTTAAAAGCAGCAGCGTTGCTAGGGTTGGTGTCACCCAGTGCGGTAAACTCATGGTGTCACCCCTCCAGAATTCCACCATGGAGCACCAGAGCTCTGCAGCAGCAGAGAGGGAAAACAGACTTTCTCTAATTGGGGTATATTTTAAGCAAAATATTCTAAGTCTCCATTTGCCAAACTGAGACTTAATAATTTTAGAGCTCTGTTTGTCAAACGGAGCCTTCCTCAAGGGTAAAAAAAAAAGACGCCATTTAGTTGACGTTCACCTCCTCGGCTGCTATGAAAATCTTCGATTTTTACTAACTAAATATTTGATCAAGTCCTTAAGATTTCACAAACAAACTAATTTGTAAAACCTCACCTCGTAAATCAATCAGATTATTAGATTGGTCAGTGAGTTTGAAATTAATTCTCGTTAACAAATTATTATGACATCGCATATAGACTAGATTAGTTGGGTCTTCAATAATTAGAAATCCTGGAGGAGCCGTTGGTGCAAATGAATATAAAATATATCCTTGCTGAGCTTGATTTGATTGTTCGAGATTTATTTGATAATTTCCTTCGATAACATCACATACTAAATTGAGCGCAATCACCGTTGAAATATTCACATTGTTCGGAGCAATATGTCTACCGCCGCCTTCTGGATCATTATTAAATTTCAGAATATTTGCTGTAGGATTCTTCGATTTTTTCCAATTATCGTGGATTCTTTTGAACCCAATATTAATAGCATCGTCAAGTTGTTTCTTTAGTTTATCCGGATTATATCCAGGGATTTTAAAATCTTTAATCTCCGTTTTATTAATCTTATATAGATCCGCAAACTTATCATGTAAGATTTCTTCATTTAATACTTCTTGAATAATTTTCGAGTGAAATATTTTCATATCGTCGATGATTTTATTACCCGTTTCTACGACGTTGATAAATTCATCCTTGGTGAGAGAGCCGGATTTAATAGATATTAGCAGTAGTGAAAAATCATTATTCATTGCTGTGAAATTTCCGTTAATGAGAGGAACATAAATTGATTCAAAAATTTCTTTATTCAAGAATTTATTAGGAGCATAATCTTGATAACTTTTGACTTCATTGACGGGTTTTATTTTGTTGGTGATATAATCGGATTTCTTAGGTTCGGGTGGAAAATCCTTCGAATTTTCTCGCGAGTTATCCGGTGGTAATTCAGGCCATCCTAACACTGATCTTATAGAACTCTGATAAATATCTACAACGTATCCTTCTGTATTTATCTCGATAGCGGATGATAATGTTGGTTCATGAACTGTTATAGCGATTTTTGATTCTTTTCCGGTGAGAGATTTTATTCTGCGTTGAAATTCAGCATTGATCTGTTCGATTTGATATGACCCAGTTGGTATAGAAACAACCTGCCAATCTGGTGTTCCGTCTTCACGATTCTTGTTTGCAAATACCAAGGAATTATTCGGTTGTTGACCACCAAATGCTACCGATCTAATATTAGGCCAGCTATGATACACTCGTAGTTTTGCTAGTGCGATCTCGCTCACGGGAACAGGAATTGGAAAATTAACACTAAATTCGGGACGTGTTGAGGTTATTGATATCGTGCTTGTTTTCACCGGTGTTGTATTTGTTACTATTTGTTGAAGTAGTTCTTGCGACGACATTATTATTATTATTCTGCTCTAATTTCAGCATTGTTGATTTATACAATTGAGCCATAGTTGAAAATTCGCTATCTGATATTGTTGTGTCATCCAACGACGATGATATCAACGAGGATAATTGCGAGTAACCGGCAGATGCAATATGATATTTAATTAAATAATCATGTAGTTTACTCTGGCTACACGATGATAGTTTTTTTGTGATCCCAGTTAATATACCAGCAATTGTAGCCACTGCGGAAATAGCGATTGGAACTACGACCGGAGCAATCATTGTAACCGAAGATAGTATTATTCCAGCAGCAGTGATTACTCCTGACACCGAGTACACGGTGATATCAACTGTGGTTATTCTTCGTTTGTATTTTTTGATTTTTATTTGATATTCTTCACAGAGAGAGCTGAGTTTAGTTTGAAACTCTTTGACTTGATCATAGCGATACTGATTCGATGATGGAGTCATTTTATTTTAAAAGCGTTAGTATTTTTAATTTAACTGTTTACTTAAATCCGCTACGAATTCTACGTACCACGTTACTGAAACCTTGACTAGATTTTCATCTGTATTTGTTATCGTGAATTTTTCAGTTGTATCCTTGTCGATTATCGTTGATATTGTATTATTGACTCCAGATGAACTACTTGATGATATATTGAATTGAGTCGGTGATACTATTGTTAATCGATAAATACCCTTGACTGCTGCGGTTATGTTTAAAATGTTATCTGTATGTGTCCACGTATATGATCCGTGTTGAATCATGTATACTACGTTGATGACAGTAGATTTATTATGAGGAATTTTTACTTTTTCAACAACGTTTATCATTCTCATTGCATCATCCCTTATTGCGTTGTTGAATGTTTTAAGTTCATCGATGGATTTTTTAATATCGGGAAGTGTTATTTCAATTTTATCAAATGGGCTCCCAATAAACTTGTCCATGAGGTTTTTACGAAACGTCATAAATAGTTTCGTGTGTTTTTCATATTCGGATTGAAGAGTTGCTAGTTCCAATATAGAATCTTTTATTGTGGTGAGTTTTGGTGTGGTCACTGGTGGATTTCCAAAAAATTCTAGCAGGGGTTTGTCAATTTTGTCAACTATATTTCTTTGTAATGCAGTAAACTGGTCAAATACAACTATATGATCGTCATATTTATCGTTAAGCGATTTTAATGAATTCACCGTGTTATCGTATGTTGTTAATTTATCCGTAATTGTTGAAACAAGTACACCTGGTTTGAGTTTACCCCCATCAGAAAATAACGCGATAGTATCCTCTGCTGCGTCTCGTTGTTTAACCAAAATATCATTAAGAGAGATATTACTACTTTTCAATTTACCCTGACGATCTTGAAAAACAACTATTTCACCAGGATCAACATTTGCTAGGTTTAATATTTCAGCTATTTCATCTTCGATTAGTTTTTTAATATCCTTGTTATCAACGGTTTCAACTCCACTATCAGGTTTCTTCAGCGATGATAAAGGTCGTCCCCAAATATCAATCATTATTATAGAAATCTTTTTATTATTCAAATCCTATGGATTTCTAATCCGAGAAACGCTAGCGTTTCTACCGCTAGTATACTCATTTACTACTATATGAGGTGGTTTCGAAAATCTTTTGGATATAGCATCAAGTACGTTTAATACTTCATTACCACATATTGGTGGATCAAGCATTGTTTGTGTTGGTAACGTAGAATACCAAGTCCTCATTGGAAGGGTTTTAATATAACGCATAAATTCTTTCGGCGGCGCTAATCCATATGAGTCAAAATAAATAATCCCACGTGGATCAATTGCGTAACAAACCCAGTGAGTTCCAGGTCCGGAGCTGTTATCTAAATTAATAATACCGGTTTCAACATCATTTGGTTGTGCCGGTAACTGATCTCTCATAAAAACCCCTCTGAAATTTTTTATTTTTAATTTTTTAGCGGTATCAATTAAATCAAAATTGGACATAGGAACTATATCGTTCCTGGAATTCGAAGACCCTTTCCGCTGTACCATGAACTCGGGGTTCCTGGTAGTCTTAGACCCTTTCCTTTTTTTTTATACCCTTTTCCAGTTGCCTTTTTCAATGCCATTCCTGCCGCGGTACCAATAGCTCCTAATGCTGCTGCCTTCGCTACCGCTGGGGCTGCTGCGGCAATCAACCCTGGAATCAACCCTAACAACGGGAATATACCACCAGTCTTTTCCATATTACGGATCGCGCTCGTAGAAAGAGTAACCTGAACTCCTTTTTTTTCTTTCAGTGCTTTATTAAAATGATTAGTTTGAGTTTTCGTCAGCGATAGTTTATTTCCTCCGCCATTCATTTGATTAGGTTTCAGCGTTATTGTGGTTCCACATTGCTTAGCTGACTTGGATTGTAGTTTTTTTATTTGACCAGGTGTCAATGTGACATTGATATTACTATACGACATTATACAAAACAGGTTGATTCTAAATCGCGAGTCATTTTTAAAGAATTTTGGATTAAGAAAATCTTACAGATTTTCAACTGGTGCATCTACCAATCTCATTCGTCCACCAACACCTTCGAGTATCATTGATTTATCACTAAGAATGACAGCAACCGCTCTATAATTAGCAATACCAACAGGACGGTTTACATGAGCTCGGAAGTGTATATCAACTACGGACTGTTTCATCAAGTCAAGATGTTCCAACGAAAAGTAATAAATTGGATACAGACCTTTAAAATCTAATTGTGATATTTGTAGACCAGTATCTACATTTTGATCACGTCCCATAAATGATAGTAATCGATGATAAACTCGTGCAATATGGTTTTGACCGTAATTAAGTTGTATATCCTCTGATGGTTCTTGTTGTCCGTTTATTTTCAGCGAGACTTCACTACACCCAAGTTGATCAAATATCATATGGGAACGTTCTTGATTATCCAATCGCGCTCTATTCTGTAGCGCAATAAAAATATGCCGTGGAGCTGAAACACCCTGTCGTGCTGCCAAATGCCATGTAAATGTACCATCAATATTAGAATCCATGGTATCTGTGGACGTTGTCAACCAGCTTAATAATCTCTTTCCCCCTTGATCCATAAATGATAGCAACCGCGGTTCTACTGACAATGATGGAGTCAACACTGGCATCCATAGTGATAGTTTTGTTAAATTTACTCTACCATCGGCAAGAGGAGCAGGAGGAACACCACCAGTAGCAGGACGCCAAATTGCACTATTATCATCACCTTTTCTTACTAGTGCTACTGTATGTTTTACTCCATAAATAACTTTTCTAACATTTCTACAAAATCCAAATATGTGATGGAGCGGAATAGCACATGAAAACCGTCGATGATCTCCTTGTAATGTTGCTAATCGTGTTGCAAATCCTAGGTTATATTCAGGATTAGTATTTATAATCATATCCTCGATACCACCAGCAGCACCAGCAATAAAATTAACAGGATTAGCAGCACGATCCCTTGGTTGCCTTACTAGATAAGGATTACTATTAGCGTTATTAGTAATATCCTTAGAGAATATCATAGATGGACCGGCCGATCTTGTATAATCGTCAGAGTATCTTGCTAGCCCTAGTATTGTTGTTGCTACATCAACTTCACGTTCAATAGATTCGATTTCTTTTCCATCAATGAGATATCTTGCGCTTTCAAATAAAGCCATGATGCCATTGTTAACAAAACCAACTTGGATATTATCTGCATATGGTGTATTATCACGCTGTAAAAGTTCACCTTCAACTTCAATAAAGGCTTCAGCGGGTAAAAAGTATTTACTGGTATCATGAACCTGAAGTTCAATTCTTCCACGAAGATCAGGTTGTACTGCGTGATAAGCAAAAAATTGATAATCGCGTACAGAAGTATCTTTAAGCACTGGGGCTTCCATGTCAAATGCAACATCAGGGTTTTGTTTGAACATTTTTTATTATATATCCGATGGTCTAAATCAAAAATTCTGAAAGAATTCTGAAGGAATTTTGAATTGAAAACCCCAGGAATTCATTTAGAGAAAATCGATTTTCATGAAATTATGTCGACGGATTAGCTAAAAAACAATACAAAATCAATAAAAAAAACATCGAAAATTCGATAAACCAACATAATTTTAGCCTCACAGGATAAAAAATCTGATCAAAATCGATTTTCTCTAAATGAATTCCTGGGGTTTTCATCCTCGATTTTCATGAAATTTTGTCGATAATTGCATAAAAACACTAGAAAAATGAGTAAAAACACTAGAAAAATGAGTAAAAAAAGTAAAAAATCTAACAAAATTAGCAAAAAATAAATATTTTATAATATAAAAATAATTATTTAGTTGGGTGTATTTTAATAATGATGATGAAAATATCTGATAATGAAGATAACGTTAGTAGAATCACAAGTGATTCTGACATTAATGATTCTGATACAAGTGATTCTGACACAAATATTTCTACAATAACCATAACAACTGAGCATCCTATTCAAATAAATAGAATCACAAGTGATTCTGACACAAATATTTCTAATGCTAGCATTAGAAACACTAGTGTTTCTACAATAACTATCATAATTGGAAATCCTGTTCAAATAAATATTTCTGGAAATACTTGTATTTCTAACGTTTCCGGCGAATCTTCTTAAAACCACTTCCCGAAAGCCCACTTCCTGCTATCATATTTGCTGTTATATTATCCTGGGCGTTAGTCATTAACGACTGTAGTTTTTTTATCCACGGCGTTATTTATTATTTTACTAACCTGTGTAGGCATTACTGCAGTAGATGGCAGTGAAGTCATTCCAGAAACACTAGTGTTTCTAATGCTAGCATTTCCAGGTTTTGATTGGAAATTCGAAGAATTTCTACGAAAATCACTTCGTGATTTCACTAACGCTGTTAGTTTATCCCGAGCGGCTGAAAATGCCTTACTAGCAAGATCACCAACAGTGTTAATACCCTTATCTCGGATAACATCAATTGCTTTCATTGCTGCCTGTTTTGCAAATGGAGCCACTTTTGGAGCCATTCTTGAAAATAATCCCATTATAGTATTACCGAGACCATCTCCATAGTATACTCGGTATTTTGGCAATCGTGAGTTTACCACGTAGACGTTAGTTGGTTTATCATGGTTGTAGTGTATGATCATTCTCTATATACAGAATCATTTTTGATTCTACAAATGCTTTAGCATTTCCAATTATCTAATCACGAAATCCTACGAATTTCCAGTGACATTAGTCACTATGATAACCGTAGAAATTCGAAGAATTTTCGGCTAACTCCTCAATGAAATCTCTATATGTTGCAATATCCATGATACCACCTTGAAATAATCTCCTACAGATATCAGCTGCTTCATTGATTATTTCCAGTGAGTTATTCCCGGCTCGTTTTCCTCCTACAAGTACTTCTAATCGTGCTATATCACCGAGAATATTGCCGGGACATGTTACACTAGCGTGAAAATCTATAGGATTTTTACCAACTAAACCACTACCCTTTTTTTTAGTTGTACCAGTTGCACCCTTCTTAGAATCAGCCTCTGCCATTATTTGTATTTCATCAGGGATTGGGTCTGCTGTGTATACTGGTGGTGCTACTGTGATCCCCTTTACCATAGTTAGAAATTGGTCATAATCAGATTTTATTTCTTTTGTGATTTTTGTTTTCCTCTTGTTTGCTAAAAACACCTTATTTGCCCAAACTTCTGAACCCCTTACAAAATCCTTAGCCGTGTCGTCTCTTAAATACTTAACTCTCTTCGCTTTTTTAACGTTGTCGTTGGTAAATTTAGCTAATCCAGCAAGTGTTGGGATATTTCTGATTATATTTAACGCATCAACTGTAAATATATTTTCAGGAGAATAATCCCCCTTTGAAACAGCTCCCTCTTCTTCTTCTTGTTGTTGTTCTTGAAATTCTTCAGGTGGAAATGCTTGCGTTTCTAGTGAGGAAATATCAACATCACCTAATCGTTCAATTTCTTCCTGAAGTTCTCGTTGTTGTTCTTCTTGTCGTCTTGCAGCAGTTATTATATCACCAGGAAGTGTTTTTAATGATTTTTTCGTTTGTTTAGTTCGTTTTGATATTTTCTCTAACACAGGGAGAAAGGACTCTTTTTGCGCGCTTTCTTGTTTAGAAATTGCTGTTTTCACACCCTCAGTTGCACTAACAATAGGTTTGAAGAGTTGTTCTGTATCCTCAGAAAAATCAGTCTGAAATAATTGCCGTTGTTGAAGTTTTTCGCGGATTCTATCACGAAGGGGTAATATTTTCTTAAGAGCTTCAAGTCTTTCTCTAGCTAATCTCGTTGTTAATGATTCTCCTACCATTATTAAAAGAGTATCACTAATTGTCAAATAAAAATCCAAAGGATTTTTTAATGCAAAGCATTTCATTGCAATTTTTAATTAAAAAATCCAAAGCATTTCGAAAGAAATCACTAACCTAAAAATGCAAATCATTTTAATACTTCCCCCTTACACACATAATTTTACTTCCTCATACCGTACTGGTTATACAAACAAAGGAGGCTCTCTACGCGTGGGCTCATCACCTTCAGAGTTTTCCATTAATGTTTTTAATTGTCTCACTTTACAATTAATAAGTCTCTTTTGTTCATATTCTAATCCTAATTGCTTACGTACACGTTCAACGATGCTACATAATGGTACGAAGACATTAACATCTTCAGTATTTACTAAACTCTCACGTATAAGCTTTTGGATATTTTTGATTAAAAAATATTTCTTAGATAGAACATATTTTCCTGTCTGTTCTGCAAATTGTATATCCTCGAAATTGGTCATAATTTGATCACAATCCAAACCTGAACATAATTTTACATTTTGATCCTTCAACTTATTTATTTCAATAATAATCAATTTGAGATTTTCAATATTCATATATATATAAAAATATATTTGTTTAAATGCAAAGTATTTTAAATACAAAGTATGAAAATTCTTTAGAATTAAAAATGCAAAGTATTTCAAATACAAAGTATTTTCAAAATGAATTCTGGATACACTAAGGTGTTGATCATCTTAGTATACCCAGAAGCTTAATGCGATTATAGGTGATTATGATTATATATAATGAATGACGACTGCACATTTACCGTTTTAAACCCCCTTGGTGTTTTATACATCAAGCAGCGCGCTCAACGGTTAACCGACAAACACATAACAATAGATTATAGGTGAACAATGAATGAATTGATTTCAATGACAATGACGACGGTACAACAATAGATTATAGGTGAACAATGAATGAATTGATTTCAATGACAATGCGACGGTACAACAATAGATTATAGGTGAACAATGAATGAATTGATTTCAATGACAATGGATGACGCGGGCTATTCTACATTCAAGTGTAAACAAAACCGCAAAATCGAAACTTTGGTTTTGAATGTCAATAATAACGTTCATACCACGTGTGACGATGTGGTTTTGTTTACACTTGAATTTCGGCTAATGCCCAATTATAATAAAGACGAATTTGTATATATACACTCATTACGACGAGGTGATATAAAATAGGTGTAGTGATTGTAATTATTTGTTTGTTTATTAGCGATCACTGACAACGTTGAAAACACATATAATACTTAAAACAGACATTAAAAAAAATGTTTAAATACGACGTGTTTATAAAACAGTTTTGTTAATACTTGAAAAAAGACAAAATTGATTATGTTTTGTTCAGATTTATTTAATTATAACAGCCAATGAAAAATCGAAGATTTTCCAACACTAGCGTTTCCGTGTTTAAGATCCGTAACTCTGTCATTGGTGGAAATCCTATGGATTTCACACGCGTTATACCTAACGGAGTTATCTCCCATGTGAAATTGCAAAATTGAAGATTTTCAATGGAAATTCTTTCACAATTTCACGAAGCAATTTCCAATGCAAATTATACATAAACAAACTGAATTTTGTTTTTAAAACGCTTTGAAAAAGCGGTCTTATAAATTCCTTCTGCTACTTTTTGTACCGAGGGGGGGAAAATATCGAAATACCTACCAGCTTCTGTCATTGATTGAAATACCATCTCCGTGTCAGTATTAAACGATCTTACTGGTCTAGCAATTTTCGGGTATTTCCCAGTTCTTCCTCGTTTTGTGTTTTCACATTGAGAAATAGCTTGAAGGTTGTTCAATTTGTTATTCTTGGGATTAGAATCAATATGATCAATAACAAAACCATCCTTGATTAATCCATTATGCACTTCATAAACGAAACGGTGATTGAGATACATTTTCCCTCCAGCATTAAACATCAAATAACCCATACCATTATCCCGCCCAACAGATTTCTTATTTTTACTGTGTCTAACAACACCATCACTAGAAGCTTCGTAATTTTTAATAACAGGATGTCTTTGAAATTCTTGGCTCATTTGTATATATAATATATCTATTTGTCTAATTCATTAATTGGCTGAATTATAACATTGGAAAATCTGCCTAAGTAATCTTGAGCAGTTTTTATGATTTTGCTATTGACGTCGTCAGGATTTTTGATTCTTCGCTTGTCATAATAACGTTTTAACTCTCTATAACGCTTACCCCCGCAATTAATGCATAACTGCGACTTGCCTCTTACACCTACCCCACAATGCAAGCATGGTAGAGGTCCCTCCGAACCGTTTCTCACACTCTGCATATGATACCCACAGAATTCATTTCTGCATGATTTGTTACACGGAGTCTTTGATCCAATCATAAGCCATTTGCAATGATTCATTATATAAAATTTTCTTATTTAAATACTTGTTTTAATTATAATATGAAGGAATTCAAGAGATTATCGAAAATTAAGCCTTGGAAAAATGTTAGATTTAATCTCGATAGAATCTCTGATATACCTAAAAGTCTAGTAGATGATAAACCATTATTGAGTAAAATCAGCGACTGTTTTAATGAGTTTAAGCGTGATGGAGCATCTCATACGTGGTCGACATTTCGAATTATTGATGAAGATGTCAATATACCTGTAATTGATGCTACTATGAATGATATAAGAGCAGCTGTATTACTTTCACACCTTGGCGGGAAATCTCTACTGAAGTATTTTTTTAGAATAAAATTTATTATCGAAGAGGAAGGTGAATGGATTATCAGAGATAAATTTGACCCAATCCTTAAGGATAAAAAAACTGTTATTGTGAGTAGAGATTCCAAACCAGGAATTCTAACTGGAATTGACAAACCATACTATGAGAAATCTTACCCTGTAACAGCAGTTGTGTATGGGTTATATCCAATAAATAATAATCCAAGTATTGCAAAACTAGCTCCAATGTTTTCATCATCAGTGGCTTTGCCACTTAATTGTGTAGCAACACGGTTAATAGAACACTTTACAAATGCATCCCGGAGAAACAAATTAACTGATCTACGAAGAAAAAAAATAACCGAATGGGAACTAACAGTGAATCAACATGGAGCAACGATTTCCGATATAGCTAAATTAGAAGCATTATTAAAATTTCCAATATCGGTAGCGACAATAACCGGAGAAGTATTATACGAACCGAAATATCAATCGCGAGGAGCTCCAATTGAAATTATTGATCATAACAAACACGCGTGGACACCAGCGGTAAATATATTTCCACGAGAAAGAACTATTCGATATATCCCTAAAGAATTTTCTAGGGATGGTTTAAAAAATGAGTATCATTTTAATGAAGAGAAATTATTTGATGCTATTCACGCGTTAACCAAAGACGACCCTGTGTCAGTATGGTTACTCAGGAGTAATGAGGATCCGGAAATAGGATTTGATCAGTTTGTAAAACCAAATGGTGAATTATATCGAACTGAAGAATTAGATAATAGAATGAGAAAAATCGCTAATGAGTATTTAGAAGGAAACACTAGCATTTCTACAGAAAAACTACTTACGGATAGCTTCACAATTCCATCAGTGGTAGCTCACTTCGCACGAGAAAAGAATTCATGGCGTCCAACACGAAGTGATTTTCTGGAGGATGTGAAGTTGAGTTGCGTCGAATTTGGTCATGGAGGATTGTGGAATACGAAATACTCACGTGATGGTATGATTTCAATTGATATATCCGCGTGTTATCCTGGAAGTTTTCTCGGATATGGAGAATGCTCTAAGTACTTCAAACGATTTGGACACCCCACACATGAAATGACTCGTGTTGCGATTAATGGTCCATTGCCTGATTTTGATTTAACCGGGTTCGCTCGTGTGATATCATTCGAATTAGCTACAGGGTTACATCCGTGTAGTTATCTTTGGCCTGGTAGACATATGTATGAAAAAGCGTGGATGCCAATTGTGCTATTGCGGTATATGATCGATTGTGGTATGCTAATATCGTTAATTGTCAGTGAAGCGATTATTTGTTATAACGCTCAGAAAGATGTTTGGTTACCAAAACCCGATCTAGAAAAAATAATTAACGAACAACGAAAACAATTTCTAGATGGAAATTCGAAGAATTTCAGCGAGGAACAAATCATAGATTGGTCTAAGAAATTATTCGAAGGTAGTAATAGAGAGGCTAAAGATCTCGGACGAAAAATAATCGGTAAATTCACTCAAGGTGGAAGATTTGATAATGCAAAATACTCTTCTAGATTAATCATAGACGATGAAGAATACAATTTCATAATATCTGATTTAATAAAAAAAGGGAAATTTGTAACCCGTAAGAACGCTTTTCTATCAGGGGAATTAGATGAGGAAACTTACAAATCTGCGAGCGGAACTAATAATGTTTGGGTAGATGATGTCCTTCGAAATGGTAAGAAACTAGGTACGGTTGTTACCTACTGTGATGGATATAGTTGTCAGTACACACATTTGAGAAGTTCTATGCTAGCATATTCTTGTATTAATCTATTCTCGATGATAAATAGATTTCCTAATACCGCGGTTAGAGTAGCTACTGATTCGATGTATATCCATGAAAAATACAAATCAGATGTAGCTAAATTCACAGATCCTAAGGAAGCGTGGGGAAATTGGAGGTTTAAAAAAGAAACACTACATGAATATTGTAAATCCGCAGACGTTGCTATGGATGATAAATACTTGAAAAGTAACCATAATATCTCAGAGATTAAATCAGAATTTTCTACTGCACCGCCTGTATCCGATCCGATTTGTAGATACA
The DNA here is from genome assembly GCA_029339505.1 of Unio delphinus. Classification (NCBI taxonomy): domain Eukaryota; kingdom Metazoa; phylum Mollusca; class Bivalvia; order Unionida; family Unionidae; genus Unio; species Unio delphinus. The sequence continues at coordinate 20,352,781 of JAQISU010000242.1, read as the reverse complement.
AGACAGTTTATTTAAACGGCTGTGGTGGATCAGGAAAGACAACTCGTGCAATCGAATTATTTCGTAATAGAAACACAAATGTTTCTAACATGATTGTGTTAACACCAACTCACAGACTCGCCAGAGAGATGATAGCGCGTGGAGTAAAAGCTTGTACTTATCACAGCTTCTTTCGATGGAAAGGCGATAATTGGACTCCTGATCGAATGGGCGATAAATTCATTCCTGATGTAATAATCTGGGATGAAATATGCACGGTATCGTTAACAGTATTACAGACATTTCTATCATGGTTGTTGACAAAAAACACAAAAGTCGTCATGTGCGGGGATCACGGCCAACCGCAGCCATTTGTTGGTGGATCTCCACATGAATGGCTAAAAGGATTTGTAGATTATTATGAAGAGATTAATACCGACCATAGATCACTTGATGAACAATTACGAGAATTCAAAGCGCTAATTAGATTACAACCGGATAAAATCCAATGTGAAATAGCGCGTGAAATAATCTCTGAAACTCCCATGAATGATTTTTGGGAAATGTGGAAGCCAAATGATTTAATAATCGCGAGTAGAAAAATAGTCAGAGACGCACTTCAGATGAAGTTGTTTGCGCTACATAAAGAAAAATTTGCAACGCTTCCAGTACCACTCTGTTATAGACCTAAGGATACACGAAAGCAGAATATCGACGTTGACATTCCTGGACAACAACAAAAGCAGAATTTAGTATTAAATGATATTGTGCTGGTTGATATCAGCGTCGTTAAAGATGCATTAGGTGCTGATAAATCCCCATGGACGTTAGGTTATGCAGCAACAATACACTCTTCACAGGGATTGACTATATCCGATACAACTCTTTGGATAGTAGATAATCATATTGAGTGGTCAAATTTAGTTTATCTCGCAGTATCCAGAGTACGGCGAATAAACCAACTTCGAAGAATTGTGGTTAATGATAATGACAATACAATAAGTAATATACACACCGATGATAATATAATCAGAAAAAAACTCTCTGGTTATAAACAACAGGATAAAAAAAATAAAAGAGAATTTGACATTGATGCTGAATTAATTAAGACACTAAAGCAACAACAGAACAATCACTGCGCGAGTTGCAATTGTATAATGCGTTGGCAGTATTCGGATAAAGATCCTCGCCAATTCACCGTAGATAGAAAAGATAACAATCTCGGTCATGTCAGAAACAATGTGATGTTGACCTGTCTTGAGTGTAATAGACGCCGGGGTGACAGCACCTTAGGTGCTAATTAAGACCACGCGGTGGTAATTGAGTATCCTCGGGAATCACTTGTAATTGTTCGCGTGTAAATCCTCGCTGAGGAGCAGTTGAATCCAGTTTATAGACTGGAGGTCTACCAGTTGATCGTGTTATGCCGGATATTTTATGCGTAGTGACGCTCCAAATAGGATCAGTAGCTCTTTTTTTACCACCCTCAAGCTCTCCTGGTTCATATAAGTACCTTACAATGACATTACTACCAAGAATTGGTTCTTTTTGTGAAATTCCTTGGATTTCCATTTTGATAGACGCCTTCTTAATAGCGTTGACAGGTTTCATATTAATTGTTCTAGTAATCTCATTATTGATTGAGGTAATCACAGCTGGTAATCTCTTGACCCATTCACGGGATCGTTTATCCTGTATGAATTCTTTTGCGTATTGATATCCGAATAACCGCTCAGCAAGGGTTTTATTAAACCGTTCAACAATTGCCTGATCGCGATGTAGCGCAGTGTGTCCTCGTCTGATGGCGACATTATGATGATTCATCGTAGATGTAACAACACCTTGAAATTCCTTGCCAGGATCAACTTGTAACAGATTTGGCCAGCGCAGAGGACCTCGTCGATAAATTTTTTCAAATGCAGAAGCTACTTCAGTAGATGATTTTGTTTTTAACGGTTCTGCTTCTTTGTATCGACTTGCAATATCAACTAACGTTAACGCGTATTTGTAACCGTTGTCATGCGGCAGAAATAGTATATCAGCTTGATGAACTTCATTAGGTGTTGTAACATCAAAATGCGAATAGTTAATTTGTTTAGGCGCTGGTAGATAAATTTGCCATATTGCCTGTTTAGATAACCAGTTTGCCGCTGTAGTTTTTTTCACCTTTGATGCACTAGCTAGTTTATTGATTGCTGCGTAACCTCTCCAGTATCCTCTCGGAGAATAATAAATAGATTCCATATTAAAATGCTAGCATTTTCAATTACCAGCACCTAACATCAATTTACCCTTCATAGCAGATTTTACCAACCAAGAAGCCAACTTTTCTTTGAAGGATTTATCAGGAATAGCATTTAACGCATGAATTAATTTTACATCTGCGAGATGTCTGTGTTGAAGATTGCTGCTTTTATAAGCGACATCATGAGCATGACACGCCTTATCAATAGCGTTTATTGGATATTCGCCGGGTCGAGGCTGATTTTGATCATCAAGTCTGATATCTAATCGTGTTCCTGGTCCACAGTAGCTATATCCTGGAAGGTGCTTTTCTCCTGGATACTTTGCCCACGGTGTTCCTGGGAGTTTTGTCAATTTGGCTGCAATATCACCTCCTCGTTTTTTTTTAAAGGTTTCGTGGAAGTAAATCTAAATTTTTTCGTACTACATTGTACGCATTTACCAGAAAGCGCTGATCGATTATTTTTCGTTGTAATCGTCGTCAAGTCATTTGTGCCAGTACGTGTCCTACACTTCACACAATATAGATCCATAATTTATATATAACAGTTATGAATGTAATTGATTATTCAGCTACTCGACAACGAAAACCTATTAAACATCATGCAATGTTACCAGATTCTATTCGCGCGATTATCATCGGACCATCTGGAAGTGGCAAAACACAATTGCTACTTAATTTGATAACGAGATGGATGAAGTGGGATAAATTGTACATGATTGCTCCGAGTGTAGACGATCAACGATGTTATGAAGTGCTAAAGGATTTTAATGATGCCGCGCGAGAAATTAACGGTGATGATATCATTGAGTTTATAACCGATATCGAAGAAGCACCGAACATTGATGATATTGATGGAAGTATTAACAATTTAGTCGTATATGATGATGTTATGTTGGAAAGACAAACAAATCCTGCTATAATATTTTCCCGAGGCAGACATAAAAACATAGATGTGATATATGTTACTCAAAAATATGCACAGATTCCAAGTATAATAAGAGAAAATTGCAATTTAGTATGCGTATTTAACGGTACTGGAAAATACACATTACAAAATATTTTTAATTACTGGTGTGACGGTGATATGGATTTTACTAAATTTAAAAATTTCTTTAGTATGGCTAGAACCGCCCCATACGGATTTATAACGATAAATTTAGCAGACTCTCGGACAAGATATCGTATCGGACTTGATCAAATATTTAGTTAGCGCATTAGCAGCCGAGGAGGTGAACGTCAACTAAATGGCGTCTTTTTTTTTTACCCTTGAGGAAGGCTCCGTTTGACAAACAGAGCTCTAAAATTATTAAGTCTCAGTTTGGCAAATGGAGACTTAGAATATTTTGCTTAAAATATACCCCAATTAGAGAAAGTCTGTTTTTCCCCTCTGCTGCTTCTGCAGACTGCATGCTGGCACCCTGTGACTGCTAGTCACGTTTTTAACTATGATCGGTTATCCGCTTATGAAATCCGACTAGACCGAGCAGTGTGAGCTCTGTAAAATTTGCAATTTTTCATTTTGGTGTCACCCCTCTTAGATGGTGTCATCCGGTGCGGTCCCCCCCCCCCGCACCCCCATAGCGACGCCACTGCTTAAAAGTGCTATTTCCACTTGGTCATATGCACTTCCTGAACTTCATAGATAAATTGTGTAAAGCTGATAACACTCGTATACATTTCATATATTTGGTAATTCATTCATTGCGCTTTCAGAGACTGGTGATGTCTAGTCTGGAAAAATTAATATTCCTTAATGTAATAGCTGCTAAGGATAGTATACTTTAGACCAATTCCGGCTGACGTTTTCAGCACAAGGGAGCATTCGTTTTAGTTAGTGGTGTACTTCAATCATGTACAATTTCCAAAAGTACAATATTTAAAGAAATATCTGCCCGATGATAGTGAAGTATCATAGACGTCCAACATGTTTTCCATTATGCCTGTTTTAACTGTAAAACACTTCACCCTACATATGTCACTCTCGCAAAAGTACATAATGACTGGTGGGCGCCCTCTTAGTACATGGTGATTAATAGTTACCTCGCGTGTTACTGCGTATTTGTCATTTACACCTCCTCACCAGGTCAAATAACGTTGTGAGTGCATTTGGCACTATCCCCACGGTTAGATTTCTTTCTTGCATGTGATGTAATTGATGGAAGTTATCAGACAAACACAGAAATATCAAATCAGGCTCAACAAGGATGTATTTTTTTAATACATTCACCCCTCAAGTACCCCTTGGATATTTGATTGTACAAGATGAACCCTTTAATCAGGTCCATCTCCGATGTCATAATTCATTGACGAGAATAAATTGCAAAATTAGTGACCAAATCGGTAACTCAATTGATTTAATAGGAGAACGTTTTCAACTGAATCTCTATATAAAATATTAATGACACCCTCAGTCGGATAACTAAACTTCTACTTTCACTTACTTTTTGAAAAGTCACCGATCTGACCAAAACAATACTTTATTTTTTTGTTCCTTCTATTTCTGATAAGATATTTATGAATGCTGCTAATAAACACCCAATCAGAATGTCCGATTCGGATGATTTTCGTGAATTGTACTAGTAAACACCCAGCAGAATGTACAATTCGTGACGAATAATAATATTATTATGTGAATTTCTGATAAGATTCTTGCGCTGACAAAAAAATATACCCTCAGTCGATGGATAAGTGAACTCCTGCTTTCACTTTTTATGTTTCAGAAAGATCACTACATTTACTTTCTATAATCATTTTTAGTTGTCTTACACGTGTATTTATAGGATTGTTTGTTTCATATTCACGAAATAGTTGTGTTCTTAAGTTTTCTACTGCGTTAAAAACAGGTACTATTCTCTTTAATTCTATATCATCCTCTATTAAAGCAAAGAAAGTTTGCTGAATTTCCTCAGTAAATTTATATTCTGATGACAGAGTATGTCTATCTCCGGATTGAAACTATTGCAAGTATTCGAAATCAGAAAGAATTGTTTCGTTATTTAGTTTAAGAGATAAATGTATTCCTTCATCTTTTAAATTTGTAATAGGTTAAATGATATTATTAATATTTTCATAATTCATTATATAATAATCTATCTTTAAATGAAAAAAAGTATATATGTGATCCACATGTGAACCCCTATATATATATATATATATATATATATATATATATATATATATATATATATATATATATATATATATATATATATATATATATATTCTGCGACACTTTGTAGCAAATTATGATGATAATGAAAATACTTGCCAGCTACATTTATTGATTGAAATATTAATTCTTCGCCAGTCTCTGTATAATAAGATTTATTTTTACATCTGTCTTACATTTACCAGCATTACCAAATGTAGAATTTTGACTCGGTGTAAGAACACGTAAATTATTCAACAAGTTATCAAGTTTGTTGGCGGTAATATGAGCGATCACAAGAACATCCATGATCACCTCATGAACAGTCTCGTAAATGAAACTATGACAAAGATGTCTGTCCCCAACAGTAAATCTATTTTAACCAGTATTACTGACAACGCCGACTGTTTTTTTCTTTTATTTAAGTCGACAGTTTCTAACAATAACATCACGAGATGCTTCATAATTCTTGATGATAGGATGTCTCACAAATTGTTTTGTCTTAATTCATATATAATGTTATTTGTCTAAATTATAATTTGTCTTCAAATCTACACAAATAATATTCTTATAACCTTTCACTATTTGTTTATATATCATAATATGGCTTCATCTCCCTGCATCTTTTACCGTCACATTGTACACACAACTGTGCTTTCCTTCTAACTGCAATAAACACAGTCTTGGGCCTGAACTTCCAGTACGAAGGCTTTGTAAATGCTGTCAGCAAATTTCATTTGTACAGGATTTATTAGAAGGGTTTAAAGACCCTGTCATAAACCACCTGCATTTGTTGAATCCAGCTTTGACCGTGACAGAATAACTCCAGACTTTCGGAGAAGAGTTCTGGTTGAGAGTAATAATATGATTATAATAACAAATAATTTCCTTATTTTGATCTAAATGGATTTGCTCGTATTGTATCATTCGAATTTGCTAAGGTTCTTCATCCAAACTGTTTTGTTTTGTTTGGTAGGCACTTTTCAGAAAAACGTTGGGCACCATTAGTTTTATTACGATATATGCTCGATCGTAAAATAATGATATCGTTGATGTAATTGAGGCACTAATATAATAACATAAGCAGTCTGAAGTTTTGTTACCACTAGATGATGAAAATAAAAAAGACTAATCGGTAAATTTACACACGGTGGTGCATTTGATCATAAGCGACACTATGCAGGACTAATTGTAGATTATGCTGAATATGATTTTATAATCGCAGATGCAACAACAAAAAATATACTTCTAAATCCAAAGAGTGCTTACTTGTCTGACGGGAAAAAGTTTGGTAAAATTGTTAGTTATATCGATAACGTCTCTACTCAGTATATACATCTAAGATCTTCTATGCTCGCTTGTGTTTCTATAAACTTGCTATCAATGATAAATAGATTCCCTGACACCGCAGTTAGAGTTGCAATTGTTACGTGCTTCGGCTCGAATAAACATTAACAGAGTGAAAATAAGAAGCTTGTAAAAACTTAATAAACAATTTATTGAGCATAAATATTTTCCAGAAAAGAAAAATAAACTTACGGTTTAAAGAATCAATTCCAAAATTAATCCAAAAATAATTCAAAATATAATCCACTAGTGTAATTGCAAAAGTCCTGGTAATACAATGTCCTAATAATTCCCAGTTCGAATCTTAGCGAAGCATCCAAGATGGAAGATGATGTCACGTGATGAAGTCAGCTCTGGTCTTATGAAATTCAATGAGCACAATTATTTTCCAGATCAATAACAAAATAAATCCTCTTGATCCAAACTAATTGAAATAATTTCCAGTACAATGTAAATTAAAATAACTCAAAACAATACAACTTAATATTCTAACAGCCAACTTCTACGAAATAGTTCACTCTAAAACACCATTTATATACCTGTTTTTACGTAAACAAGGAAGAGGCCACATGATCTTCTAGAATCTTTTTAACAAATTTACGTTCAAAAAATCTCGTGCACACCGTATGACCCAACTAAAAGTAGAAAGATGTTTACAACAAAGCTCTATACTGTCCTTGGAATCAACCAATCAGTTTAAAAGCTTGTTTGCAACTCTGAAGCTAGGTCAGAAATGAGGTCAACATCTGGTGTTTATTTGTAAAATACAGGTCATCTCCCAAGGAATGAATCTTAAACTTAAAATGTCAAATTTGAATCTGCCAAACATACAATTAAAATAAAAATAAAAGACTTAAATCAAATATACGTAACATCTTCCCCCATAAAATAAAAAGAAATGTTTATATGATAAAACTTTCTTTATACCACAAACCAATTTACACCTGAGGTTAAAGAACTCGTATAAATTACACATTGTTTATGATATAATATATTGTTATACACGGGAAAGAGCGTCTGCTATTAAATTATCTTTTCCCTTGATGTGTCGGATGTCAAGATTATATTCCTGCAATAACAAACTCCACCTTAGTAATCTTTGATCATCTTGCCGATGAATGTAAGGCGTTTATGGCCACTAAAAACTATAATCGAAGAAGGAGCTGAACTAAGATAAACTTCAAAATTTTGTAAAGACAAAATTAATGCCAAACATTCCTTCTCGATAGTTGAATAATTTCTCTCTGGTGCTTATTTAATTTCTTTGAAAATTAGCACACTGGATGTTCAATACCATTTTTGTCTTCTTGAATTAAAACTGATCCAACACCAACATCACTTGCATCGACAGTTAATTTGAAAGACTCACTGAAATTTGGAGCTGCAAGAACCGGTGTTGTTTCAAGTATGGCTTTTAACTTGTCAAAAGCCTCCTGACATTTTTCAGACCAAAATAACTTGTTTTTCTTCTTTAATAAATTTGCCAGGGGCTCTGCAATTATATAAAAATTGGAACAAAATTTCCGATAGTATGAGCCCATACCTAAACATCGCATCAGTTGCTTTCTATTTTTAGGCACAGGGAATTTAGAAATTGAATCAACCTTAGCATCAGTTGGTTTAACTTGTCCATGCCCCACAATATGTCCTAAGACAGTCACACCAGCACGGCAAAACTTACTTTTAGATAAATTAACTATCAAACATGCATCAGTGAGTCTGTCAAAGAATTTTCGAATTGTTGCTAGATGTTCTATCCAAGTGTCGTTGTAGAAGATGACGTCATCTATATAGGCATCACAATTTTCTAGACCAGAGGTGATCATATTCATGAGACGTTGAAATGTATTTGGTGACCCTTTCATCCCGAATGGCATTACTTTATATTGGTTAAGTCCATCTGAAGTGACAAATGCCGAGATTTCCGTTGCTCTTTCCGTTAGTGGAATCTGCCAAAATCCTTTCAGAAGGTCAAATTTGGTGACATACTTGGCATTCCCGATTGTATCAATACAATCGTGACTCGTGTGCTTTTATGAAAAAGTTCAGAATTAGTTCGTGAAAGCCAGAGTGAACTGGTGAATAATACTGAGTGCTTCGTCGCAAATGTGGTAAGGTGAATTCTATATCTGTGAGTCTAAATACAGTTTTCATGGTTTGTGGAGAATGGTGAAATTTGAATCTTGATTAGGCTTTTTGGTCGCAGCGAAGATCAGCAATTGAACATTAACATTTCAACCATGGAGGTTTACAAATTGCATGTTTTGTGTCCGAAGCTTAAGACTTTGTTGTATATCTTTTTTAAATAGCATGGACACGTTAAGGCATTTCACATTTAAGAAAGCACATTGTTTGTTTTCATTCAAATGTATCTTCTTTTCTTTTCAGATTAAGATGATCCGGAAGCTGTCATATGTTATCCCTGTTCTAATTTCTCTAGGTATGAACAATTTAATCAAAAGGGATTCGAGACAAATTACCGTCCACTTATGTAGCCTTTATGCCTATAGTCACCATCTGCATAAGAGATTCAAATGTAATTCGGTCCGGCCCGCGGAAAGACCACAAGCCTCAAGAAATTATCAAATGCTAGTTCGTTGAAAACTGTTTTTTTTGTTGTTGTTGTTGTTTTTGTTTGTTTGTTTTGGCACGGGTTGTTCTAAAGTCATATTGAATGTGTGTCATATAACAATAATTGGAGACAAATTACTCTTTTCACGAAATACTGCACATACTAAAAGACTTTGTGAAGATATAATACAATAATAGCGTATCCTATTTTTGGGGGAATTAGTACATTCAATTTTTTACATTCCCACCACCGACAGCTCTCGTAGTATAACCTAACACTTTTTAGCCATGTTAAGCAGGGTCAAATGTTTAAAACCAAACGTAAATTTAACATTATGCCGCTGTCTTATGGGCTCGTTAGTTCGAAAAATTTATAAGTCTTGATTTCCCAATCTTCGTTGTGCTTCGTGTGAGATTGAGAGAGAAGTTTATATCATTTAGTGAAATATGATTTCAAACGTATACGGTACGTTTGAGTTTTATTCTGCAAGCTGCGTGTTTCATGCGTGTATTAATGAATATATTGAATATCGTCTGAAATTGTACATTTTTAATAAGTGTTTTTGCTAAGCTTTCTTGTGATGGAAACAACATTTTGACTTAGTGTAAGGTATTGACAGAGGGCCAGACGCAGACGATAATACAGATTGTCAAACGCAATAAGATGTAAGTGGTGGACACGATATCTGAAATAACTCGAATATCGCGTTGTTTAAATAATACTTTTTTGAAAAGCTTTTGTTTTGTTTTTGTTTTTGATGGTTTAACGCCATTTTACAGCACAATATAGGCTATACATGGCGGCCAGTATTAATGGTGTAGGAAGAACCCGAACAACCCAGGAAAGAACCACCGACCCACGAGAAGCTACTGGCAAGCTTTCTCACATAACTACATTTGCCGAATCTTAGACTCGAACACACGAAGACAGAGGTGAGATGGCAGTGATCCGTAACGGACAGCGCTTTAGACCACTCGGTTACTCGGGGCCCCTTTAGAAAAGCTTTCATTAAAATAGAGGCAGTATGTATTTATTTTCTTGTTTACTCTACATCACAATTTATGAACAGAGTGGTCAGTCCTTGTAATACTTCTCCGTAGTTCTTAATGCGTTTGTCAGTGCTTATATATATTATGAGGTAATTGTCACCCATCATATGTGTGTGTGTGTGTGTGTGTGTGTGTGTGTGTGTGTGCGTGTGTGTGTGTGTGTGTGTGAGAGAGAGAGAGAGAGAGAGAGAGAGAGAGATTATAATAATCGTACTAAATACTGTGACTACTGCTGATTCCTAATTGCCCTATGGCTTCAACCAGAGACAATCTCAGTAAGCCCTTTAGAAATAAAATTCAATTTCTAGCTCCTTTATAATGAACCTACCATCCCGTTTGAAACAAAACAACCATCCCCGTGAATAGCATTCTCAGTAGAATAATTGCTAATTCTGCTACAGATAGTAAAGTGTACAATTACTTCCCCCTTCCATAAAAAAGAGAGACTTTTCAGTTCGGAGACCAATTTGCTAGATATGCTTTGCAATCAACATCATTGGCCAACTGAGCAAGTTATACATTTGCTGAATTTACACTGTCATGATATACGATTTTTCTGTTCCAAACGCTGTATTGAAATTTAGATTGAAAACACTTGCAGATTATTGCAATCGATACAAATAATGATTTTTATTGTGAAAAAGAAAACAATAACATCAAAAGTCAATGAGTTTATTTTATGTCTTTTGCAGATTTTAATTATTTCATCCTAATGGACGTGTTCGGTTTGCTTAATAAATATATTTGCATAAATTTATCCTAAATGTTACTATTGGGATATAATAATTTTAGTAAACCCATATATTGAGAAAGGGAAGAGAGACTCAATTAAGACCGTCTGAAACGTTTTTATTGAAGTCAATACTTTCTTCCCATTCATGTTACTTTTTATTCAACATATATACGAATATTTTGCTCAATTCATTTATAAATTAACAATGAAATTGATAAAACTATTCATGCTGCCATTCTTATATGTCTAATATATTATACATTTTGACCACTCCATTTGAAATTTCGCATGTTTTAAAGATTTAATTAAAATGAACTTTAAGAAATATAATTATGAGGTCCACTGGTATTAATTGACCGGAATCATTTCATGATCTTGAATTTACCACTCTCATTTGTTGAAGCACTTGTACCTTAATCATTACCTCTATTTGACTTAACACTGTCTATAACTTTTTCCTGTAATACGTTCAATGGCATTCTATGAGGGGTTAAAACATATGGTAAGATTATATGTATGCCTTACCCAATTTAGGTAAGGAAGCTTTCTTAAATAAATGATTAGGCACTTTAACTGTGCGATCGTAGTACATTTTTTGTCTTTAAATATTCATTGTAGGAAACTGTTCAAAACTTTTCTTTTTATTAACAATGATATCCACTCCCTGAAATCAATGAGCATGCATATGCTATACATTCAAGACATCAAGGTCTTTCTTATATTTGCATGTAATTATTTCTGTATCCTTTCCTTTGCAAAAAGTATTTTTCTGTTATCATTAGATATTACAAATGTTGGAATATATATATATATATATATATATATATATATATATATATATATATATATATATATATATATAGAGAGAGAGAGAGAGAGAGAGAGAGAGAGAGAGAGAGAGAGATTTTCCCCAAGCCTTGGGCTGACCTAGGCTGCATACATGTCTTAAATATCTTAACTCTGTTGAACATAAGTTTCAAATCTATTTCAACAGTATATCAGTTTGATGCCAACAAATTAAAATGCATATCAATGCGTCCGAAATGAAATATATGACAATAAGAACAGGACAGCATAAATTTATGTTTCAAAAATAAAAAAACTTATTGGCATCTATATCGATCAACATCTCAGCTTGATTACACATATCTATCATATATTTCCAATGGTAGTCAAAATAATAATTCTCAAAATTACCGTCGAAATTCTCCCCCCGTCGATTGAACTTCCGTTTTCGGGATATCTATTACCATTGATAGGTTATGTCTTTAACATATCGGAAACACATTCAATTATAATCTGTCCAGACGTGACAAACTCCAGAAAATGGGCCGCGCGAATAATTCTGAAGCCTCCTATTACGACTCTCTCAGATGTTTGTTTCCATGTCTACAAAAGCTAATTATACAACATCGTATTTGAATAATGACACATAAGTATCTAAACAATCTTGCTCTGGATTCTATCTTTGACCTTATTGAACGAACATCATCAAATACAGAGTGCAACCTCCGAACAACAACTCCAGATTTTAGGTCGAAAAGTAGTTTAAAAATTCATATAATGAATTACATTATCTTTTAGAATATCTGAGGAAACGAAATTCAATTTCTCTTGCATATTTTTAAACCTCTTTAAAGAAACTGTTTCTCGACCGGCTGGAGAGTCTTCCAATACATAATATGCTCATTGTATTCAGTGATAACGTGTGCATGCTTTATTTTGATTTATGCATATATGACTTTGGAAATGTGCATACCTGTGTATTGTATATTATTCATATAATGTGCATACCTGTGTATTGTATATTATTCATATGATGTGCATACCTGTGTATTGTATATTAGTCATATAATGTGCATACCTGTGTATTGTATATTATTCATATAATGTGCATACCTGTGTATTGTATATCATTCATATAATGTGCATACCTGTGTATTGTATATTATTCATATAATGTGCATACCTGTGTATTGTATATTATTCATCTAATGTGCATACCTGTGTATTGTATATTATTCATCTAATGTGCATACCTGTGTATTGTATATTGTTCATATCATTATCAAATGGAAACATTAGTTAGATATATTAATCCTTTTAAAATCAGTGCAAATGCGTATACGAATTTACCCGAGTGTAAGTGAATTTATAATACACAGCTTGTTTAAACAATTGAAGGTAATATTGCAGATAGGGCTTTTATGACTAAATGTGTTATCCTCGTTAAAATTTCATCATCATCGTCGTCCGTATTATTATTATTATTATTATTATTATTATTATTATTATTATTATTATTATTATACTAGCTTTATTTTCAAAGATTGGGTGTTTTATCTTGAAAACAATTAAAGTGGAATATGGACTTGGCCAGTCTAGAAGCAACTGAAGTTTCCAAAAATCCAGTTGCTTGTTACATCTAAATATTATTTATTATTATTATTATTATTATTAGTAGTAGTAGTAGTAGTAGTAGTAGTAGTAGTAGTAGTAGTAATAGTGGTAGTAGTGTTAGTGCTGCTGCTGTTGTTATTTTCTTGTTGTAGTTGTTTATCTTCCGTAACATATTTTGTTCATACCCTATGGATCTAGTACTGCTGCTTAATTTTGGAAAAGTCCGCATTAAATAATATATTTACGATTCACACTATCATTCACTCCGATCTTTTGGGGACCTGATGTTGACGTGATCTACTTAAATCAGTTGTTTGTTTTGTCTCTTATCACAGGGTCTACAACTGTCATATCATCAACGATGCATACGTGCTGGATATTGATCATATTACAGTGAAATGCACTCGCCAGGGTTCACACTGAAGTAACTCTGCATGTGGTGGTGGCAACTTGAGGCGAAACTAAAATTTGCGCAGAAAGGCATGCGTGAATTGTTATATTACAACTTAATGCAATACTCAAATTTAACTTTGATTTTTTTCAGCCCTTACGTCCAAGGTGTACTTTGATTACAATTCATTTGCATCTAGCCGGATGATTGGTATGGTCTGTAGTGTGCAAGTTCAAGGAGAAGGAGACCATTACGATAATGCATGGAGCCAAACTGAAGATTACCATGACCAGTGGTTGTGTCATTAAGTCCCACGACTCTAGACTCGGGATTTCTTGTATACAAACAGGAAATGACGCCATGCTTAATATAAGTCTGAGATGGCCTGAGTCCTCTGATCTGGGAAACTGGACCTGCAATGATGGAAAATCGCACGATACGGTTACTTTCCCGCATTTTATAGGTAAACATTTGTATTAAATTTCATGTCACGAATGATTATATATATATATATATATATATATATATATATATATATATATATATATATATATATATATATATATATATATATATATATATATATATATATATATATATATATTTGCTGTGTACAACGATGTAAAAAGTCAATTGTATTTGTTTTAAACGAACGGCAATAATAAATTTTTCCTGCTCAAATCATCCACTTATTTTGTATTAGTTATCATTAATCACGACATTTTTATGCTTGTTTATGTCATTTCAATTAAGGTATGGGTAGCAAAACACTAATCACAATTTAGGTTAAGGTAATATCATCATTTCGTTTCGATTCATAATAATAATAATAATAATAATAATAATAATAATAATAATAATAATAATAACAATAATAATTATACTACTACTTCTACTACTACTGAGGACTTTGTGTAGCACCTAATCTTTAGAAGCTCTAAGCGCTTTAGAACATATATAATGATATGAATACATAACAACTCCACCAACGCCATGAAATTAGAAAACATAAAAACATTCTGAAAATATTTAAGGTTGGAAATATTATTAGGTCTTTAAGTTTGTTTTTGCAGTCTAAAAAAGTGAGTTTAAAGAGCACTCTTGAAAGGGATCTCTTTGTCCTTGTGTCTAATTTCAATGGGCAATTTGTTCCGCGTTGCTGGGCCCTGTAATGCAAAAGGACGTTGTTCATATGACTTGGTTTTCGCAGTGGGAATAATGAGTATACGATTGTCAGAAGAGGAGCGAAATTATCTTGCTGGTGTGTACACATGGGTGAGTTCAGATAGGTATATTGGAATGGAGTCCGTCAGTGATATGTAGCACAGAGAACAAGTTTTGTGTTTGAATCTGGATCGAATGGATAGCTAGTGTAAGGTACAAAACAGCCGGGAGGTGTGCTAGGATCGTGGTACTCTAATTATGATCCAATCAGCTTTGTTTTGAATTTTTTAAAGTTTCTGGAGTAGATATTGAGACGAAGCAGACAAAATTGAGTTGCAATAGTTACAATAGTCCAGTCTTGAAAGTACTTATGAACACAAAAGTGTTACTGACTGTGTGAATTAAATGTTGGTGTCGCTGGTATTTATTTTTTGAGGTAAAGGTGTGAAGGAAAAATGTTTTGTGTTGTGATCAGAATGGCCTCAGTTTTATCATCATTCATCTACAGTTTGTTAGATACCGTCAATGATTTCACATCAGAAATGCACCTCTCTACTCCTCGGATGGTTGCATCAACTTCAGTTGGGTGACTAGATTTGTATATTTTGGTGTCATCAGCGTACAATTGATGACATTTGAGAGCGGCTGAGTGTATAGAATGAAGAGAACATGTCCAGGAACAGACCTCTGTGGATCACCACAAGATATATCTACTGGGCTGGAGTGCATTCCACTTGCAGACAAAATGTTTGTCCTGTTGACTAAGTAGGACTTTACTTACGGTAAGGCTTTATTGTGAAATGCTGGAAGCGGTGAAGTAATATATCATGGAATATTGAGTCAAATGATGCACACAAGTTAAGGACTGATGTCACTGAAATGCATTATTATCGGAGGACATGTTACATCCCACGCATGTTACTGGATCCTCGTCCTTCATAAACAAGTTGCTTGTGTTCTCTATTCGGGACTCACTCTCTCTAGAAATGGACATAAATATTTCCATTTTTAAAGTCCCACAGACAGCACTAATGATATAAAATGAATTGGATCCAGACCGTTTTACATCTTTCATTCGACGGTGTAAAGGATCTTTTGGATGTATTGGTCCCAAGTTTCATCGGGGTTAATGCGCTAAGAGCAATGAGTACGCAAACGACGAAAAACATGATCATTAACACTGTAATTATTAACACTGACATCTATTCGGAAAATTAAGGCTTCTTCGGAAAGTGAATCCTACAAGCGTCAATTTGGCAAACTAAGGCTTCCTCGAAATCGTAAAAAACGCATGCTTGAGATGCCATGGTCGTTGTCGCCGCCCCCTCTGCTGCTATGAGTTAACCAAATATTTTATCAAATCCGACACGATATCGTGTTCGAGGATCTGCTAAATTTATCGTCACGAATCCATGTTGGATTGACTGAACGCAACTAAAGAAATTCCTAAATCGGTTATGATCCATATCACCGCCGCACCAAGTTTGCCAAATATTCCTAAGAGTATGTGTATCAACTCCGTAAAACACACACAATAAATTGCAGTTATCTCTGATCACCTTCGGAATTTGTGTATACCGTTGAGTGACATATATCACGTCGGTGTTTTTATGCCTACCTCTAGAAAATATCCTGGCAGGTTTTTTTTTTGATTATCTAACATCACATCGTCGTATACGACTAAATTGTTAATACATCCACCAATATCATCAATGCTCGGTGCTTCTTCGATATCGGTTATAAACTCAATAATACCCTCGCCGGATTCTTCTACCGCGCTGTCATTAAAATCTTTTAGTACATTGTAACAGCGTTGATCGTCTACACTAGGAGCTATCAAATACAACTTGTCCCATTTCATCCATCTCGTTATTAAATTAAGTAGTAGTTGTGTCTTTCCACTTCCAGATGGTCCGATTATAATCATTCTAATTGAATTCGGCAACATTGCATGGTGTTTAATAGGTTCCCGTCGTCGGGTAGCTGAATAATCAATTACATTCATGTTATTATATATAAATTATGGATTTATATTGTGTGAAGTGTAAGACGCGTACTGGCACAAACGACTTGACGACGATTACAACTAAAAATAACCGATCAGCACTTTCCGGTAAATGCGTACAATGCAGTACAAAGAAATTTAGATTTGTTTCCCTTGATAAATCAAAAGGATTAAAAAAAAAAACGAGGAGGTGATATTGCAACCAAGCTAACTAAACTCCCAGGAACACCATGGGCGAAGTATCCAGGAGAGAAACACCTTCCAGGGTATAGTTACTGTGGACCCGGAACCAGATTCGATATCAGACTCGATGATCATAACCAACCTCAACCGGGTGAATATCCAATAAACGCCATTGATAAGGCGTGTCATGCTCATGGTGTTGCTTATAAAAGCAGTAATTTGCAACACAGACATATCGCAGATGTGAAATTAATTCATGCGTTGAATTCTATCACTGATAAATCCTTCAAAGCAAAATTAGCTTCATGGTTAGTAAAATCGGCAATGAAAGGTAAATTGATGTTAGGTGCTGGTAATTAATAACAACATGGAATCTATTTACTATTCTCCAAGAGGATGCTGGAGAGGTAAGGCGGCAAATGGTAAACTCGCTAGCGCCGCGAAGGTGAAATATACCACTGCGGCTAATTGGTTATCTAAACAGGCGATATGGCAAATTTATCTACCGCCGCCTAAACGAATTAACTTCTCGCATTTTGATGTGACCGTTCCCAATGAGGTTCATCAAGCTGATATATTATTTCTGCCGCATGATGGTGGTTACAAATACGCGCTAACCATAGTTGATGTTGCGAGTCGATACAAACAAGCAGAACCGTTAAAAACAAAATCATCAACTGAAGTGGCTTCTAAGTTTGAAAGGATTTATCGAAGGGGTCCTCTGCGTTGGCAAAATCTATTACAGGTTGATCCTGGCAAGGAATTTCAGGGTGTGGTTTTATCAACGATGAAGCATCATAATACCGCGTTACCACGAGGACATACTGCACTACATCGCGATCAGGCAATTGTTGAACGATTTAATCGAACGCTTGCTGAGCGGTTATTTGGATATCAATACGCGAAGGAATTTATTCAACATAAACGATCTCGTGAATGGGTCAAGAGATTACCAGGCGTGATTACTGCGTTGAATAACGAGATTACTCGAACGATTAATATGAAACCTAACAACGCAATTGAAAAGAAGTCTATACCCGTACAACCGCAAAAAGATGTTTCAAAACAACCAATTCTTATTAATGTCACTGTTAGTTATTTATACGAACCAGGATAGCTCGAAGGTGGCAAAAAAGAGAGCTACTGATCCTATTTGGAGTGTCACCGCGCATAAAATATCCAGCATAACACGATCTACGGGTAGACCAGCAATCTATAGACTGGATTCAAATGCTCCTCAGCGAGGATTTACTCGGCAACAGCTGCAAGTGATACCCAAGGATACTCAATTACCGCCACGTGGTCTTAACTAGCACCTCTTCGTCTGTTGCGCTCAAGACAAGTCAGCATCTTATTATTTCTAGTATGGCCTAAGCTGCTATCTTTTCTGTCTACGGTAAATTGTCGAGGATCCGACCAGCACCAACGCATTATACAATTGCAACTCGCGTAGTGATTATTCTGTTGTTGCTTCAGCGTAATTATTAATTCAGCATCAATATCGAATTCTCTGTTATTTTTTTTAACTTGCTGTTTATAACCAGATAGTGTTTTTCGGATCATGTCTTTAGTGATGCAATCATCAGTGACAATATCATTGATTGTAGTGTCGTTATCGTCTCCTGACTCTGTCAGGAAAACTCTTCGAAGCTGATTTATTCTTCGTACTCTGGATACTGCGACATAAACTAAATTCGACCACTCGATGTGATTATCCACTATCCAAACAATTGTATCTGTGATAGTCAATCCCTGTGAAGAATGTATCGTCGCTGCGTATCCTAGCGTCCACGGGGATTTATCAGCGCGTAATGCATCTTCGACAACGCTGATATCAACCAGCACAATATCATTTAACACTAAATTCTGTTTTTCTGTCAAGCCTGGAATATCAACTTCACTATTCTGCTTTCGTGTATCCGAAGGCCTATAACACAACGGCACTGGAAGCGTTGCAAATTTTTCTTTATGCGTTTCAAATAACTTCATCTGAAGTGTGTCTCTGACTATCTTTCTACTTGCGATTATCAAATCATTTGTTCTCCATGTTTCCCAAAAATCATTCATGAAAGGTTCCGAAATTATTTCACGCGCTATCTCACATTGAATTCTATCCGGTTGTAATCTGATTAGTTGTTTGAACACTCTCGTAATTCTTCATCAAGTGCTCTATAATCGGTGTTAATTTCTTCATAATAGTCTACGAAATTCTTTACCCAATCATGTGGAGATAAACGGACAAATAGTGGTGGTTGGCCATGATCGCCACACATGACGACTTTTGTGTTCGCATGCAATAACCAATCAAGAAATCTTTGTAATACATCTAATGACACCGTGCATATCTTATCCCAAATTATGACGCCGGGGATAGATTTTTCACCCATTCGATCAGGAGTCCATTCGTCACCTTTCCATCGAAAGAAACTATGATAAGTGCAAGCATTCACCCCTCGTTGTTTCATCTCTCTCGCGATTCTGTGTGTTGGTGTTAGCACAATCATGTTTGATTTCCCATGAAATAATTCAATTGCGCGAGTCGTCTTTCCTGACCCGCCACAACCGTTTTAAATAAACTGTTTTATATCTACATATTGGATCAGATATCAGCGGTGCATTAGATAGTTCTGAACACTGATTGCTTTTCAAGTATTTATCTTCAATCGTAACATCTGCTGATTTTGAATAATCACACGGTATTTCCCGCTTAATTCTCCATGATACCCAACTCTCGTCACAATTTGTGAATTCGGCCACTGCGTTGCTGTGTTTCATGTCTATGTAAAATGAATCAGTGGCGACTCTAAATCTAGACAGGAAATATATTTATCATTGAAAATAAATTGATAGAAGCATAAGCCAGCATAGATGCCCTCAAATGTGTATACTGAAGACTGTGTCCATCATTGTAAGTAACAATTGTACCTAATTTGGTTCCATCGAACAAGAAAGCGTCATTACGATCGACATATATGACCTTAGATGTTACATCCGCGATTATAAAATCGTATTCGACGTTATCTATAATCAACCGTGAAGAATATCTTGTATTGTCGTATTTACCACCTTGAGTGAATTTACCAATTATTCTTCTACCAAGATCTTTTGCGTCTTTGTTTCTGATTTCATATAACAGTTTGGACCAATTCATGATATATTCTTCGTCGAGATCCGGGAATTGATGTCGTTGTTTGCTGATTATACTATCTAGATCAGGATGTGGTGGTAACCAGACTTCAGTTTGTGCTCGATATGATATAATTGCCTCACTGACAATCAGCGATATCAGCATGTTACAATCAGTCATATACCGTAACAGCACTATTGGCATCCAATGTTTCGCAGACATGTGTCTACCAATCCAAATATAACAGCACGGATGAAGTCCTTTAGCCAATTCAAATGATACCACACGAGCGAATCCGGTTAAGTCAAAATCCGACATTGGTCAATTAATAGCAACGCGGGTCATCTCGTGTGTGGGATGTCCAAATCGCTTGAAATATTCAGCGCATTCTCCGTATCCGAGAAAACTCCCGGGATAACACGCGACTATATCAACCAAAATAATGTTTTTGGGGTCGTATTTTGTATTCCATAATCCGCCGTGGTTGTATTCGATGCAGCTTGATTTGATGTCTGTGAGAAATTCAGCTCGCGTTGGTTTCCATGAGTTTCTCTTTCTCGCAAAATGAGCCGCAACCGACGGAATTGTAAAGCAATTTGTTAGTAATTGTTCATCGTCGAAACTCTTCGAGAAACTACTAGCTAGTTTTTTCATCTTGTCATGGAGTGCTTCGGTACGGTATAATTCTCCACTGGGTCTTACAAATTGATCGAATCCACCCTCGGGGTTTTCAGCACTGTGAAGTAACCACACTGACATCGGATCGTTTTCACTCAACTGGTAAATAACATCGAACAATTTATTCTCAGAGAATTCTGGAGAGAATTCCGTGGGTATATACTTTATTGTTCTATTTCGCGGGAATATTGTTACTGCAGGTGTCCATGCATGTTCGTTATGATCAATAATTTTGATTGGGGCTCCATTTGATTTATATCTTGATTCATGTAGTATCTCGCCTGTTATCGTCGCTACTGATATTGGGAATCTTAATAATGTTTCTAATTTGGCTATGTCCTGAATTGATGCTCCGTTCTTGTTAACTGTTAATTCCCATTTATTTATTTTTTGGCGTCTTAAATCAGTCAATTTGTTTCCCCGGGATGCATTTGTGAAGTGTTCTATTATTCGTTCTGCTACACAATTCATTTTTGACGAAGTCGATGACGAAGTCATCAATGACATTTTCATGGGTTTTATTTTTTCAACACTTGGTTTATCATTTAACGGATATATCCCATAAACAACTGCTGTTACAGGATAAGATCTTTCGTAGTACGGTCTGTCAATTCCAGTCAGAATTCCTGACTTGGAGTCTCGACTCACAGTGACAGTTTTTTTTATCCTTCAAGATGGGTTCAAATTTATCCCTGATAATCCAATCTCGGTTTTCCGAACGGATAAAGAATTTCACTCTAAAAAAAATACCTTTTCCGTGTAAGATGTGAAATTATCACTGCTGCGCGTTCGTCGTTCATGGTAGCATCAACACTGCCATCAATTCGAAATGTTGACCAACAATGAGATGCTCCATCACGCTTGAATTCATTAAAACAGTCGCTGATCTTACTTATCATGGTTCTATCACCTATTAGACTCTTTGGTTTATCAGAGACTCTATCGCGATTAAATTTAGCATTTTCCCAAGGTGTAATTTTCGATAATCTCTCGAACTCTTTCATGCTATAATTAAGACAAGTATTTAAATAGAGAATGTATTATATACTGAATCATTGCAAATGGCTTATGATTGGATCAGTAACCACGTGTAACAAATCATGCAGAAAGGAGTTCTGTGGGTATCATATGCAAAGTGTCCGTGGGGATTTTATGGCCCGCTACCCTGCTTACATTGTGGGGTAGGGGTGAGAGGAATATCACAATTATGTCTTGGTTGTGGTGGTAAGAGATACAGAGAGTTGAAGCGTTATTATGATATGAAAATCAAAAGCTTCATCAATGACTGTACCCCTGACAGCGTCAGCGACAGGGTAATTAGAACCCCTCAAGATTACATTGAGAGATTTCCAAATGTAATTATTCAACCAAACAATGGATTAGACAAACAATAGTATAGTATATAAATGAACCGAGAATTCCGACCACACCCTGTGATTCCAAACTATGAAGCATCCCGTGATGGTATTATCAGACACCGTAGATTGAAGAAGCCAGTCGGTGTTGATAATGGTGTGGGAATTTTGAAGTTTGGCGCTGGAAAGAAGTAATATTACTGTCACAGATTCGTCTTCGAGGAGTTTAATGGATTGATCGAGGATGGTTTTGTTATCAATCACATTGATTCCAATCCTCAGAATAACAAATTGGATAATCTAGAAGTTGTTGCACAGAGTGAGAATTTTAAACGAGGAAAGACTGGTACTTATAAATCAATTTGGAAAAGACCCGTAAAACCTTTTAATATAGCAACTAACGGAGAAATTGTATTCAATTCAATGGGTGAGGCTAGTAGGTATTTTGATATTTGTGAACACTCAGTACGAAAAGTAGCAGAAAATATAACCAAGACGGCGATTTTAAACAGGACTGGACAAAAATTACAGTTTGTTTATGTCTAATCATGTTTTGCATTATTTTATATAACACCAAGGTAGATAACTCGTGTGAGTATATGTTTGATGAACTATCTTCTGATTGGCTTACAAAAAAATTAATAAATTTACTATTTTTTTTTACTGATTTTAGTCGGTTTTTGACTGATTTTGGTCGGTTTTTGACTGATTTTCAGTGGTATCAATCGGGTCAAATGGTCGATTTTGCATGGTATTTTCCGTAGACTTTTTCATGAAATCATTTTTTGTGATATTTTTTTTTTCATTTTATTGTTGAAAATCAATCAAAATCAGACAAAAAACAACAAAAACAGACAAAAATCAGTCTAAAAACACCAAAATAACGCGGTGGTCTCGGTCGGGTCAAGTAGTCGATTTTGTATGGGATTTCTCGTAGACTTTTTCACGAAAAATGACTTACCCGCGAGTGTTAGTAAAATACTACATAACGCAGCGGATCAGAAACTAGCGTCCTTTTCAAATCGTTTTAATAACAAGATTCAGTTTTCGTATATCTAATCATGTTTTGCATTATTCTATATAAAACCAAGGGAGATAACTCGTTTAGGTATATTTGCGGCCTATGAAAGAGTTACAGATCTCAATGGGTTTTTCCTAATATTTCTCAGTGGAAATATAATATATTTTATAAGAAAACTAATAAAATATGTAGTGTTTTACAAATAATTGTATTTTTAGTTTTTTTCAGGTTTTGTTTCTTTTAAGTATTCCGTTTTGTTTCATACACGAAAGGTGTATGGTGCTATGATATGAATTCCAAGAACTGTTATGATATGAATTCCAAGAACTGTTATGATATGAATTCCAAGAACTGATATGATATGAATTCCAAGAACTGATATGATATGAATTCCAAGAGCTGCTATGATATGAATTCCAAGAACTGATATGATATGAATTCCAAGAACTGATATGATATGAATTCCAAGAACTGATATGATATGAATTCCAAGAACTGTTATGATATAAATTCCAAGAACTGTTATGATATGAATTCCAAGAACTGATATGATATGAATTCCAAGAACTGATATGATATGAATTCCAAGAACTGATATGATATGAATTCCAAGAACTGATATGATATGAATTCCAAGAACTGCTATGATAAGAATTCCAAGAACTGATATGATATGAATTCCAAGAACTGTTATGATATGAATTCCAAGAACTACTGCGATATGAATTCCAAGAACTGATATGATATGAATTCCAAGAACTGATATGATATGAATTCCAAGAACTGATATGATATGAATTCCAAGAACTGTTATGATATCAATTCCAAGAACTGCTATGATATGAATTCCAAGAACTGTTATGATATGAATTCCAAGAACTACTGCGATATGAGTTCCAAGAACTGATATGATATGAATTCCAAGAACTGATATGATATGAATTCCAAGAACTGATATGATATGAATTCCAAGAACTGATTTGATATGAATTCCAAGAACTGATATGATATGAATTCCAAGAACTGTTATGATATGAATTCCAAGTACTGTTATGATATGAATTCCAAGAACTGCTGTGATATGATCCTTCAAAATTGACCCCATTGTTTTGTAATTTTTGGTATTAGAAATATGTATTATCATATATGAATTCTGAAACTATGAATTGGATTATAGCTGAAATTTCAAAATTGAAAAATCAAGATATTAAAGTATCTGACAATTTGAACCCTGACCAAATTATGTCTGATTATCAGGATATAGAATATGGTATAATTATGAACAAATACATGCTACCAAAGAAGTATGCGCTCATAAAAAAAATTCAGAATTGTATTCGCGATTCTCTTGCGTTTTGTAGCGATGTAAGTGTATTTGTCCCGTTATTTACTATCGTGGAAGACATACGGAAAGAATTGGGTCGTGATTATGAATTGAAAAAGGAGGTCAATTCCATGATTAGAAATATACGAGCATTAATTCAAGGAAATGAAAACCCCCTTTAGATACTCCCGCTATAAGCTTGCAAGGTAAAATTTTTATATAAATACCATGAACTGCAATACAATGGAACAGATGTTACCATGGAAAGGCATGTACGCTTAATCAATACCAGCTTGATCAAACAACACGGAAGTAAATTGTCATGGTGAAAAATATTTCAGCGAGTGGGTTTTTTTTGGTTATTTTTCATTGAAGCTTGTCTATCTGAGTTGAGTTAAGTAGTCAATTCTTTTAAAAATGAATCAATTAGACTCTTTCCATTTGAAATTCTTTGGATTTTCGTGTATGATGATAAAATCACTACATGAAAATCTCTTCGAGATTCAAATTGGAAGATTGTTTACGATTTCAATAATGGTAAATGAAGCATTAACCACTCGATTAGCGAGAGAGAGAGACTGGCGAATATAAAAAAATATATACCAGTCCGTGATTCTGTCAGGGGTAAACTACATAATCGGCAGGGTCTTCAGACTGACCTTTCCGTGGGATCTGAACAGTTATTTCAACCGATTACTATAGCAACAAAGGAAGCAGCAAAAGAGGTAGTATCAGCTATTGAGCGAGCTATATGGGGGGATGTTCCCAAGGACAAACCAAGAGAAGAAAAGTCTCTTATTAGTGAACTTGAAAAAATAACAACGGGAACTGAAAAAAACATCAACGTTGTTAACAAAACCACCTCCTGGTCCGAAAAAAAACGAATGTTTCTCTGTTAGATAAAATTACCGATGAGGCTAAAAAACTAATACAAAATTTTAAATTATTAAAATCAAGGGAAGCTTTTGGTAATTTTGTTGCTAACAGCTATAATTCAAGAAAAGAGTTTTTAGCGGATGAGTACAAGAATGATAAAATATCAAGCAATGATTTGTTTGATAATTTGTATAAAATAAATAAAGGGATTGGTCGTTTGAATAAGGAAGAGTTGGGGTATAAGGAATTTAAAAAGGGAATCAGTAATTATAAAAAAGAATTAATAGAAGAGCAACAACGAGAAATAGAAGAACCACAAGAGCGAAAACGTCAAACACCAACACGGAGACAAACACGAAGACGAAAAAAACAAGAAGAATCTCAACAACAACTACCACCCCAAGCTTCGCTTGGACAATTGTATATACCATCTAATCGAGATGATGATGATGTTCTTAATTATTTACAAGATACAGAGTTAGAAAAACTGGATACAGCAACTGGTTATAGTAGCGGTGATGGATTTTCTGGGAGTGGAATTTCAGGTAGTGGTCTAATTAGTTGTCCTGGTAATGACCTTGGTGATATAGCACGATTAGAGGTTCTCATCGGAGGAAAACGAGCCGGAAATAACTCACAGGAAATAATCAATCAAGCAGCTGATATCTGCATGCGGTTATTTCAAGGTGGTATCATGAACATTGCAACATATCGAGACTTCATTGATGAGTTAGTGGAAAATCCTATGGATCACCATGGTTATCATAGTGATTAATCACCATCACTGAAAATCTCTTGTATTGGAAATCGTAAACGATTTCAACATTAGATAAATACCATTTAAATAAGATGATCATACACTATAACCATGACAAACCAACCAGCGTCTATTTAGTAAACTCGCGGTTTCCAGTTTATAGCTCGTACTATGGTGATGGTCTCGGTAATACCATTGCAGGGTTATTTGCATGAATGGCTCCAAACGTGGCGCCGCTAGCAAAACAGTTAACAATGAAAGCCATTGATGTTATTCGTGATAAAGGTATTAGCGCTGTTGGAGATGCTGCCGGGATAAACTAACAGAGCTAGTTCGACGGCGAAAGAAACCGGGACCGTTACCATCTACAGCGGAAATGTCCTCGAGTGTTAGTAAAATTATAAATAACGCAGTAGGTCAAAAACTAGCGTCGCTGGTGACTTTGTCATACACCAACGACCAAAGCAACATCGCAAATACGATAGCGGGAAGTGGCTTCAAAAAAACCACGACGACGTCGATGATTTAGACTTTGATTTATCAAAGTGATAAATATAATAAAATGTTCAAAAGGTCACCTGATCCAGCGTTTGATATGGACGCCCTAGTGCGCAAGGATGATTCTGTACGCGATTATCAATACTATGCATATCACGCAATACAATCAGATAGTCGAACAAGAATTGAACTTCAAGTTCATGATACCAGTAAATACATTTTGCCTTGTGAGGCGTTTATTGAAGTAAAAGGAGAAATTAAAGGAACAAATGATACATTATATCCACCTGATACCCAAGTCGGATTTGTTAATAATGGGATCATGGCATTATTTGATAGTGCAAAATATCTCATTGATGGAAAAGAAATCGAGTCGATAGACCGCGATGTTTATGTAGCCACAACAATAATAGGGTTAGCGAGATATTCCGATGATTATACAAGATCGGCGGGTCCTTCTATGATGTTTGCAAAGGATAATAAAAATTTTACTGGAAAAAATCCATTTATTTTCAGACAACCAAAGAATCGTGCTGCTAATCCAGTTAATAATGATGAAGTCAAAGATATGATTATAACCGAGAATCCCAATTTCAATCTATGAGCTGCAACACGTGTGTCAATGTTGCAAGGAGCGCGTAGATCATTTTCATGCGCGATTCCACTGCATATATTTGGAGAATACCAGCAAATCCAGATCCATCACGTGCAAATGATGATGCTGGTAAAGTCATTTTAACAAAACTATCACTGTGGATGCCAGTGTTGACTCCATCAATCACCGCAGAAGAACGATTACTATCAATTATGGATCAAGGAGGAAAATCATTGATGAGTTGGCTAACAACGACTACACATGCTAAGCAATCAGCTGTTAATGGGTTATTTACATGGAACCTAGCATCACAACAAGGTGTTTCAGCCCCACGTCATATATTTACTGCGTTATAGGATAATGCGCGAGTTGGTTCACAATTACACAGCCATATATTTTATCAACTTGGTATCAGTGACGTCTCACTGAGAATAAACGGACAGCAAGAACCATCCGAGGATATACAACTTAATTACGATGAAAACCATATTGTTCGCGTGTATCATAGATTGTTATCATTTAAGGCGCGTGATCAAAATGTTGATACTGGTTTACAAATATCACAATACGATTTTAGGAATTTATATCCGATCTATTATTTTTCGCTGGAACATCTTGATTTAACAAGACAGTCAGTCGTTGATATACACTTTAGAGCTAATATAAACCGGGTTATTATAGGTCCTGATATTATCGCTAATTATAGAGCGGTTGGTGTCATTCTCAGCGATAAATCAATGCTACTCGAAGGTGTTGGTAGAAGAATGAGAGTAATAGATGCACCAGTGGAAAATCTATGATTTTCAAAAACATGTAGCAATTAGATCAATCTGTTATTGTATAATGTCATATAGTCATATTAGTGTTGCGTTAACTACCGGTCAACTCAAGAAATTGCAATCGGAATCAGCAAAAAAATGTGGTACCACAATAACAATGAAACCCAATCAGATGACTGGCGGGGCAAATAAATTGTCACTGACAACTCGTCAAGTAAAACACTTCAATGATGCTTTCAAAGATAAAAAAGGCGTTCAGATCACTCTCTTTGCGGCTGCGATTAAAAACATGATAAAATCAGGCGGTATATTCCCGTTGTTAGCTGCGATCCCGGCGTTGATTGCTGCGGCTGCTCCAACGGTGGCTAAATCGGCGGCGTTAGGAGCCGTTGGTACCGCGGAAGGAATGGCACTAAAGAAAGGAACTGGGCGAGGATATAAAAAAGGGAAAGGGTCTAAGACTACCAGGAACCCCGTATTCATGGTGCAGCGGAAAAGGTCTAAGACTACCAGGAACGGTTTACTAGTTGAGAAATCTTCGACTAAGGCATCTTTAACTCCAATGTCCAATTTTGATTTACTCGATGCTGCTAAAAAATTATCGATTAAAAATTTGAGAGGTGTCTTCATGAAAGATCAATTACCGGCACAACCAAACAACGTTGAAACCGGTATTATTAATCTTGATAACAGCACCGGACCTGGAACTCACTGGGTTGCATACGCGATTGATGCACGTGCAATTGTCTATTTCGACTCATATGGATTCGCACCGCCGAAGGAATTTAACCGTTATATAAATCGCTTAAAAACCCCTCACAAAGGGAGGTGTTGGTATTCTACGCTACCAACACAACAAATGAATGATCGACCAATATGCGGCAGCGAAGTATTGAATGTCCTTGATGCTATTTCAACATCTGGAAAACCACCACATGTTGTCGTAAATGAATACACCAGCAATCGCTGGAAATCAAAGATTTTAGAGAGAGAAAGAGTTATACAATAACATGATTGATATTTGGGGAAGACCTCTATTACCATCGAAGAAACCCTCCGCCGATGGCACTGCAACTGTGATATAAAAAAATAATCGAAGATGAAATCGCTGAGATGTTGAACTTAGCAAGTGTTGATCCTAATGAAATAGTTGTATTTCAAGATCGTCAGGGTAAATTGAAATTTAGTAATGTTTCCCTGGATGATATTTTAATTAAACAACCAGAGGCAACCGAAGACACTATCGCGTTGTTTTCCGATCAGGGTAAATTGAAATCTAGTAATGTTTCCCTGGATGATATTTTAGTCAAACAAAGCGGCGTACCCGAAGACACTATCGCGTTATTTTCCGATCAGGGTAAACTCAAACCGGGCATACTTGTTTCAACTATCATGGAACGAATTAACAATATTGACAAGCCGTTACTAGATTTCTTTGGTAATCCTCCAGTGACCACACCAAATCTGACAACGATAAAAACTTCTATGTTGGAACTAGCAGCACTTCAAGTCAAATAAGCAGATCACGTTGAAAAGATTACATCCTTTCATAAAAATATCATTGATAAATTCTTTGCATCCACGCTGGATAAAAGTGACATACAACTTCCTGATATTAAAAAATTCATCGATGAGATAAGAAACACCATCGAGGCAATCAAGGAGGATGCAAAGAGGATGATAACAATCATTGAAAAAACGAAAATTCCTCATGAGAAAACCAACAACGTAACATACACGATTTAATACGGATCATTTGCGTGGACACCTACAAACAACAAATTAGATATCACTGGAACCGTCAAGGGTATTTATCTATTAACACTAGTGACGCCAACTCAATTTAATATATCATCGTCGAGTTCATCTGGGGTCAACAATATGATATCGACGATCATCGACAAGGATACAACCGAACAGTTCATGATAGCATCCACTGATAAGAATTTGACTAGAGTTTCAGTAACATGGTATGTGGAATTCGTAGCGGATTTGAGTAAACAATTAGCGGTTTCAATTGAAATCGTAAATGATTTGAGAATAAAATGACAACGTCACAACAATATCGCTATGATCAAGTCAGAGAATTTCAAAATAGACTCAAAACCCTCACTGAGGTGTATCAAACAAAAATAAAACAAATACCGACGAAGAATCACTGCAATTGATGTTACCGTGTACTCGGTGAGTGGTGTAATCGCCGGAGCTGGAATTATACTATCTTCGGTGACAATGATTGCTCCGATAGCTGTTCCAATTTGTATATCCGCAGCGACAAGAATGGCGGGAATTATTTCGATTATAACAAAAAAAAAAATATCATCATGCAACCAACGCAAACTGCGAGATTACATAATTAAATTTCATGTTGTATCAACAGCGTACTCGCAATTATCCTCGATGATATCGTCATCGCTCGATGATACATTTATATCAGATAGTGAGTTCTCAGCGATGGTAAGTATTTATAATTCCGCGATGTCAAAATTAGAAATACAACATGAATATAATAATGATGACAACACCGCTAGAACTACTTCAATGAATAGTGGAGAACACAAACCCAGTACAAACCAGCATGATCTCAATAACTTCAACCGATAGTAAGTTCTCAGTGATGGTAAGTATTTATGATTCCGCGATATCAAAATTAGAAATGCAACATGAATATAATAACGATGACAACACCGCAGGAACTACTTCAACGAATAGTAAAGAATACCGAACCAATTCAACAAATAACGGAAAATACCACACCGATGAAGACCAGCATGATGTCAATAACCTCAACGAATCCTGAATTCAGTGTGAATTTCCAGATTCCGATTCCAGTGAAAGAAAAAGCGTTAGCGAAACTACGAGTGTATCACAGTTGGCCTAATATCAGATCGGTAGCATTTGGCGGTCAACAACCGAACAATTCCTCGGTGTTTGCGAATAAGAATAAACCAGATGGAACTCCAGACTAGAACGTTGTTTCAGTACCATCAGGGTCATACCAAATCGAACAAATCAATGCTGAATTCCAGCGTAGAATAAAATCTATTACTAGAGCAGAATCGAAAATCGCTTTAACGGTTCACGGACCGACGTTATCATCCGCGATCGAAATAAACTCAAGAAGCTATGTCGTGGATATTTATCAGAGTTCTATAAGAACAGTACTAGGTTGGCCTGATATCCCACCTGAGGGGTATCAAATACCCGAACCACAAAAATCTGATTATATCACAGACAATAAATATCACGATTTTAAACCCAGAAAAATCGATTCTACTTATACGAAAGTTTTAACAGAGCCTGTTATTTACAGTAATGGAAAATGGTTTTTTGGACAGCGGGATGGTGGTTGGATCGAAATTTCTTCAGATAACATCTCGGAAAATTTTAATACTTTTAAACGAGAAGATAAGAATTATTTAGATAAATTATGGCAGAGTTTTCAAGAACAATCGTCGAAAACGTTAATTATCAAATACACGAAAAAAATAAATCAAATTGTACACGATATAGAATTGTTCCACATACGACTTATTCAAGGAGTATTAGATGCCAGTGTCGGTTCTGAGAAGATAGAATTTGCAAAGAAATATAATATACGCGTTGAAGATATTTCGACATTTAAGTTTCTTGAGTATAATATTCCAGAACTAAAAAAATAAAAAAATCAACCAATGATCTCCTCGATGAATACTTTCCCAAAAAACTCGCAGCGTGGACGAAATTGCAACTACCACCAACTACCACCAACAATACTCAAACTTAATAACGACCCAGACGGAGGTGTCAGGCATATCGCTCCGCTGAACGTGAATATAACCTCGGTGATAGCATTGAATTTAGTATGTGATGTTATTGAAGGAAGCTATCAAATAAATCTCGAGCGATCAAATCAAGCTCAGCAGAGATATATTCTATATTCATTTGCACCAACAGCTCCTCCAGGATTTCTAATAATCGAGGATCCAACTAATCCAGTCTATGTGCGATGTCATAATGATTCACTAACGATAATTAATTCCAGACTCACTGACCAGTCTAATAATCTAATTGATTTACGCGGCGAGGTTCTACAAATTAGTCTGTTTGTGAAATCATAGTGATTTTCATCGTAGTGATTTTCATCGTAAAAGAATTGTTAACTCATAGCATCAGAGGGGGCGGCGACAACGACCATGGCATCTCAAGCATGCCTTTTTTACGATTTCGAGGAAGCCTTAGTTTGCCAAATTCACGCTTGTAGGATTCACTTTCCGAGGAAACCTTAATTTTCCGAATAGATGCCTATAAAATGTTGTCGGGTTCTCCCCCTCTGCTGCTGTTTTCCATTTACTTAGATAAAAAAACGTCGTTAGAAGAAAGCTTTAACAGAACGTTGAAGGCAATGATTCTGAAGTATGTTTTGGAAAGAAAACCAGAAAATGGGTTGAATTGTTACAAAGATTAAGTGACGGATATAGAAGTGCTCAAATACTCATCCTAGATAAATATACACAAGGAAGAAAATACATTTAAAATCGATGAAAGAGTTAGAATGTCGAAATACAAAATAATTGTTGAAACGGTCTCCCTTCTTAATTTTACCAATGAAATAATTTAATCAGGCTAGCAATTAGAAGTGACATTTTAGACTGCTAACTGGACCACTTGAAAAGAGTTATAGATAGCACACTTTTTAATAGGGTTTCTATTCATGTGACAAATAAGATGAGATATATAAAATTAAAATATTTATACGAACTAAAAGAATGAACAAAAGGTATCTGCTTGGGAAATTGAAATGATAATGATGAACTTCTTCAACAGTTGGAAACCAGCTGAAACCAATATGACATTTGACCGACCTCTCCACCTGAGACGGCCAAAGAGCAATAAAGAGATAATGTTATTTAAAAAGCATGAATATAGGTAGTTTAGTTTTAAAAAATAGCGAGTTTAAAGAATGTGACAAATGTAGGAGAAAACAGTATATCAGAAAAAATTCAAAATATTAGTAGTAAATACCAAAAAGAAGACTTGGAAGAAGTGAACAAATGACTATATTTTATTCGCAAAATTCCTCCGAGCGATAACTTAGATTGCAAAAGGAAATGAAAGACGATTGCAAGACATCAAATAGTATCAAATACCACAGAGGCCATGCTTTTGTACACTAGATTTTTGTCATTTAAATTAGGAATGCCTTTGTTAACACTGTTCACCACTGATTACCTATTTGATAACATTTAAACATCAGATTTAAAGCACTCCGCGACGTTGAGGTCATTTTGAACGGATGTGAAGGAAATCATCATTTTGAAATAATGAGAAAATTCCTGATAAATGCATGTTTGCCTGTTTTTTGTTGTTGATATATATGTGTTAGTTTGTCGTTGATGTATTTTGTCCTTAGACAAAAATGCTCTAATAGTTTTCATTACAGGAGTAGCCGCTCATCATGTAACGAACTATTATAATAGTGAAAATATATTATAGAGAAGAGATAGAACAGACTAATAAATGATATTCAAAATTTCCTTAGTGATGAAGTTTGCAATCTTCAATAATTCGACACTGTTATTGTCTTCTTATACATATTCCTTGACGTCATTTTATTATTATCCACAGCTCTATTTTCACTTGTAATCATATATCTAGTTCTTTAGTACATAATACATTTTCGGTGTTGATCAGGATCAGATAAAACTAGTATATTTGGACTGTATAACAGATAAAGGGAAAATACATTACAGAGTCCTTGAGCACGTACACGGACAAGACACATCCGTTTTCCGTGGTAATTGTGAGGTAACACGTGATGGTGTTAAGTCCGTGGGAGGCAAAATGTTGCATTTTATCAAGCCTTCGTATTGTCGAATGCTGTCCACGTCAATGGGTTATGTCATCAATTGCGTTTGCCCTGCGTGAAAAACGTCAATATTTACACACGTAGTGACACGGCGAACATTCCCCCAAGTCTTTGATTTTTTTTCTCCTCATCGGCCTGGTACTGCAAGCAGGTGGCATTCGTTCGTCCTCCGTGCAAACAGTGACGCGCAATCAGAAGGACAATCAGCTTGTAAATTTCCAAGATGCTTTTAAAATCGGGATCGGTGTTCAAACCGTGATCGTACTCGTGTTCCCACATTTCCACAACTTGGTATTCTTGCTGTTCTAACTTCAACCAAAGTTTACACGTGGGCTCGTAAAAATCGTCCATGGTCCATTGTAAGAACTGATTTTTGGTGGCACATTGATGGTAGCAGAGGCGACATCCGTGAAATAAGCACCCATTAAACTCATTCGCGATGTTGGATTTTTTTTAAGTCCCAGCCAAACACGGAATATGTTCCGATGGTCTCGGGCATGTTGAATCCATTTCTATTCCTTGCCGAACAAGTAATGTAGACAGCTTAGTGCTTTCTCCGAGTATTATTGACGTTTGCTAATGTTGGTGGCTTAAGAGATTCTGAACGCCAGTGTGTTTTCGGGTGTGAAACGTAGGTGGTACACTAAGGAACACACTTTGGCAATGGTGCAGAGTCTTTTTAAACTATCGATCCCTCCGTGTTCCATGAACAATTTTCGATATTTTCCATACCAACGCCGTAACATGTCCTCGTCAGATAGACGGTACTTCAGCATTTATTCTTGAACATCGAAGGCGTCCAAGGCGTTAGTCTGGTACTATGCGTAGAAAGCTTCTCGTTTCTCGCTACGTATGTTGTCAATATAGTAATAGTGAGACTCATGCAAATGGGGTAGAACAACATGTTGAATGGCTTCGGTATTGAAAAAGTGAGGAAAATAACGTTTAGCCATTACTACATTCCAAACATTTTAGGCATTCAACTCAATGACAATGGTGCAGGCTTCATTCAAAGAATCGATAGCACCGTGTTCCATGAACAGTTTTCGAAATGTTCCACAGCAACGCCTTAAAATCTCCACTTTCGATGGACAATAATTCAACATTTCTTATTGAAAGTTGAAGGAGTCCTAGGCGTGAATCTGGTATCAAGTGTAGAAAGATTCTTGTTGTTCGGTCGCATGTTTTCGTGGTTGTAGTAGTGAGTTTATCCATTTCTGGTATTCAATGTTTTTAGGCATTCGACTCAATGGCATGGCCTAGTAACTGATCGAATCTATAAATCGTGCTTGTCCCACTTGCAACGAAATGATTTTGGCTCCATTCAAAGTCGAAATGTTCAGCGTGATAATAGATGTGAATACTTTATCCGTCCTTGAAATCGTTGTCATCGTAGAATGGCAATGAAAATCGTAATGTTTGATGTTTCGTTCTCTCCACATGTCATGAATGGCGTTAAAGATCCATCGGATAAATCGGCTAGCGCGCTGGGTCTCTGACAGATCTTTTCACGTCGTCCAGGAATCTTGCTGCAATGAGTGCAAAAATTAAAGACAGGCTCCTGGATGCACTTCTCCCACACTCAGTGTGCCACGTAGAAATTAGGAATGTGAATGCCGGTCTTATGCATTTATTCGAAAACGTCAGAGATGGAATTGTTTTTCTACTGGTGCTAATATTTTTCCTCATGGTTTCCTCGACAAATGTGTGCCTTGGCACTATTGGTACATATGCCTTATCCACATTTAGGGCACACTCTCAGAAGTTGGCAAGCACATTTCTGCTGTGAACCTTGCGTCCTCAGATGTTGTTGGTAACAGGTTCGATTGACTGAGTTCGGCTCATTATATGCCGCACGTGCGAAGTGCTTTCGATAGCATGAACCGAATGTTTTCAGTGCACGGACAATATATGTGTGTAAATATCTGACGATAAATAAAGCTCTTTAAATTTCGTTTAGTCTTGTCACTCAGCGGTCTATTATAATGACTTGCACATCTTCAGCTGCAGAGGTATGTAAGTTTATAAATGTCTTATATATAAGAGATCACTATTGTACTGCCACGTCTATTTTTATTATGTTTTGTAGCTTTGGTTTACCCAGTATAATGTACACATTTCCATTCTTGTTTGCGACTTAGCAAAGGGTGTATATTAGTACAGGGCGTTGGATATGTTGTCAGCTGTCCAGTTATCTAGAGTGTTCGGTGTTGTCCGATGTTTTCTAGTTGTCAAGAGTCTAGAAAGTCCGGTGTGTCCGGAATTTGTAGAGCTGTCTGGAGTGTCCAGAGTGGCTAGAGTGATCCGTATATTCCGAGTTATCGAAGTGATCGAGGTCTACTTGGTGCAAGCTGTAAAGCCATCCACAGGTATTACCCGTAGTTGATGTGAAGCTGAACTAAAACAGCCGTAGAGTTGAAATAAAGTGTGCTGATGACGCAGTGTATTTCTTTACATATAATCGTGTAGCCGTTTGCTAATTGTGTGGTTCGTAAACCCAATTGATTCGTTCGGGACTATATAGATAATTAGATATATGTCCTTTTCGTTTGCATAATTTGACAATGAGGGAATGCTTTTTACTACATGAGTAAAATTCTTCATTGTTTGCTAGCTCAGTAAACCATATCCATCTTTACATTGTGTAGTTACCGTGAACTATTCCTCCGTTGTGTTTGAATTTTGTGCAGCAATTTGTTTTTATGTTATGTAATCCAATATTTGGATTAAATATACACGCACGTATTTATAATTAATTGATCATTCAAGTCATTCATTATTAAACATTGTATTTATATCATCATCAAAAGTGTTTTGTTGCAAATCCGGAAATCCCACACGGTTATTGTGTTACATCTTGTCCTTCATCGAGACAGGGTTGGGAGGCTAAACATCCTGGACATTTTGATCCACAATGCTTGTGTTGCTCTGGATTGTTATAGCCATAATTACATTTCTCGCAGTAATAACTGTATCCCAGGAATTCAGCGATACTGGTAATGGTGTCGAAATGTTCAGCGATTTAATATAGATGAACGTGTTCTCCGTATTAGAAATAGCTGCCTCGAAGCAACAAAGGTTCACGCACTTCTTGAGGATGAACTTTCAATGTGTAGCGTGGAGCTAAGATGTCTTCTGATGTTGGCATTTCAGGAATGCCACAGGGTATGTCTGTGGATAGCCCCGCTTGCTTAAACAGGAGTTCTGCTTCACTTCGTTGTTTGGTTCGGTTCAATTTTTGAATAGTTTGTCAGGCTCCTGTCCATTCTTCTGTGTCGTTCTTGTCGGCATACATAATCCTACCACGATAGCAAGGCTAAACACATATGATCTTGAGGGTTGTTAATTCGGATGAGGCTACGCTTGAAGCTACGAAGGTCGTCAAGCGACAACACCCTTTTTGCGTCTTGCCATTTGGGGAAGAACAATGTATGTCATGATAAGTGTCGCTTTTCCATCGGTGATGTGAAACTTGTCGATGGATTGATGCAGGTGTTGAATCTTGTCGATGACCATGAGCTGGTGTAAATTATGCTTCTAAACTCTATTTAACGGGGGACACTAACTTATTGTGATGAATGGAAAGTCTCAAGAGATCGTCTTCTTCGGCTTGACATTGAAGTTCGTTTCAGTGTGGTTAACAAAGAACCCTATTCTTTCTCCTACGGCACTTTGGAATTCAATTCTTTAAACTTCACTGTGTAAGTGTAAGCCGTAGTTCTAAATCACGGTTTAGCCTATTACTTTCTTTTTTCTTCACGGATCATGCGGTCGTTTCATCTTGACTGCAAAAAGTATAAGGGTTGTTGTCTTCCGTTCCAGTATTCCAGTATTCGTTTCACTCTCAAACCGACCAGCAAG
Organism: Unio delphinus; assembly: GCA_029339505.1. Taxonomy (NCBI): domain Eukaryota; kingdom Metazoa; phylum Mollusca; class Bivalvia; order Unionida; family Unionidae; genus Unio; species Unio delphinus. The sequence continues at coordinate 20,314,843 of JAQISU010000242.1, read as the reverse complement.
ATGGATCAGCCCCAATAGATCTTTTTTCTGATCAAAGCTTTGCGAGGTGTCGTACGAGAGTCTTCGTCAGACAAGCCGATGGACTACTCCCCGTCTTTTCGAGATAAAGTCAAGATACTTGCTATATCTGTAAGAAGAATGGACATTGGGCTACATAATGTACAGACCGTGAACGGGAAAAAGGTACCATAAGAGTCAAAAGTCGAGATAGATGTTATCATTGTAAATAGAAAGGATACTGGTCGCAAAACTGCCCTATGAAACCACTTGAATAGGAAGAGAGGGAGAGGGATTTAGAACAGGAAAATGAAGAGGTATACTTCCCAAAGGAAGTACGCCACGTCCAAAAATAGAAGACAAGAAAACAAGACGAAAGTGAGCAAGAAGAGGAAGAAAAACATGTGACCGTGACGAAATTCAAACAAAAGAGAGAGAGAGAGAGAGAGAGAGAGAGAGAGAGAGAGAGAGAGAGAGAGAGAGAAGAGAGAGAGAGAGAAGAGAGAGAGAGAGAGTATGTGTGAATAACAGCACAAATGAAATATATGAACGTTATAAAGTTGTGTTGAGTTGTGACATTTGTACCAGAGTAGACTAGACAATAACGTGTCTCATGGATTTGCTTGTTTTCCGATAAAGATCTACACTCACGCACTCACACGTACATCACGGGGTATAAAGGTAGTCTGAGTTTTAATATATTTTGACAAAATGAATACTATATCTTTCGAAGAAGTGGTTGGCCCTGGATGTTTGTTTTCTTTATATAAAGAAACTCAGGAACGGGAAGAAATCAGCTTTCACTGTCTTAAGCCTTTGCCACGGCCAAGGTTTACGTCTACACTGCTTATTTTCGATGTCTTGGCAGATATCACTATTTTTGGTATCTCAGGCGTAGTAACGGGGTTGGGCTGTTTGGTACGGGAAGGTCTTTTCCTCTTGAGCCGTAAAGATGTTGCAATATTGTTAGTATTCGTCAGTACCGTGCCGTCATAAACGTCTGTTTTTGCATTTAGGACAGATTTTTGTATTCACTTTTAACTCAACCGTCATGCTTGGTGGGTCATCAGTCAACATTTGTAATTTTCAGCTTCTTAGAAGAAAAAAAAACACTGAGATTATTTTCAACAACAATTATTACAGATCCTTTTATGATGTCATTTCTAGTTTATACAAAATTATGCCAATCCGGCATAATTATCGGCAATGTACTGAACACAAACTCTCATTTCAATGATCTAATCTCCAAATGCGCAGAACAGAAATTAACAAAGTTTGACAGATATTATTCAGAAATAATGATATTTTAATAATATATAGAAGGTGCATATATGTCACAAACTATGGCCGACATTATTGATCATGTAAAATTTGCCGTATAAAAAATGGCTCAGCAGAAATTGATCAAATTTTAATGAAAGCGACATGGCGTATCGCCCTTTAATTTATACTAGTGTTTTGAACTCTTTCAAAAAAGAAAAATATTTTATCCCCGTAATAGGTTGACCACTGGGTCGGGGAACCATCTCAAGATCACCTTACAACCTAACATTTCTGATAATCTAGGGATAATACTATAATCTACAGAAAAGGAAAATACTCACATACACACATAAATATGGCACACAATCTAGGTTATATTGTGATTTTTACAGTATTTTGTTCCTGATGGTAATGTGATATTACGGTATTTTGTTCCTGTTTACTATCAGATCAGTTACACGTTACAGATTCATTATTGAGGTCGACTTTTGAAGAAATTGGTCCTCTTTTTTATTTACTTTAGCAGGGTATTTTTTAATGTTCTCCAAGGAATAATGAAATTATAATATAACTAAAAGTAACTCTTCTCTTGGTTTCGCCTTCTCCTACTTTATTGCAATGATAGTTGAATAGATACGATCATTTCTTTCTATATGTCTGCGTATAATTTTGGTCTCCTTGTTTTAGAAGTATGCAATACTTAATAATGTTTTAAATTCCTTATTTTTTTAGAAAGGCAAGCCCGCTTCGGAGATGAGTTATATGCAAAATTCATCTGTATGGTATATGAAGACTGTTATCTGTATTTGCCTTATAAACTTGACCCGTTCCGCGAAATACAAAGAATCGATGGAGGCGGGAAACGATGTATGGAAGATTATACACATCCCTTTCTAAACTGTACATTCACGGAGATGACATTGTCTGATGCAGGGATCTACTATATTGTGCATCTTGATGTTTTTGCAGAAATTGCGTTCATTGTTCAGGTCCGTGGTAGGTGTTTTTCTTTTATCTTTCGAGGGACATTGTTCTCCTCTGTAATACTTGTTTTGATCTGACTTTTTATATAATACGGGTATCGTAGTTGAACCTCTGGGATAAAGAAGCAGATTTGTAAAAAGTATGTGTAATAATCCTTCGCATTAGAATATCAATTTGAAAATTATTTTATTTTCCGACTTAGTGATTGTCTCATAATACAATGAATGCTGAATGCCCTGTAAATTAAGAAATATTATTTATACAATAGTACAATGTAAGTACAATTTTAGAGGTTTTCATGTCAAGAAGCGCCTATAAATCACACAGAGTAAAATAGATGTCATTTAGTGTGTCTAAACACTCTCAGATACATTCTAAATTGTTCTATTATCAAGTAAGTGAGAAAAGGTTAGTATAACACATTATTATAATTCCTATCTAATTCACACATTTTTGCTGTAATTTACGAATTATCTTAATAACAGCCAAGAAAGAAATAGCCATATCGCAAAACTTGAATTGTTAAAAACATCTATAGACTTGGAGCCATTCCGTTTACGGTTCTAACCAACATTTGATTTTATTTTCATCACTTATTATACCGCTATTTGTTCGACTAGCTCTCAGCAAGATCATCCAATCATATGGATGCTTTTGGGAAAGAGAAAGACAATGTTTGTTCTGTGCATGTTCATGAATGCGACAAAACGAAAAGTAAAAAGTAAATCGCTAGTAGATAAATATGTGTTTACCATAAAATATACCTCCACTAGTACTTTAATTTTGACACTTTAGTTCTTACATACTAATACAACTCTATGAGAATGATATTTATTGTTTTCGTGTAGTTTTGCAATATGAGCAATTAATTAAATATGCCATGAAATTCACTTTCAATGCTTAAAACAAACAAATGTTTTTTCCTAAGAATATTTCACCATTTAGCAGTTTCAACTCGTAAACGATGGTATGAAGTCCTAAATTTAGGTAAATAATACAAACGGTTTCGGGTAAAAACCAACAAATATATTCAAACTGAAATGTTTTGCTTTTGAAAGCATAAAGGTGATTCCTTGCTTGACATATTTTGTTTGCGTTACATTGTCTGAAAATATATGTTAGTAAGTCCGTTTTGTGTACTGTTGAACTATTGTTAAAAAACAAAACATTGAAAGTGCCAAATGTATCAAAAATTATTTTTATATATTGGTTTCATTTCCGCACATTTCATCCATATATAATTTTAGGCAATAAGTTACATTGGAAGATAAACTCGTTTATTTAGAAGACAGTAAGAAAATAAAACAAATAAACAGCCTGACAACAACACCAAGAACTGGGAATAAACAGTTAAATACAGACTAATTATCGTATCTCATTTAAAAAAGAACTATCACACACGTAACTAACATACTATAGTCTCCCATTACACGGTTTGTTTATTTTTCCTAAACTAAAATACAACTTTTAATAATCTAATTCAGTTAGAGCTCGCTCTGACAATAAACAGGAAAAATGCAAACCACTAGTATGATCACAGAATAGCATCACACACTAATTGTGCGATCAATATCACTAAACAGATCGTGTGTAAGGGTCACACATTTTTTAAAATCTCTACCTTTGAAGTATAGTGATAGTGGGCTATGACCTTGAGTAAGAATGGTAAAGGGTCACTATGTGAGTAATTCAAAACAAGAGTAGAGATATGCGAAGATGCAGAGCTAAGAAACTAACTCAACAATGGGGACTCTGTGCTATAAGGTGTGTGTATGTATGTGTGAGAGGTAAAGGAACACATGTACCAAAATGACAAAGCGTTGAAATAAAGATAGCAAAATGAAAGATTAAACCCAACAAAGTACATAATCAAATTTTAGGCAAAGAGCAACCATTTTAGGGGGTTTACGGTGGGATTACGGTGGTTAAGAAACCCAATATTCATAAAGTGGCTTTGTGCCCCAACCGCTCCTATATTCACACTTATTGAAAGATCCAACAGTGTTCACTAATTCTAAATAATTTATTTCAGACTATCCGACACAACCAGTAATAACGGCTCAAAACTTGAGTTCCATTACCGATCAAGGTCTGCTGGAATTGATTTGCTCTTCAGAATCGAGAACGCAGCCTGTGTTTTCAAGAAGCCCTCTCTCCTACCATTGGAAAGTCAACCACCTCAATCCAAAAGACCTATACACTTGCTTTAGAAGGAAAGGACCGGTACTTACTTTGTGCCCTGAGTCTTACCGATTGAAGGACAATGCCAGTATCTCTGTAACTTGTACGGTTGATGAAGATGGGTTGATGTCAAACGAAAGCGAACCATTCATTATCAGGCTTGTCACTCTATTAGAACGAACTTGTTAGCACGACACAAGTTTCGGTGTCAGCTGAATACAAGGGTAACACGACACAAGTTCGGACACAAGTTTCGGTGTCAGCTGAATACAAGGGTAACACGACACAAGTTTCGGTGTCAGCTGAATACAAGGGTAACATATATTTAATTTAATGTTACAAGACGTCGAGATTTGTTGTAAACAAATGAATTTTTAAGTATTTTAAAGATAATTTATTTACCAACGTGATCTTGCTAACATTTTAATTTACAATGCAAATGAAAAGTAAAACAAGAACATAGGAAAAGGCATAAATCACATGGAACTAAAACGTTTTATTGATTAAATATGTCCACCTTAAATAGGTATCTTTAAAATAATTCGCAAACATGTATTTATAGTGTTTAATTAAAGATTAGTTTTGAATAGAGCAAGTGCTAGCACTTCACGGTCCACTTTAACATTGGCAAGGATTTGTCATTACTCTATCAAATATATGGTCGACATTCTTCGTAACTGTTGAGAATTTAAATAAACTAAAAATAAGTTATGTGAAGTAATATTTTAACTATAGGTTCACCTGGAGCTTTTACTCTAAACTGTCAACAGAAAAAGCTGATAAAAGTTAGAAACATTTAAATAAAACTATTTTCTCAATAGCAAACCTTGCGGCATTTCTCTTCATCAAAGTGCATTGTGAAGCCTAGAACTGTTAACCTCCTCTTTGTCACCCCCTCCCACCCCCGTTTTCTATAGCTGCTAGCAAAAAGTGAGAAAACAAGTTTTGTTAGGAAATTATTTATGAACATTAAAGTTGTGATTTAGTCCAAGCGAGTGATTTTTAAATAAGATTGATACTTTTCATCATTATAAAATTCTAGGTCATGGATAATTGACTCCATATAATATTGCTTGTCCGTCTTATCAGCTACATAAACTGAGGTTTTAGCATTACAACTTTTTCTAGCATGAAGAATTATGCATGATTTGGTTTATGTACTGTAGTATACTGTAGAAAACAAAATTTAGGTAACTGTGTTATATTTATTTCAGATCAAACAGGTGGCCATAGTACCGGGGCTTTGATAGGTGCATGTTTGGGATGTCTGGTGGCGGGATCGGTACTTTCTATACTTTTAACATTGCTCTTCATTAGAAGAAGTGTACTTTGGATGAAAGGTAAATAGCTTCCTTGTCAGAATTAACGATGTAAAACGTCATCAGTAAGGATATTATTGCAAAGACAGCATTATTTGTATTCACAAATAAATTTTACGGCACTATTTAAAAATACACTAAAGATTTAAGATAAGCATTTTATTCATAATAGCTACGTTATTGTACAAAGAAGGTCATAATCACGTCTTGATCATTTGAATTTATAATTCCTTATAATGTTCTGGATAATAGTATTTTTCTGATCTGAACTCAACCTTTTAATTTCATTTCTAAACTGGTTTATGCAATGGTCGATAAAATATTACTTTGTTCACTTTTATCAAGAAAAAAGAACTTCTTTTGCAAGCAAGAGCGTCGCTCATGCCATAACTTTAATCTAACGTCTATTTAATTGTTAACTTTCAGACGGAACTACAGAAAGGTAAGTTGTGGTTGCTGAAATATTGGAAAAACGTGTCACATTTAGTGCCTTTTCATTTATACCATTTAATTTACCCGAAGGCAAGCCAAACATCTCATTACGCTAATATAAATACCTCTCATTCAGCTTGTATTGCTCAGTAATGTCCAGCGTTATGTCAAAAATGGTTTGATTTCAATTTTTGAGCTCCTCTGTTCTCTTTTGCATCCTTTAGTTCTTGTTATTGAAGGAGACATAAAAGTAGTACAAAAGCACCTATAGAGTATGTGATACACAATTTGAACAATTTATCATTTTCTCTACATTTCTTATGTTATAAATACTTTACCTTGAAATGTTCTTCAGAAGAGAATTAGGTGTAAATTGGTTGTACATTTGTATGTTTAATATTGGAATCTGAAAAGAATCAAACATATTTTGCCATGAAGGATGTAGAAATGTAAAGCTTGACTAATACTTACCCATTTTACTATCATCTTCACATCACCTAATTATTAGTAACAAGACAGGTTGTTGACTATAGCAATGACTTGTAAACAGACGACAGCAGTTAATATGACTATTACTAGGATCAAAACCCAATTTACTATTGTCATTTTAATTTCAATGACTCTTTTAATTAAACTTATTCCACACACCCAACATTTACTAAATAAATTACTTCAGCTAAATCTAAAATTAGCTAGCCACCTGTAGTTTCAATTAAATTACATCTCCTTAAGAAATAAAAGTCCGTTGTAGCTGTGTCCTGCTCTAATATTTAGCAATTAACATTGTCCGGATAAATCATTATGCTTTAATGTAAAGGAAACAAGTTACATTTATTTATAAAGATGCGGTTTGTTTTAAGAATAAATGTTATCACAGCAATAGTATTACCATAATGATCTGGATTCATCTATGATCATTAACTGGAAACGAGCAAACACTCCTTAGTATGAAATTGCGCACAAGATAGTATAAACTAAAAGTAATTAGGATGAGATAGGATAGCAATAGCAGTAACAAACATAAACTGCATGTGATGTACTCTTCGTAAGCTTGATACCAATGTGATATTCCTTCGTATTCCTGATACCAATCTACATAGCTATGCGGACTTTTGTTGCAAGATGACACAATACATTTGTGCATTGTAATTCAAACAATAAAGTTATGCTCGTAAACAAATAAATATGTTATACATATAGTATCGAGACATTTTTAACAACGTATAGATTGAACTGGGCGATATGATCCTATCGTATTGCATATTCGTTTCATTATACTGTCAAGATGTCATTTAGAGTAAAAGGAGGATACATTGATTTTATTTTATTTTATGTTTTTTAATTTATTGTTATATGAGTCGTATTGTTTTATCAATAGTTTTGAATTAAACTTATGTTTAATATATGAAATATGATCAATGCACCTTTCTAATACCAGCAGTACACGATTTCGAAGTCTTCAAAATAATAGTATTAACTCTTAAATGTTTCTTAACATGTTGCTTACTTTCCTAAAGGAACCTTGCTTTCTTGAGAATGTTCATATTTTCTAAGGAATTCTGGTGACCACAACGAGGCATTTTACATAACCTCAGCAGTGAACAGCGAAGTGAGAACTAGTGAGACGAAGATCACCATACAATATGAATTGTTGGATCAGAATAGAGTGGAAAATCCAAATTGTCAGTACAGTGTGATACTGTCAAATGAGTAAGGTATAAAGGAAAATTTATCAATTTATATCGGTTCGTTTGCTTCATGAATGTAATTTTTGTCGATCAAATTAGAGGCTTCTTAAGCTCTTGAATAGTTCTGATTCTTGAAATGCATACAATTGAAGTACTAATTTGCAACAAACGGATGTACGTACGGGTATAGATTGGATGGTGTGGGTCTAATACTAAATTTTGCTTTGCTTTTATGTATAGGTATCTAACGTCTATTCCTATAGGAATACCAAGATACTAAAATGTTTTGATATCAGTTCAAAATAAATTGACTTAACGGTGTTACCATAATGAATAATCTTACTTATAGATTCAATATGTACCCTGTTCTTATAGAATTCGGTGTGAATATTTGATAAGATGCATTTTAATAAACCTTTCTTAACCGCAAGGGTCTGACCTTTGTTTCGTGTCCATTGACTGTACATTTCAGAAATGTGAAATTTTCAACGCAGTACGTGCATGAGACTCCCTTCCAACTTTTTTTGAAACTCTGTTACCTGCCGTAGTGCATTATTCCGATCCCAAATTTAAATATTTACTTCATTTGGCAATCACTGATCTTTGCGTCATTTATGGCCGAATTTGGGTCATGAAGTATGGCTGGTTATTTATCAGTCGGTTACTACTTTGCTTTATTGTATAAATATATTTATTTATTTATTATGTTCCTTTATTTATAGATTTTGGTTAAGATTAACTATAGATTTCGCGATTCCAATTCTTGTACAAATATACAATCGTACCAAAAAATATTAATACATCCTAAATTCCATTCTCTAATATTGTTGTGACTTTGCATTAATCTTCATATTTCAACACGTCTTAATAAAACAGTTATAGTTAAAATAGTACGATTAGTTCAAAGGTCAGCCAAGTTAGTCTTTTTCCACTTGTTTATCTTTGTAAAATAGCTTTGTGTAATTGTTAAAAGAATAGAGATGGTCAAGTTCTGACCGTATAGCTAACTCTGCAATGTGTATTAGTACAATACCGATACTAAAAGGCATATCACTGTGTCATACCACAAGTGGCTGACATGATGTGTATTTCAAACGATACTGCTATTAGGACATATTTCCTATATTTTACAGAAGAAAACAAAAAGATTTCTGATTCCATGTAATTTTTCGTATACACTAATCATGTTTGTTTAATTTAAGATATGTCCATTCATGTCTAGACTGTGTGCAATGAAAACAAATTTTTAAAAAGTGTTTCAAGTATTCTTCACATTTCAGGTCTGGACACACGAACTAAGCAGAGATATATGAACTCGCTAGAGACATTACAATACAGAGATATACGAACACGCTAGAGACATTACAATACAGAGATATATGAACTCGCTAGAGACATTACAATGTCGTACTAATACTATGCTATAGCTAAATACTCTGGCGATGACTAAAACACACGTTTAGCCCAATAGTACCCCTATATAGTATACATTGATGCTTTATGTACCATAATTGTAATAGTTTTCTTTATGTACCATAATTTTAATATTCTTCATTATGTACCATAATTGTAATATTCTCCTTTAACCTAACATAATTGTAATTTGTGGCATTGGTAAGAGAACCAGGACTCTATCACCAGGCTGAAAACTCCTTTCCTTCGATTTGTTATCATATCTTGATTTCATTTTATATTGAGCAGAGTGCAGATTTGCTGATGCGACCTCACAAGCCTTTGACAACTTGTATCTAAAATCGGAAACATAATCAAGAAGATTGATCTCAGTATCTTCATTAGGGAGAAGTTTCTCTATAAATAACTTCAATGGTCCACGCACAGTGTGTCCAAAAACCAGTGCAAAGAGCAGCAGAGAGGGTGAATCCTACAACATTTTTTGTTTTCATTTTTGATTATACCCCCTCCAAATAACACTAGACCCTTCTCGCGAAAAAATGACAGTGAACATGGGATTCGCATTCGCGAATCATAAAATGTCGCAACGTCGTTGTCACTCACCCTCTCTGCTCCTAGAACTTTCAGTTCTAGGTTAACCGAATATTTTATCAAGTCCTTACTACGACGAAAATCCTTTCAGGATGAAGGTCCTTAGGACGAAAATCATTTATGATTTCACAAATAGACTAATTTGTAAAACCTCCTCTTGTAAATCAATCAGATTATTGGACTGGTCAGTGAGTTTGAAATTAATTCTGGTTAATGAATTATTATGACATCGCATATAGACTGGATTCACCGGGGACTCAATTATTAAAAACCCTGGAGGGGCTGTTGGTGCAAATGAATACAAAATATATCCCTGCTGAGCTTGATTTGATCGTTCTAAATTTATTTGATAGCTTCCTTCGATCACATCACATACTAAATTGAGCGCAATCACCGTTGAAATATTCACATTGAACGGAGCAATATGCCTGCCACCACCATCTGGGTCATTATTGTGTGTCAGGATTTTTATTTCCGGTGATGCTGTTTTTTTCCACGTATCATGGATTTTTTTGAAACCTTCATCGATGGCATCATTGAGAGATTTTTGTAGTTCTAAGAGATTATATCCTGGTAGATTGAATTCAGAAATATTTTCTACGCTTATATGATATTTTGTCGTAAATTCTATTTTCGTGTTAGGGTGTCTGGCAAGGGCTACCTCTCGTATAATTAGTGAATGAAATATATAAATGTCACTGAGGATTCTGTTACATGTTTCTATGACGCTGATAAATTCATCTCGGGTGAGAGAGCCGGATTTAAGGGATATTAACAATAACGAAATATCGTTATTGAATGCTGTGAAGTTTTCAGTGATTTTATCCTGTCGAGTTATGTAGTATTTCTCCCCTCCTTTATCTATCTTTTCAGTGAAAAAATTCAATTTGTCATAATCTCTATAACTCTTTACTGGATTATCAGATTTTGTTCTGTCGGTGATATAATCAGTTTTTTGTGGTTCTGGTAATTTAACGGTTTTTCCACCGGGTGGTAATTCAGGCCATCCTAGTACGGTTCTAATAGAACTCTGATAGATATCTACGACGTATCCTTCTGTGCTTATTTCAATGGCAGATGATAGTGTCGGCACATGAACTGTTATAGCTATTTTTGACTCTACTCCAGTAATCGATTTTATTCTACGCGCGAATTCATCATTGATTTGTTCAATTTGATATGATCCGGTTGGTATGGAAACAACATTCCAGTCTGGGGTGCCGTCTGGTTTATTCTTATTTGCAAATACCAGTGAATTATTGGGTTGTTGACCACCAAATGATTTTGACCTAATATTTGGCCAACTGTGGTATACTCGTAATTTTGCTAGCGCTATCTCCTTCACTGGGACCGGAGAGGGGAAATTCACACTGAATTCTGGATTCGTTGAGGTTATTGAGATCATGCTTGTTTGTACTGGGTTTGTGTTCTCCACTATTTGTTGAAGTAATTCCATCTGTGTTGTCATTGTTATTATACTCATGTTTTTGTACTTCTAATTTTGACATCGCAGAATCATATATATCTACCATCGCTGAAAACTCACTCTCTGATATAATTGTATCATCGAGCGATGACGATATCAATGAGGATAATTGCGAGTATGCAGTGGACACAACATGAAATTGAATTATGTAGTCTTGTAGTTTCCGTTGGCTGCATGAGGATATTTTTTTTGTGATTATTGAAATTATTCCAGCGATTGTTGTTGCCGCAGAAATGCGAATTGGAACAGCTATCGGAGCCATCATTGTCACTGAAGACAGTATAATTCCAGCTCCGGTGATTACACCACTCACTGAATACACAGTAACATCAATTGCGGTAATTCTCCTGCGATATTTTTTAATTTTCAATTCATACTCCTCAGACAGGGTTTTGAGTCTAGTTTGATACTCTCTGACCTGATCATAGCGATATTGAGATGATGAAATCATTTTTATTTTAAATACGCTAGCGTTTTCAATTACGATTTACTTAAATTCGCTACGAATTCCACATACCACGTTGTTGAGACCCTAACCAAATGTTTATCAGTAGATGTGATTGTGAACTTTTCAGTTGTATTCTTGTCGATGATCGTTGAAATCGTATTATTGACCCCAGATGAACTGGACGATGAAATATTAAATTGAGACGATGGTGTTACTAGTGTTAATCGATAAATACCCTTAACGGTTGCAGTGATATCTAATTTGTTGTTTGTAGGTGTCCACTCAAATGATCCGTGTTGGATTGTGTATACTAAGTTGTTGGTTTTCTCATGAGGAATTTTTGTTTTTTCAATGGCTGTTATCATCCTCGAAAGATCACCTTTGATGTCTTCGATGGAGGTTTTCGTCTCATCGATGGATTTTTTAATATCAGGGAGTTTTAGTTCAATTTTATCGAATGTAGTTCCAATAAATTTATCAATGATATTTCTACGAAATGCGGTAAACTGTTTTATGTGTTCTTCGGTTTTAGATTGAAGTGTTGCTAGTTCTAACGCAGAATCGTTGAGAGTTTTAAATCGATCTGTAATCGTCGAAAAAAGTACACCTGGTTTGAGTTTACCCTGATCGGAAAATAGCGCGATAGTATCCTCGATTGCGTTTCGTTGTTTAACTAAAATATCATCCAACGACACATCACTGGATTTCAATTTACCCTGTTTGTCTTGAAATACAACTATTTCATTAGGATCAACACTTGTTAAGTTCAACTTCTCAGCTATTTCATCTTTGATTAGTTTTTTTACATCCTCGACAGAATCAGGGAGTGCAGTGCCATCAGGTTTGGGTTTCAAAGATCTCCCCCAAATATCAATCATGTTATTGTAAAACTCTTTCTCTCTCTAAAAAGCGATTGCTGGTGTAGTCATTTACGACAATATGAGGTGGTTTTCTAGATGCTGAAATAGCGTCAAGGACATTTAATACTTCACTGCCGCATATTGGTGGGTCATTGATTTGTTGTGTTGGTAGCGTAGAATACCAAGTCTTCATTGGAAGGGTTTTTATATACCGCATAAACTCTTTTGGTGGGGCTAATCCATATGAATCAAAATAGACAATCCCACGTGGATCAATAGCGTATGCAACCCAGTGAGTTCCAGGTCCGGTGCTGTTATCGAGATTAATAATACCTGTTTCAGTTTTGTTTGGTTGATGTGGTAATTGATCTTTCATAAAAACACCTCTGAAATTTTTAATCACTAGTTTTTTAGCAGCATCCATTAAATCAAAATTGGACATGGGAACCATAGACTCCTCAATTAATAAACCGTTCCTGGTAGTCTCAGGCCTGATCCGTGAACGGATCTCCCGCTGTACCATGAATACGGGGTTCCTGGTAGTCTTAGACCTTTTCCGCTGTACCATGAATACGGGGTTCCTGGTAGTCTTAGACCCTTTCCGTGAACGGATCGTCTCTTTTTTTATATCCTTGTCCAGCTGCCTTCTTAAGAGCCATTCCTGCTGCAGTACCAACGGCTCCTAACGCTGCTGATTTAGCCACCGCTGGGGCTGCTGCTGCAATCAATGCTGGTATTGCAGCTAACAATGGAAATATACCGCCTGTTTTCATCATATTTTTGATAGCAGCCGCAGAAAGAGTAATCTGGACACCTTTTTTGGCTGCAAGTGCATCATTGAAATGTTTCACCTGACGAGTTGTCAGCGATAATTTATTTTCACCACCCGTCATTTGATTAGGTTTCAACGTGATTGTGGTTCCACATTTTTTAGCCGATTCTGATTGCAATTTTTTGATTTGACCAGGAGTTAACGTAACACTAATAACACTATATGACATTATATATAATTGATTGATTCTAATTCAATGAAAAATCGTTCAAAGATTTTCTACTGGTGCATCTACCACTCTCATTCTTCCACCAACACCTTCAAGTAACATTGATTTATCACTAAGAATGACAGCAACTGCTCTATAATTCGGGATAAGGATAGTAGGTACCCCACCAACTGGTGGACCAGTCGGACGGGTTACACGGGCTCTAAAGTGTATATCAACGACAGATTGTCTCATCAAATCAAGATGTTCCAATGAAAAGTAATAAATCGGATAGAGGCTTTTAAAATCCAATTGTGATATTTGCAAACCGGTATCCACATTTTGATCACGTGCCATAAATGACAACAGGTTATGATAGACACGTGCAATATGATTCTGACCGTAATCAAGTTGTATATCCTCGGATGGTTCCTGCTGTCCGTTTATTCTCAGCGAGACTTCACTAACACCTAACTGATCAAATATCATATGACTTCGTTCTTGATTACCAACTCGCGCAGCATTCTGTAACGCAATAAATATATGACGTGGAGCTGAAACCCCTTGTTTTGATGCCAGGTGCCATGTGAATGTACCATCAACACTGTCTTGTTTAATATCCGTGGTCACTGATAACCAACTTAACAACGACTTTCCTCCTTGGTCCATAAATGATAGTAGTCGCTGTTCGTCTGTGATTGATGGAGTTAACACTGGCATCCACAATGATAGTTTTGTTAAAATGACTTTACCGGCAGCAACCCCAGCATTACGCCAGATTGCATCATCATCAGTACCCTTTCGTACAAGCGCTATTGTGTGTTTGGCTCCATAAATAACTTTTCTAACATTTCTACAGAATCCAAATATATGATGCAGTGGAATCGCACATGAAAATCGTCGACGCTGCCCATGCAACGTTGCTACACGCGTTGCAAATCCTAAATTGAGATTACCATTAACGCCTCCGAGAATATCAAACGCAGCTCCGGGTCTAATTCGACGTTCTGGATTAGCTGCTTCTTGTTGATTGGCTTCTGCAGTACCCTGTGCTGTTAACACTTTAATGAATTGAAGGTGATCAGCGGTATCAGAGGTATCCTTTGCAAACATCATAGATGGACCCGCTGATCTTGTATAATCATCAGAATATCTTGCTAACCCTATGATTGTTGTGGCCATATCAACTTCACGGTCAATGGATTCAATTTCTTTTCCATCAATGAGATATCTAGCGCTTTCAAATAACGCCATGATGCCGTTATTAACAAAACCAACTCGGACATTTGAGTTATTGTCATATGGGGTATCAGCTGCAACATTTGTTACAAGTTCTCCTTCTACTTCAATAAATGCCTCACACGGTAGAAAATATTTACTGGTATCATGAACTTGAAGTTCAATTCGCGATCGGAGATCTGGTTGTACTGCGTGATAAGAATAAAATTGATAATCGCGTACAGAATCATCTTTACGCACTGGGGCGTCTATATCAAATGCTGGATCAGATGATTTTTTGAACATTTTATTCTATTTATCAGAGTCTAAATCGGATTTTCCATTTCATCGTGAAAAACGCTAGCGTTTTCGTCGTGGTTTTCTAAAGCCACTTCCTGCTATCATATTTGCAATATTGCTTTGGTCTCCTTGATTTACCATCGACGCTAGTTTTTCATCTACTGCGTTATTTATAATTTTACTAACACTTGCAGGCATTTCTTCTGTAGACGGTAACGGTTTCTTTTTTCGACTCACTAATGATGTTATTTTATCCTTCGCAGTTGAAAACGCTTTCCCGGCAAGATCTCCAACAGTACTAATACCCTTATCACGAATAACATCAATGGCTTTCATTGATAACTGTTTAGCTAACGGCATCACTTTTGGGGCCATTCTTGAAAAGAATCCTAAAATGGTTTTGCCGAGGCCATCTCCATAGTATGCCTTATAAACTGGAAACCGTGAATTAACTACATAGACGAGGGTTGGTTTATCATGATTGTAATGGATGATCATTATTATAAAAACAATAGTGTTTTCAATTGTTATTTAATCACTATGATACCCATTTGCTAACTCGTCAATGAAATCTCGATAGGTTTTGATATCCATGATACCGCCGGCAAATAACCGTCTACAGATATCAGCTGCTTCATTAATTATTTCTGGAGAGTTATTTCCAGCTCGGAACCCTCCTACAAGAACATCTAATCGTGATATATCATTGATAACACTATCAGGACAAGTGTTTCCAATCCTTGGATTTCCTAATCCACTTCCGCTATAGCCAGCTGCTTCATCTAGTTTTTCTAAACCCGTTTCTTGTAAATAATCATCATCATCATCATCATCATAAGGTGGTAGTTGTTGTTTTTTTTGTCTCCGTGTTGGTGTTTGACGTCGTTCTTCTAAATCATCATCATCATCAGGTGGTAGTTGTTTTTTTTTTTGTCTTCTTGTTTGTCTACGTGTTGGTGTTTGACGTTTTAGTTCTTGCCGTTCTTCTATTTCTCGTTGTCGCTCTTCTATTTGTTCTCTTTTATAATTACTAATTCCCTTTTTAAATTCCTTGTATCCTATCTCATCCTTATTCAAACGACCAATCCCTTTATTTAGTTTATACAAATAATCGAACCAATCATTACTTGATATTCTATCATTTTTATACTCGTCCTTTAAAAAATCTTTTTTTGAATTATAGCTTTGAGCAGCAAAATTACCAAAGGCTTGATAATCCTTTGATTTCAATAAACTAGGTTTTTTTATTAATATTTTAGCATGATCAGTAAATTTATTCAACAGAGAAACAGTCGTTTTTTTTCGGATCAGTTTTTTCAGTTTGTTCAGTTTTCGCTGCTAGTTTTTCAAGCTCACCAATAACAGATTTCCCCGTCTCGGTACCATCTCCCAGTAAAGCACGCTCTACCCCTTTCGTTGCTGTGGTTACTGGTTTAAACAACTCTTCAGACCCCAGAGCAAAATCAGTTTGTAAACTCTGTCGTTGTTGCAGTTTATTTCTTACAGAGTCGCGAATTGGTATAAATTTCTTAATTGCATCTAGTCGCTCACGAGGCAATCGGGTTGTTAATGCTTCATTGACCATTATTTGAAATCAGAAACCATTTTTCAATTGCAAAACAATTTTCCCCATCGATGATTCCATCCTTAACGGTCCATTTTTTTATTGCTGTGAAATATTTTTATTTTTTATCCATTGATTTTGCCTGTTTTGGTGCCATTTTGGTGGTTTTCAGTTGAAAATCTCAAAGAGATTTTACAGTCAAGTAGTCGATTTTACATGGGATTTTCCATAAGGAAAAGCTGTTAAAACTCATTTTTGATGATTTTTAGCCATTTTTCATCAATTTTTGCCTGTTTTCAGTGATGTTTGGTCATTTTTCATCGATTTTCATCAAAAAACCTCGTAGGGTCAAGTAGTCGATTTTACATGGAAAAAGTTCTTAAAAGTTAGGATTCTATTTTATTTTCGCAGTGTGAAAATATTTTCACTGATTCAATCAAAAAATGACAAAAAAAATGAAAATCTCAAGGAGATTTTACTGTCTGACAAAATCTTTTGAGGGCCGGTCAATCAAAATAGTTCATTTTCTTGAATTAACGCTCGTAAGTTTCTAATTTTAGAATTAACTTCCTTTTTCAATTCATATTCGTTACCCAATTCTTTTCGTATTCCTTCCACGATAGTATATAACGGAACAAACACATCTACTTCACTGGAAAATGCAAGAGAGTCTCGAATAGAATTTTGAATTTTTTTGATGAGTGCATATTTCTTTGGTAACATATACTTGTTAGTGCTAACTCCGTATTCTATATCCTGAAAATCCGACTTGATTTGATCAGGATTTAACCCATCTGACAATTTAATATTCTGATTTTTCAATTTTCCAATTTCAACTATGATGCTATTCATAATTTCAGAATTCATATATGATAATACATATTTCTAATTCATTTTTCAAAAATAAAAGAGCCGTTAATATTTTTAAAATAATTCTGTATATATAAATATCTTTTTTAAAAATTCAGTCTGTATATATAAATATCTTTATAAAATTCAGTCTGTATATATAAATATCTTTTTTAAAAATTCAGTCTGTATATATAAATATCTTTATAAAATTCAGTCTGTATATATAAATATATTTTTTAAAATTAATTCTGTATATATAAATATCTTTATAAAATTCAGTCTGTATATATAAATATCTTTATAAAATTCAGTCTGTATATATAAATATCTTTTTTAAAAATTCAGTCTGTATATATAAATATCTTTTTCAAAAATTCAGTCTGCATATATAAATATCTTTTTTAAAAATTCAGTCTGTATATATAAATATATTTTTTAAAATTAATTCTGTATATATAAATATATTTTTTAAAATTAATTCTGTATATATAAATATATTTTTTAAAATTAATTCTGTATATATAAATATATTTTTTAAAATTAATTCTGTATATATAAATATAAATGCAGACAAAAATAAATATCAACCATGATGAGCGATTATCAGTCATTTGGCCCCCTTGATATAGGCCGTTTTGGTTCTATTTGCATTCACTGGGTCCCTTAGGCCTTTGTGTCTTTCATAGGGTCCTTTGTTAGAGCATATTTCTGTTTCTGTTTTATATCAGAATGGTTTTTTTTTGTTTTTGCTCTTTGAGATATGACCCTATGACCGTTTCTATTAGCCTATAATTCATTCTGGGGTTACCCAATGTGCATCCAAACCTTTTTTTGGCCGGTAATTCATTTTGAACACCATACGGGGCTACCCAAATGTGACGGAGAGCTAATTACATCCATGGATGTTATTTATTTTAGGGCATTTATGTGTTTACATTCAACAATGCAACCCATGAAATCAAATTCATGGTTGCGTAAGTTGTCAAAAACCGACAACCCACCGCTACCGTAAATTTGATAGCATGGGTTTGCATGTTATGTGAATGTACACAGAGGGGTTGCCCTCCCTTCCCTCAATTAAATAGAAAAAAAAACATCCACCGTTTCACCATCAGACAATTTGTCTGCTATGGGGCGCGAACATGTGAAGAATAACTGTCTGGGTTTACAGTTAGACCACTGTTCACGTCTATAAAGAATAACGTTTTTTAACGTATATATGTTGTAACTATTCATATGGTATATAAAGGGAATTAATACAGCAATCTGCAAGGTATGCTATTTTATTTTCTTGAATTACTTATTAATGGTGTTTCACAGTATTTAAATGAGACAGAATATTTGCATTAAACACTAGAACAAAGAATATAATTGTTTGAAAACATTTCTTTTCTTACAAAACAATGCCCAGCCGCTGAATCACAATACCCATTAAACAAGTTAACACAATCTAAGGGAGAAAGTATACACGTGTGTTATCCTGTAACGCCTGCATCTCCGGATCACATCCTATGTTTATGAAATACGCATTAATCGCATTTGGTATTCTCACTTTGTGTGATAGCCTGCAGATTTGATAAAGAATTGTGAGACAGAATATTTGACTTAAACACTAAAACAATACCCAGTCGCTAAATCACAATGATAACTCCCTTGGTTATATCCATTGGTTATATTTAAGAGTTGTCTCCCTTGGTGTTATAGACATACGAAACTCGAATTTTCTGATAGTACCATCACGGGATGCTTCATAATTAACAAGCACGGGGGGGGGGTGAGGTCTGAATTCTTGGTTCATTTGAATAATAACACTATTTTTCTAATTCATTGTTTGGTTTAATTATAAGTCTCTGTATATAATCTTGAGCAGTCTTTATTATTTTGTCATCGTTGGGGTCAATGACAGTATTTTTTTATTCTTTTATCATAATAGCGTTTTAGTTCCCTGTCTCGTTTGCCGCCACACATAACACATAATTGCGACCTCCCCCTGACCCCAACCCCACATCGAATACAGGGTAACGGACCAAGGCTTCCACGACGAAAGCTTTGCATATGATACCAACAGAATTCATTTCTGCATGATTTGTTACACGGTGTCACTGATCCAATCATAAGCCATTTGCAATGATTCATTATACTTAAATCTTTCATTTAAATACTTCTTTTAATTATAGTATGGAGGAGTTTGAGAGATTATCGAAAATTAAGCCTTGGAAAAGTGTTCAATTCAATCTTGATAGAGTTTCTGATACACCAAAGAATAAAATTCTTGATAGAACCTTGATTAGTAAAATCAGAGACTGTTTTAATGAATTCAAGCGTGATGGGGCAGCTCATTGTTGGTCAACATTTCGAATTGATGGTGTTGTTGATGCTACCATGAATGATGAAAAAGCAGCAGTGATAATCTCACGTCTTGGGGAAGAAAGAAATTTTTTTCGAATAAAATTTCTTATCCGTGATAATGGAAAATGGATCATTAGGGACAAATACGAGCCTATTCTTAAGGGCAAAAAAACTGTCACTGTGAATCAGGATTCAAAACCAGGAATTTTGACTGGAATTGATAAACCCTACTACGAAAGATCTTATCCTGTCACAGCAGTTGTTTACGGGATCTATCCGCTCAATGAAAAACCTGATATTTCAAAACTAGCACCCATGAAATATTCGACAGGGCTCAATTGTGTAGCAGCACGAATAATGGAACACTTCACAAATGCGTCCCGGGGAAATAAACTAACTGATCTAAGACGAAAAAAAATAACCGAATGGGAACTGACAGTGAAACAGCATGGGGCAACAATTCAAGATATAGCCAAATTAGAAACATCATTGAGATTTCCAATATCGGTAAGGACAATCACCGGAGAAGTATTATACGAATCGAAATATAATAAAAATGGAACCCCAATACAGATTATTGATCATAACGAACACGCGTGGTCATCTGCAGTAACAATATTCCCACGGGATAGAACCGTAAAATATCTGTTTGGAACCGAAGAGTTTTTTTTCAGAGCAGAAATTATTTGATGCTATTTACCATTTGAGTAAAAACGATTCTGTGTCAGTGTGGCTATTTCATAGTACTTCAGACGAAGAATGTAGATTTGATCAGTTTGTAAGGCCCAACGGAGAATTGTACCGTACTGAAGAGCTGCATAATCAAATGAAACAACTAGCTAGTGAATTTTCTCCCCAGAGTTCTCTGGGGGGAGACAACGATCAATTATTAGCTAACTGTTTTACACTTCCATCAGTTGTAGCACATTTTGCTAGGAAGAAAAACGCGTGGAAACCAACCCGAAGTGAGTTCTTATAAGATGTCAAATTGTCCTGTCTTGAATACAGCCATGGAGGATTATGGAACACAAAATACACTGCTGATACCGTTATTTCAGTTGATATGATTGCATGTTATCCAGGAAGTTTTCTTGGGTATGGAGAGTGTGAGAAATATTTCAAACGATTTGGACACCCTACACACGAAATGACCCATGTTGCTATTAATGGACCACTGCCACATTTCGATTTAACCGGATTCGCTTGTGTAGTATCATTTGAAATGGCTGAAGGACTTCATCCGTGTAGTTATCTTTGGATTGGTAAACACATGTCTGAAAAACACTGGATGCCAATAGTGTTATTACGGTATATGCTTGATTGTAAGATGTTAAAATCATTAATTGTGAGTGAAGCAATTATATCCTATCGAGCACAGAAATCAGTCTGGTTACCACAACCTGATCTAGAAAAAATATTTAGCGAAGAGCGAAAACTGTTTCCTGATTTTAATGAACAACAAATCATGGATTGGTCCAGACAGTTATTTGAAATCAGAAACAATGAAGCAAAAGATCTTGGACGAAGAATAATCGGTAAATTTACCCAAGGCAACAAAGATGATAATACGAGATATTCTTCACGATTGATTATAGACAATGCTGAATACGATTTTGTAATCAAAGATTTAACGAATAGGGGCCTATATGTCAATCGTAAGGACGCATTTATGTCCGATGGAACCAAATTGGGTACAATTGTTACTTACACTGATGGATACCATCCGCAGTACACACATTTGAGAGCTTCTATGCTTGGTTATGCTTCTATCAATCTGTTTTCAATGATCAATAGATTTCCTACCACCGCAGTTAGAGTTGCTACTGACTCATTTTACATTAATAGCAAAATGGCTGATTTTAAGGCTACTGGCAACGAGAATTGGGGGTCATGGAGAATTAAGAAGGAAATGCTTCATGATTATATTCCATCAGCAGATGTTACCATTGAAAATAATTACTTAGAAAGCAATCAATGTTCAGAATTTTCTAGTGCACCACCGATTTCGGATCCAATCTGTAGATATAAAACAGTTTATTTAAACGGTTGTGGCGGGTCAGGAAAAACAACCCGGGCAATTGAGTTATATCGTGGGAAATCAAACATGATTATGCTAACACCAACTCATAGACTTGCAAGAGAAATGATACAGAGAGGGGTAAATGCCTGCACTTATCACAGCTTTTTCCGATGGAAGGGAGATAAATGGACTCCTGAGCGCATGGGAGAGAAATTTATTCCTGAAATTATCATTTGGGATGAAATAGACACAGTGTCCGAAGATGTCTTAAAAATATTTCTTGAGTGGTTGTTATTGAAGAATACAAAAGTCGTCATGTGCGGGGATCACGGGCAACCACCACCATTTGTCGGTGCATCCCCCCATGAATGGCTAAAGGGTTTTGTAGACTATTATGAAGAAATTGATACCGATCATAGATCACTTGATAATGAATTAAAAGAATTTAAGAAACTAATTAGATTACAACCGGATAAAATCCAGTGTGAAATAGCCCGTGAAATAATTTCAGAAACTCCCATGAATGAGTTTTGGGAAGCGTGGAGACCAAATGATTTAATCATTGCAAGTAGAAAAATAGTCAGGGACACACTTCAGATGAAGTTATTTGAATTGCATAAACAAAAATTTGCAACACTTCCAGTACCGTTATGTTATAGGCCATCGGATACACGAAAACAGAACATCGAAGTTGATATTCCAGGCCTGACAGAGTCAGGGCGTGAAAAGAAGATTCTCGTATTAAATGATATTGTGCTGGTTGATATCAATGTCGTTGAAGATGCATTGCGTGCTAATAAATCCCCATGGACGCTAGGTTATGCAGCAACAATACACTCTTCACAGGGATTGACTATATCGGATACAACTGTTTGGATGGTAGATAATCGCATAGAATGGTCAAATTTAGTCTATCTCGCAGTGTCTAGAGTACGAAAAATAAATCAACTTCGAAGAATTGTCTTCGATGATGAAATCATTGGTGGCGATGATAATGACACCACAATAGATGATATTATTGATAAAAAACTCTCCGGTTACAAACAACAAGACAAAAAAAAAAACAACGAGAATTTGATATTGATGCTGAATTAATAATTACTCTGAAGCAACAACAGAATAATCACTGCGCGAGTTGCAATTGTATAATGCGTTGGCAGTATTCGGATAAGGATCCTCGCCAATTCACCGTGGACAGAAAAAATAACAATCTCGGTCATGTCAGAAATAATGTGATGTTGACTTGTCTTGAGTACAATAGACGCAAGGGTGCTAGTTAAGCCCATGCGGTGGTAATTGAGTATCCTCAGGTATCACTTGTAATTGTTGTCTAGTAAAACCCCGTTGAGGGGCAGTTGAATCCAGTTTATAGATTGGAAGTCTACCCGTAGATCGTGTTATACTAGATATCTTATGCGTAGTGACGCTCCAAATAGGATCAGTAGCCCTTTTTGTGCCACCCTCAAGCTCTCCTGGTTCGTATAAGTACCTCACAATGACATTACTACCAAGAATTGGTTGAGAAACGCTAAAATCTTTTTGAATTTCCATTTCAGGTATTGACTTCTTTTTAATCGCATTGATAGGTTTCATGTTGATGGTTCTAGTAATCTCGTTATTCAGTGCAGTAATCACAGCTGGTAACCTTTTAACCCATTCACGGGATCTTTTTTCTTGGATGAATTCTTTTGCGTATTGATATCCAAATAACCGCTCAGCAAGGGTTTTATTAAACCGTTCTACAATTGCCTGATCACGATGTAGCGCAGTATGTCCTCGTCTGATAGTGACTTTATGATTTTTCATTATTGATAACACTGCACCCTGAAATTCCTTGCCAGGATCAATTTGTAATAGATTTGGCCAGTGCAGAGGACTCCTTCGATAAATTCTTTCAAATGCAGAAGCCACTTCAGTGGCTGATTTTGTTTTTAACGGTTCTGCTTCTTTGTATCGACTTGCAATATCAACTACGGTTAATGCGTATTTGTAACCACGATCATGTGGCAGAAATAATAGATCAGCCTGATGAACTTCATTGGGTCCGGTCACATCAAAATGCGAGAAATTGATTTGTTTAGGCGGTGGTAGATAAATTTGCCATAGTGCCTGTTTGGATAACCAATGAGCCGCAGTGGTTTTTTTTCACTTTTGCAGCGCTAGCGAGTTTATGGATTGCTGATTTACCCCTCCAGTATCCTCTTGGGGAATAATAAATAGATTCCATGTTGTTATTAATTACCAGCACCTAACATCAATTTACTTTTCATAGCCGATTTTATCAAAAAGGAAGCCAATTTTTCTTTGAAAGATTTATCAGAAATAGCATTTAACGCATGAATTAATTTCACATCTGCTAGATGCCTGTGCTGCAGATTACTGCTTTTATAAGATACATCATGAAGGTGACAGGCCTTATCAATAGCGTTTATTGGTTCCTCACCGGGTCGGGGCTGATTTTGATCATTGAGTCTGATATCAAGTCTTGTTCCCGGTCCACAGTAGCTATATCCTAGAAGGTGCTTTTCTCCAGAGTATTTTGCCCATGGGGTTCCAGGGAGTTTAGTTAGCTTGGCTGCGATATCACCTCCTCGTTTTTTTTTAAAGGTTCCTTGAGTTCCTTGGGTTTAGAAACAAATCTAAATTTCTTTGTACTACATTGTACGCATTTACCAGAAAGCGCTGATCGGTTATTTTTAGTTGTAATCGTCGTCAAGTCATCTGTGCCAGTACGTTTTTTACACTTCACACAATATAGATCCATAATTTATATATAACGGCATGAATATAATTGATTATTCAGCTACCCGACGACGGGAACCTATTAAACATCATGAAATGTTGCCGAATTCAATTAGAATGATTATAATCGGACCATCTGGAAGCGGAAAGACACAACTGCTACTTAATTTGATAACGAGATGGATGAAATGGAACAAATTGTATTTAATAGCCCCGAGTGTAGACGATCAGCGATGCTATGAAGTGCTAAAGGATTTTAACGAGAAAGCAAAAGAATTTCAAATCGATGAAGATTTTATTGAGTTTATTACTGATATAGAGGAAGCCCCGAGCATTGATGCTATTGATGGAAGTATTAACAATTTAGTGGTATACGATGATATCATGTTAGATAATCAAAAAAATCCTGCTAGAATATTTTCCCGAGGCAGGCATAAAAACACTGATGTGATCTATGTCACTCAACGGTACACACAAATACCAAAAGTGATCAGAGATAACTGCAATGTGTTGTGTGTATTTAACGGCGTTGATACTCATACGCTACGAAATATTCATCAAACTTGGTGCAGCGGTGATATGAGCAGCAGAGGGGGCGGATCAGACAACTTTTTTTTGTTTTTATTTTTGATTATACCCCCTCCAAAATAACACTGGACCCTTCTCGCGAAAAAATAAGTCTCTGACCCTTGTCTGAAAACATTCGCGTCGCAACGTCGTTGTCACTCACCCCCTCTGCTGCTAGAACTTTCAGTTGGGGTTAACCGAATATTTGATCAAGTCCGATACGATATCGTGTTCGAGGGTCATGTAAATTTATTGTTACAAATCCGTGTGGGGTAGACTGAGCATGACTAAAGAAATTTCTAAATTGATTGAAGTCCATATCAGAACACCATGTCTGCCAAATATTTCGTAGCGTATGTGTATCAACGCCGTTGAATACAGCAAGCATATTACAGTTATCTCTAATCACTTTTGGAATCTGAGTGTAGCGTTGAGTGACATAGATCACATCCGTGTTTTTATGCCTGCCTCTGGAAAATATTCTAGCAGGATTTTTTTGATTATCTAACATGACATCGTCGTATACAACTAAATTGTTGATACTTCCATCGAGGTCATTCACGGATGGCGCCTCGTCAATATCGGTTATAAATTCAATAACATCCTCGGCGGCAATCTCTGAAGCGTTTTCATTAAAATCTTTTAGCACTTCATAGCATCGTTGATCATCTACGCTAGGGGCAATTAAATACAACTTATCCCACTTCATCCATCTCATTATTAAATTGAGCAACAATTGCGTTTTACCGGATCCAGATGGTCCGATTATAATTGCGCGGATAGAGTTTGGTAGCGCTGCATGATGCTTCACTGGTTCTCTTGTTTTAGTCGCTAAAAAATCAATTATATTCATATCTCTATACATAAATTATGGATCTATATTGCGTGAAGTGTAAGGCGCGTACTGGCACAGATGACTTGACGACGATTACAACTAAAAATAACCGATCAGCGCTTTCTGGTAAATGCGTACAATGTAGTACAAAGAAATTTAGATTTGTTTCTAAACCCAAGGAACTCAAGGAACCTTTAAAAAAAAACGAGGAGGTGATATCGCAGCCAAATTAGCAAAACTCCCTGGAACCCCATGGGCAAAATACCCCGGAGAAAAGCACCTTCCAGGATATAGCTACTGTGGACCGGGAACAAGACTTGATATCAGACTCAATGATCAAAATCAGCCCCGACCCGGTGAGGAACCAATAAACGCTATTGATAAGGCCTGTCACCTTCATGATGTTGCTTATAAAAGCAGCAATTTGCAGCACAGGCATCTAGCAGATGTGAAATTAATTCATGCGTTAAATGCTATTTCTGATAAATCTTTCAAAGAAAAATTGGCTTCCTTTTTGATAAAATCGGCTATGAAAAGTAAATTGATGTTAGGGGCTGGTAATTAATAACAACATGGAATCTATTTATTATTCCCCAAGAGGATACTGGAGGGGTAAATCAGCAATCCATAAACTCGCTAGCGCTGCGAAAGTGAAAAAAACCACTGCGGCTCATTGGTTATCCAAACAGGCACTATGGCAAATTTATCTACCACCGCCTAAACAAATCAATTTCTCGCATTTTGATGTGACCGGACCCAATGAAGTTCATCAGGCTGATCTATTATTTCTGCCACATGATCGTGGTTACAAATACGCATTAACCGTAGTTGATATTGCAAGTCGATACAAAGAAGCAGAACCGTTAAAAACAAAATCGGCCACTGAAGTAGCTTCTGCATTTGAAAGGATTTATCGAAGGGGCCCTCTGCACTGGCCAAATCTATTACAAATTGATCCTGGCAAGGAATTTCAGGGTGCAGTGTTATCAATAATGAAAAATCATAAAGTCACTATCAGACGAGGACATACTGCGCTACATCGTGATCAGGCAATTGTAGAACGGTTTAATAAAACCCTTGCTGAGCGTTTATTTGGATATCAATACGCAAAAGAATTCATCCAAGAAAAAAGATCCCGTGAATGGGTTAAAAGGTTACCAGCTGTGATTACTGCACTGAATAACGAGATTACTAGAACCATCAACATGAAACCTATCAATGCTATTAAAAAAAGTCAATACCTGAAATGGAAATTCAAAAAGATTTTAGCGTTTCCCAACCAATTCTTGGTAGTAATGTCATTGTGAGGTACTTATACGAACCAGGAGAGCTTGAGGGTGGCACAAAAAGGGCTACTGATCCTATTTGGAGTGTTACTGCACATAAGATATCTAGTATAACACGATCTACGGGTAGACTTCCAATCTATAAACTGGATTCAACTGCCCCTCAACGGGGTTTTACTAGACAACAATTACAAGTGATACCTGAGGATACTCAATTACCACCGCATGGGCTTAACTAGCACCCTTGCGTCTATTGCACTCAAGACAAGTCAACATCACATTATTTCTGACATGACCGAGATTGTTATTTTTTCTGTCCACGGTGAATTGGCGAGGATCCTTATCCGAATACTGCCAACGCATTATACAATTGCAACTCGCGCAGTGATTATTCTGTTGTTGCTTCAGAGTAATTATTAATTCAGCATCAATATCAAATTCTCGTTGTTTTTTTTTTGTCTTGTTGTTTGTAACCGGAGAGTTTTTTATCAATAATATCATCTATTGTGGTGTCATTATCATCGCCAATGATTTCATCATCGAAGACAATTCTTCGAAGTTGATTTATTTTTCGTACTCTAGACACTGCGAGATAGACTAAATTCGACCATTCTATGCGATTATCTACTATCCAAACAATTGTATCCGATATAGTCAATCCCTGTGAAGAGTGTATTGTTGCTGCATAACCTAGCGTCCATGGGGATTTATTAGCACGCAATGCATCTTCAACGACATTGATATCAACCAGCACAATATCATTTAATACGAGAATCTGTCTTTGAAATCCTTCGGATTTTGGTCCTGGAATATCAACTTCGATGTTCTGTTTTCGTGTATCCGATGGCCTATAACATAACGGTACTGGAAGTGTTGTAAATTTTTGTTTATGCAATTCAAATAACTTCATCTGAAGTGTATCCCTGACTATTTTTCTACTTGCAATGATTAAATCATTTGGTCTCCACGCTTCCCAAAACTCATTCATGGGAGTTTCCGAAATTATTTCACGGGCTATTTCACACTGGATTCTATCCGGTTGTAATCTAATTAGTTTTTTAAATTCTTTTAATTCATTATCAAGTGATCTATGATCAGTATCAATTTCTTCATAATAGTCTACAAAACCCTTTAGCCATTCATGGGGGGATGCACCGACAAATGGTGGAGGTTGGCCGTGATCCCCGCACATTACGACTTTTGTATTCTTCAATAACAACCACTCAAGAAATATTTTTAAGACATCTTCGGACACTGTGTCTATTTCATCCCACATGATAATTTCAGGAATAAATTTCTCTCCCATGCGCTCAGGAGTCCATTTATCTCCCTTCCATCTAAAGAAACTATGATAAGTGCAGGCATTTACCCCTCGTTGTTTCATCTCTCTGGCGAGTCTGTGAGTCGGTGTTAGCACAATCATGTTTGATTTCCCACGATATAACTCAATTGCCCGGGTTGTTTTTCCTGACCCGCCACAACCGTTTAAATAAACTGTTTTATATCTACAGATTGGATCAGAAATCGGTGGTGCACTAGAAAATTCTGAACACTGATTGCTTTCTAAGTAATTATTTTCAATGGTAACATCTGCTGATGGAATATAATCATGAAGCATTTCCTTCTTAATTCTCCATGACCCCCAATTCTCGTTGCCAGTAGCCTTAAAATCAGCCATTTTGCTATTTATGTAAAATGAGTCAGTAGCAACTCTAACTGCGGTGGTAGGAAATCTATTGATCATTGAAAACAGATTGATAGAAGCATAACCAAGCATAGAAGCTCTCAAATATGTGTACTGCTGATGGATACCATCAGTGTAAGTAACAATTGTACCCAATTTGGTTCCATCGGATATAAATGCGTCCTTACGATTGACATATAAGCCCCTATTCGTTAAATCTTTGATTACAAAATCGTATTCAGCATTGTCTATAATCAATCGTGAAGAATATCTCGTATTATCATCTTTGCCACCTTGGGTAAATTTACCGATTATTCTTCGTCCAAGATCTTTTGCTTCATTGTTTCTGATTTCAAATAACTGTCTGGACCAATCCATGATTTGTTGTTCATTAAAATCAGGAAACAGTTTTCGCTCTTCGCTAATTATTTTTTCTAGATCAGGTTGTGGTAACCAGACTGATTTCTGTGCTCGATAGGATATAATTGCTTCACTGACAATTAATGATTTTAACATCTTACAATCAAGCATATACCGTAATAACACTATTGGCATCCAGTGTTTTTCAGACATGTGTTTACCAATCCAAAGATAACTACACGGATGAAGTCCTTCAGCCATTTCAAATGATACTACACAAGCGAATCCGGTTAAATCGAAATGTGGCAGTGGTCCATTAATAGCAACACGGGTCATTTCGTGTGTAGGGTGTCCAAATCGTTTGAAATATTTCTCACACTCTCCATACCCAAGAAAACTTCCTGGATAACATGCAATCATATCAACTGAAATAACGGTATCAGCTGAGTATTTGGTGTTCCATAATCCTCCATGGCTGTATTCAAGACAGGACAATTTGACATCTGATAAGAACTCACTTCGGGTTGGTTTCCACGCGTTTTTCTTCCTAGCAAAATGTGCTACAACTGATGGAAGTGTAAAACAGTTTGCTAATAATTGATCGTTGTCTTCCCCCAGAGAACTCTGGGGAGAAAATTCACTAGCTAGTTGTTTCATTTGATTATGCAGCTCTTCAGTACGGTACAATTCTCCGTTGGGCCTTACAAACTGATCAAATCTACATTCTTCGTCTGAAGTACTATGAAATAGCCACACTGACACAGAATCGTTTTTACTCAAATGGTAAATAGCATCAAATAATTTCTGCTCTGAAAAAAACTCTTCGGTTCCAAACAGATATTTTACGGTTCTATCCCGTGGGAATATTGTTACTGCAGATGACCACGCGTGTGCATTATGATCAATAATTTCAATGGGAGCTCCCTGTGATTTATATTTCGATTTGTATAATACTTCTCCGGTGATTGTCCTTACCGATATTGGAAATCTCAATGATGTTTCTAATTTGGCTATATCTTGAATTGTTGCCCCATGCTGTTTCACTGTCAGTTCCCATTCGGTTATTTTTTTTCGTCTTAGATCAGTAAGTTTATTTCCCCGGGACGCATTTGTGAAGTGTTCTATTATTCGTGTTGCTACACAATTGAGCCCTGTCGAATATTTCATGGGTGCTAGTTTTGAAATATCAGGTTTTTCATTGAGTGGATATATCCCGTAAACAACTACTGTGACAGGATAAGATCTTTCGTAGTAGGGTTTATCAAGTCCAGTCAAAATTCCTGGTTTTGAATCCTGAGTCACAGTGACAGTTTTTTTGTCCTTAAGAATAGGCTCGTATTTGTCCCTAATGATCCATTTTCCATTATCACGGATAAGGAATTTTATTCGAAAAAAATTTCTTTCTTCCCCAAGACGTGAGATTATCACTGCTGCTTTTTCATCATTCATGGTAGCGTCAACAACACCATCAATTCGAAATGTTGACCAACAATGAGCTGCCCCATCACGCTTGAATTCATTAAAACAGTCTCTGATTTTACTAATCAAGGTTCTATCAAGAATTTTATTCTTTGGTGTATCAGAAACTCTATCAAGATTGAATTGAACACTTTTCCAGGGCTTAATTTTCGATAATCTCTCGAACTCCTCCATACTATAATTAAAACAAGCATTTAAATGAAAGATTTAAGTATAATGAATCATTGCAAATGGCTTATGATTGGATCAGTGACACCGTGTAACAAATCATGCAGAAATGAATTCTGTTGGTATCATATGCAAAGCTTTCGTCGGGGAAGCCGAGGTCCGTTACCCTGTATTCAATGTGGGGTTGGGGTCAGGGGGGGGTCGCAATTATGCATTATGTGCGGCGGAAAACGATACAGGGAACTAAAACGCTATTATGATAAAAAAATAAAAAATACTGCCATTGACCCCAACGATGACAAAATAATAAAGACTGCTCAAGATTATATACAGAGACTTATAATTAAACCAAACAATGAATTAGAAAAATAGTGTTATTATACAAATGAACCAAGAATTCAGACCTCACCCCTCCGTGCTTGTTAATTATGAAGCATTCCGTAATAGTATTATCAGAAAATTCTATTTTCGTATGTCAAAATACAGTACACGCGTACCGTCTATAACACCAAGGGAGACTACTCTTAAATGATAATAACCAAGGGAGTTATCATTGTGATTTAGCGGCTTGGTATTTCTTTTTAGGAAAAGATATATTTTCTTTTTTTTTTAGTGTTTAAGTCAAATATTCTGTGTCACGTGCGATTAATGCGTATTTCATAACATAGGATGTGATCCGGAGATACAGGCGTTACAGGATAACACACGTGTATACTTTCTCCCTTAGATTGTGTTAACTTGTTTAATGGGTATTGTGATTCAGCGCTGGGCATTGTTTTGTAAGAAAAGACATGTTTTCAAACAATTATATTCTTTGTTCTAGTGTTTAAGTCAAATATTCTGTCTCATTTAAATACTGTGAAACACCATTAATAAGTAATTCAAGAAAATAAAATAGCATACTTGCGGATTGATGTATTAATTTCCTTTATATACCATATGAATAGTTACAACATATATACGTTAAAAAACGTTATTCTTTATAGACGTGAACAGTGGCCTAACGGTATCGTGTTTGGCTTGTAAACCCAGACAATTATTCTTCACATGTTCGCGCCCCATAGCAGACAATTGTCTGATGGTGAAACGGTTGGATGTTTTTTTTTTTCTATTTAATTGAGGGGAGGAAGGCGCCCCCTCTGTTTTTACATTCACATAACATGCAAAACCCATGCTATCAAATTTACGGTAGCGGTGGGTTGTCGGTTTTTGACAACTTACGCAACCATGAATTTAATTTCATGGTTGCATGTTATGTGAATGTAAACACATAAATGCCCTACATTACATCATCATTGAATTATAATCCCATCATCATAATCCCATCATCATAATCCCATCATCATTGAATTATAATCCCATCATCATTGAATTATAATCCATCCTTAATTAAGTTAATTAAGTATATGTATACCTACAATTTGCCACAACACTCAGTGGAAATATATACGGTATTTGTGCTGTCCTTAATTAAGTATATGTTGTGACGTCACCCCAAGCATATCTTCTGGGCGGTCTAAGATGGCGTTTGCCATGTTGGGCCTCCCTTCCGGAGATGTATGTTTCGGGTTTCCCTTGGGCTTACTTGGATGTGAAGGCAACCAAGGAGTTCCAAAGATGTGTTGTCGTATATATGTAACCTCTAGGTCATTTCACGTAAACATACCCTCTTGTGATTATAACCCGTTATTTGACGAGTTAGATTCACTCTTAGGGGAATATGTTTCCGGTGAATGTAAATATAAATGACCTAAAATAAATACCATCCATGGATGTAATTAGCTCTCCATCACATTTGGGTTACCCCGTATGGTGTTCAAAAATGAATTACCGGCCAAAACGTGGATGCACATTGGGTAAACCCAGAATGAATTATAGGCTAATAGAAACGGTCATAGGGTCATATCTCAAAGAGCAAAAAC
This sequence comes from Unio delphinus, assembly GCA_029339505.1. Taxonomy (NCBI): domain Eukaryota; kingdom Metazoa; phylum Mollusca; class Bivalvia; order Unionida; family Unionidae; genus Unio; species Unio delphinus. The sequence goes on along the minus strand of JAQISU010000242.1, from coordinate 20,281,855 downwards.
AAAAAAAAACATTCTGATATAAAACAGAAACAGAAAAATGCTCTAACAAAGGACCCTATGAAAGACACAAAGGCCTAATAAGGGACCCAATGAATGCAAATAGAACCACAACGGCCTATATCAAGGGGGCCAAATGACTGATAATCGCTCATCATGGTTGATATTTATTTTTGTCTGCATTTATATTTATATATACAGAATTAATTTTAAAAAATATATTTATATATACAGAATTAATTTTAAAAAATATATTTATATATACAGACTGAATTTTTAAAAAAGATATTTATATATACAGAATTAATTTTAAAAAAGATATTTATATATACAGAATTAATTTTAAAAAAGATATTTATATATACAGACTGAATTTTTAAAAAAGATAGTTATATATACAGACTGAATTTTTAAAAAAGATAGTTATATATACAGACTGAATTTTTAAAAATATTAACGGCTCTTTTATTTTTGAAAAATGAATTAGAAATATGTATTATCATATATGAATTCTGAAATTATGAATAGCATCATAGTTGAAATTGCAAAATTGAAAAATCAGAATATTAGATTGTCAGATGGGTTAAATCCTGATCAAATCAAGTCGGATTTTCAGGATATAGAATACGGAGTTAGCACTAACAAGTATATGTTGCCAAAGAAATATGCACTCATCAAAAAAATTCAAAATTCTATTCGAGACTCTCTTGCATTTTCCAGTGAAGTAGATGTGTTTGTTTCGTTATATACTATCGTGGAAGGAATACGAAAAGAATTGGGTAACGAATATGAATTGAAAAAGGAAGTTAATTCTAAAATTAGAAACTTACGAGCGTTAATTCAAGAAAATGAACTATTTTGATTGACCGGCCCCCCTCAAAAGATTTTGTCAGACAGTAAAATCACCTTGAGATTTTCATTTTTTTTTGTCATTTTTGATTGAATCAGTGAAAATATTTCACACTGCGAAAATAAAATAGAATCCTAACAGCTTTGAAAGTTCTTAAAAGAACTTTTCCCTATGGAAATCGACTACTTGACCCTACGAGGTTTTTTGATGAAAATCGATGAAAAATGACCAAACATGACTGAAAACAGGCAAAAATTGATGAAAATGGCTAAAAATCATCAAAAATGAGTTTTAACAGCTTTTCCTTATGGAAAATCCCATGTAAAATCGACTACTTGACTGTAAAATCTCTTTGAGATTTTCAACTGAAAACCACCAAAACTGTCAAAAACAGGCAAAATCAATGGATAAAAAATAAAAATATTTCACAGCAATAAAAAATTGGACCGTTAAGGATGGAATCATTGATGGGAAAAATTGTTTTACAATTGAAAAATGGTTTCTGATTTCAAATAATGGTCAATGAAGCATTAACGACCCGATTGGCTCGTGAGCGACTAGATGCAATTAAGAAATTTATACCAATTCGCGACTCTGTCAGGAATAAACTGCAACAACGACAGAGTTTACAAACTGATTTTGCTCTGGGGTCTGAAGAGTTGTTTAAACCAGTAACCACAGCAACGAAAGGAGTAGAGCGTGCTTTACTGGGAGATAGTCCCGAGACGAGGAAATCTGTTATTGGTGAGCTTGAAAAACTAGCAGCGAAAACTGAACAAACTGAAAAAACTGATCCGAAAAAAACGACTGTTTCTCTGTTGAATAAATTTACTGATCATGCTAAAATATTAATAAAAAAACCTAGTTTATTGAAATCAAAGGATTATCAAGCCTTTGGTAATTTTGCTGCTCAAAGCTATAATTCAAAAAAAGATTTTTTAAAGGACGAGTATAAAAATGATAGAATATCAAGTAATGATTGGTTCGATTATTTGTATAAACTAAATAAAGGGATTGGTCGTTTGAATAAGGATGAGATAGGATACAAGGAATTTAAAAAGGGAATTAGTAATTATAAAAGAGAACAAATAGAAGAGCGACAACGAGAAATAGAAGAACGGCAAGAACTAAAACGTCAAACACCAACACGTAGACAAACAAGAAGACAAAAAAAACAACAACTACCACCTGATGATGATGATTTAGAAGAACGACGTCAAACACCAACACGGAGACAAAAAAAACAAGAAGAACCTAAAAAACAACAACTACCACCTGATGATGATGATGATGATGATGATTATTTACAAACTACGGATTTAGAAAAACTAGATGAAGCAGCTGGTTATAGCGGAAGTGGATTGCAAAATCCAAGGATTGGAAACACTTGTCCTGATAGTGTTATCAATGATATATCACGATTAGATGTTCTTGTAGGAGGGTTCCGAGCTGGAAATAACTCTCCAGAAATAATTAATGAAGCAGCTGATATTTGTAGACGATTATTTGCCGGTGGTATCATGGATATCAAAACTTATCGAGATTTCATTGACGAGTTAGCAAATGGGTATCATAGTGATTAAATAACAATTGAAAACACTATTGTTTTTATAATAATGATCATCCATTACAATCATGATAAACCAACCCTCGTCTATGTAGTTAATTCACGGTTTCCAGTTTATAGAGCATACTACGGAGATGGCCTCGGCAAGACCATTTTAGGATTCTTTTCAAGAACAGCCCCAAAAGTGATGCCGTTAGCTAAACAACTTGGAATGAAAGCCATTGATGTTATTCGTGATAAGGGTATTAGTACTGTTGGAGATCTTGCCGGGAAAGCGTTTTCAACTGCGAAGGATAAAATAACATCATTAGTGAGTCGAAAAAAGAAACCGTTACCGTCTACAGAAGAAATGCCTGCAAGTGTTAGTAAAATTATAAATAACGCAGTAGATGAAAAACTAGCGTCGATGGTAAATCAAGGAGACCAAAGCAATATTGCAAATATGATAGCAGGAAGTGGCTTTAGAAAACCACGACGAAAACGCTAGCGTTTTTCACGATGAAATGGAAAATCCGATTTAGACTCTGATAAATAGAATAAAATGTTCAAAAAATCATCTGATCCAGCATTTGATATAGACGCCCCAGTGCGTAAAGATGATTCTGTACGCGATTATCAATTTTATTCTTATCACGCAGTACAACCAGATCTCCGATCGCGAATTGAACTTCAAGTTCATGATACCAGTAAATATTTTCTACCGTGTGAGGCATTTATTGAAGTAGAAGGAGAACTTGTAACAAATGTTGCAGCTGATACCCCATATGACAATAACTCAAATGTCCGAGTTGGTTTTGTTAATAACGGCATCATGGCGTTATTTGAAAGCGCTAGATATCTCATTGATGGAAAAGAAATTGAATCCATTGACCGTGAAGTTGATATGGCCACAACAATCATAGGGTTAGCAAGATATTCTGATGATTATACAAGATCAGCGGGTCCATCTATGATGTTTGCAAAGGATACCTCTGATACCGCTGATCACCTTCAATTCATTAAAGTGTTAACAGCACAGGGTACTGCAGAAGCCAATCAACAAGAAGCAGCTAATCCAGAACGTCGAATTAGACCCGGAGCTGCGTTTGATATTCTCGGAGGCGTTAATGGTAATCTCAATTTAGGATTTGCAACACGTGTAGCAACGTTGCATGGGCAGCGTCGACGATTTTCATGTGCGATTCCACTGCATCATATATTTGGATTCTGTAGAAATGTTAGAAAAGTTATTTATGGAGCCAAACACACAATAGCGCTTGTACGAAAGGGTACTGATGATGATGCAATCTGGCGTAATGCTGGGGTTGCTGCCGGTAAAGTCATTTTAACAAAACTATCATTGTGGATGCCAGTGTTAACTCCATCAATCACAGACGAACAGCGACTACTATCATTTATGGACCAAGGAGGAAAGTCGTTGTTAAGTTGGTTATCAGTGACCACGGATATTAAACAAGACAGTGTTGATGGTACATTCACATGGCACCTGGCATCAAAACAAGGGGTTTCAGCTCCACGTCATATATTTATTGCGTTACAGAATGCTGCGCGAGTTGGTAATCAAGAACGAAGTCATATGATATTTGATCAGTTAGGTGTTAGTGAAGTCTCGCTGAGAATAAACGGACAGCAGGAACCATCCGAGGATATACAACTTGATTACGGTCAGAATCATATTGCACGTGTCTATCATAACCTGTTGTCATTTATGGCACGTGATCAAAATGTGGATACCGGTTTGCAAATATCACAATTGGATTTTAAAAGCCTCTATCCGATTTATTACTTTTCATTGGAACATCTTGATTTGATGAGACAATCTGTCGTTGATATACACTTTAGAGCCCGTGTAACCCGTCCGACTGGTCCACCAGTTGGTGGGGTACCTACTATCCTTATCCCGAATTATAGAGCAGTTGCTGTCATTCTTAGTGATAAATCAATGTTACTTGAAGGTGTTGGTGGAAGAATGAGAGTGGTAGATGCACCAGTAGAAAATCTTTGAACGATTTTTCATTGAATTAGAATCAATCAATTATATATAATGTCATATAGTGTTATTAGTGTTACGTTAACTCCTGGTCAAATCAAAAAATTGCAATCAGAATCGGCTAAAAAATGTGGAACCACAATCACGTTGAAACCTAATCAAATGACGGGTGGTGAAAATAAATTATCGCTGACAACTCGTCAGGTGAAACATTTCAATGATGCTTTCAAGGATAAAAAGGGAGTTCAGATTACTCTCTCTGCGGCTGCTATTAAAAATATGATGAAAACAGGTGGTATATTTCCATTGTTAGCTGCAATACCAGCATTGATTGCAGCAGCAGCCCCAGCGGTGGCTAAAGCAGCAGCGTTAGGAGCCGTTGGTACTGCAGCAGGAATGGCGTTGAAAAAGGCAGCTGGACAAGGATATAAAAAAAAGAGACGATCCGTTCAAGGATTGGGTCTAAGACTACCAGGAACCCCGTATTCATGGTACAGCGGAAAGGGTCTAAGACTACCAGGAACCCCGTATTCATGGTACAGCGGGAGATCCGTTCACGGATCAGGCCTGAGACTACCAGGAACGGTTTATTAATTCAGAAATCTATGGTTCCAATGTCCAATTTTGATTTAATGGATGCTGCTAAAAAACTAGTGATTAAAAATTTCAGAGGTGTTTTTATGAAAGATCAATTACCACATCAACCAAACAAAACTGAAACAGGTATTATTAATCTCGATAACAGCACCGGACCTGGAACTCACTGGGTTGCATACGCTATTGATCCACGTGGGATTGTCTATTTTGATTCATATGGATTAGCCCCACCAAAAGAGTTTATGCGGTATATAAAAACCCTTCCAATGAGAACTTGGTATTCTACGCTACCAACACAACAAATCAATGACCCACCAATATGCGGCAGTGAAGTATTAAATGTCCTTGACGCTATTTCTAACTCCTTGGGTAACCCAAGGGGAAAACCACCACACATTGTCGTAAATGACTACACTAGTAATCGCTTTTTAGAGAGAGATATATAAAATATCATGATTGATATTTGGGGGAGACCTCTGAAACCCAAACCCGATGACACTGCAACTCCTGATTCTATCAAGGATATAAAAAAAAAAATTAAAGATGAAATCGCTGAGACGTTGAACTTAACAAGTGTTGACCCGAATGAAATAGTTGTATTTCAAGACAAACAGGGTAAATTGAAATCCAGTAATATTTCTCTGGATGATATTTTGGTTAAACAACAAAACGCAATCGAGAACACCGTTGCGCTATTTTCCGATCAAGGTAAACTCAAACCGGGTGTACTTTTTTCGACGATTACAGATCGATTTACAAACCACGATAAAGAATTTGAAGATCATTTAAGAAACTACAATAGTTTCCGTAGAAATGTCGTTCATAAGTTCTTTGGATCCCCAATTGTAGTTACACCATCTATCGCTGAAATTAAAACGTTTATAGATGATCAAAAGGTTATCAACGAAGCAACAAAAACAACAACCGACGCCATTGATAAATTTATTGGAACCCCGTTAGATAAAATTGAACTAAAACTCCCTGATATTAAAAAATCCATCGATGAGACGAAAACCTTCATCGAAGGCATCAAAGGGGATGCAACGAGGATGATAACAGTCATTGAAAAAACAAAAATTCCTCATGAGAAAACCAACAACGTAGTATACACAATCAAACACGGATCATTTGAGTGGACACCTACAAACAACACATTAGATATCACTGCAACCGTTAAGGGTATTTATCGATCAACACTAGTAACACCATTATCTCAATTTAATATTTCATCGTCCAGTTCATCCGTGTTCAATAATACGATTTCAACGATCATCGACAAGAATACAACTGAAAAGTTTACAATCACATCTACTGATAAAAATTTGGTTAGGGTCTCAACAACGTGGTATGTGGAATTCGTAGCGGATTTAAGTTGAAAATTGCAAAGCAATTTCACTAACGGTTTCAATTGAAAACGCTAGCGTATTTAAAATAAAAAATGATTTCATCATCTCAATATCGCTATGATCAGGTCAGAGAGTATCAAACTAGACTCAAAACCTTGTCTGAGGAGTATGAATTGAAAATTAAAAAATATCGCAGGAGAATTACCGCAATTGATGTTACTGTGTACGCTGTGAGTGGTGTAATCACCGGAGCTGGTATTATACTGTCTTCAGTGACAATGATGGCCCCGATAGCTGTTCCAATTTGCATTTCTGCGGCAACAACAATCGCTGGAATAATTTCAATAATCACAAAAAAAATATCATCATGCAGCCAACGGAAACTACAAGACTACATAATTCAATTTCATGTTGTGTCCACTGCATACTCGCAATTATCCTCATTGATATCGTCATCGCTCGATGATACAATTATATCAGAGAGTGAGTTTTCAGCGATGGTAGATATATATGATTCTGCGATGTCAAAATTAGAAATACAACATGAGTATAATAACAATGACAACACAGATGGAATTACTTCAACAAATAGTGGAGAACACAAAACCAGTACAAACAAGCATGATCTCAATAACCTCAACGAATCCAGAATTCAGTGTGAATTTCCCCTCTCCGGTCCCAGTGAAGGAAATCGTGCTAGCAAAATTACGAGTATACCACAGCTGGCCAAATATTAGGTCAAAACCATTTGGTGGTCAACAACCCAATAATTCACTGGTATTTGCAAATAAGAATAAAGACGACGGTACTCCAGACTGGAACGTTGTTTCCATACCAACAGGGTCATACCAAATCGAACAAATCAATAACGAATTGCAACGTAGAATAAAATCGATTACTGGAAAAGAATCAAAAATAGCTATAACAGTTCATGAGCCAACACTATCATCTGCCATTGAAATAAGCACAGAGGGTTACGTCGTAGATATCTATCAGAGTTCTATTAGAACCGTACTGGGATGGCCTGAAATCCCACCCGGTGGAAAAACCGTTAAATTACCAGAACCACAAAAAACTGATTATATCACCGACAGAATAGAACCCAATAATCCAGTAAAAAGTTATAAAGATCACCAAATCACTACATATTTTTTTAATGTCCTTCACAATATAATAAATAAGGGAGAGAGATTTCTTACTGCTCACGATCTTAAAATCAATGACAATTTCAAGGCAATGAATAATGATTTTTCGCTGTTGTTAATATCTCTTAAATCCGGCTTTCTCACCCGAGATGAATTTATCAGCGTCGTAGAAACATGCAACAAAATTATCGACGATATGGAAACATTTAATTTAAAAATTATTCAGGATATATTAGATGAAGATAATCCCATATCGAGAGACGGATTTGCATCAGATTATAAAATCCGCGTTGAAGATATCCCAACATTCAAACTACCAGGATATAACGTACCAGAACTAAAAAGACTTCTCAGTGATGCCATCGATGTTGGTTTTAAAATAATTCATGATACGTGGAAAAAAACAACATCACCGGAAATAAAAACCCTCAAACACAATAATGACCCAGATGGTGGTGGCAGGCATATTGCTCCGTTCAACGTGAATATTTCATCGGTGATTGCGCTCAATTTAGTATGTGATGTGATCGAAGGAAGCTATCAAATAAATTTAGAACGATCAAATCAAGCTCAGCAAGGATATATTTTGTATTCATTTGCACCAACAGCCCCTCCAGGATTTTTAATAATTGAGTCCCCGGTGAATCCAGTCTATATGCGATGTCATAATAATTCATTAACCAGAATTAATTTCAAACTCACAGATCAGTCTAATAATCTGATTGATTTACAAGAGGAGGTTTTACAAATTAGTCTATTTGTGAAATCATAAATCATTTTCGTCCTAAGGACTGGATCAAATATTCGGTTAACCCCAACTGAAAGTTCTAGCAGCAGAGGGGGTGAGTGACAACGACGTTGCGACGCGAATGTTTTCAGACAAGGGTCAGAGACTTATTTTTTCGCGAGAAGGGTCCAGTGTTATTTTGGAGGGGGTATAATCAAAAATAAAAACAAAAAAAGTTGTCTGATTCGCCCCCTCTGCTGCTATATGAATCATAATCAGTTTAGAAATTTCTTTAGTCACGCTCAGTCAAAACCACACGGATTTGTGACAATAAATTTAGCAGACCCTAGGACACGATATCGTATCGGACTTGATAAAATATTCGGTTAAAATCACCGTAAACCTTAGCAGCAGAGAGGGTGAGTGACAACGACGTTGCGATATTTTATGATTCGCGAATGCGAATCTCATGTTTTCAGACTCATTTTTTTCGCGAGAAGGGTCTAGTGTTATTTGGAGGGGGTATAATCAAAAATAAAAACAAAAAATGTTGTAGGATTCACCCTCTCTGCTGCTCAAAGGGACTGAGGCCTAAAGATTCTTGAACTGATTCTCTAACAGCAAACAATAGTAAATGAATGCCTTCATCCCAATCTTTATTCGTATCAAAACAATATGATCGGATCATATTTTTCAAAGTCTGATGGAATCTTTCTAATGCCCCTTGGCTTTCAGGGTCATAGGCAGAAGATTTTAATTGCTGAATGCCCAATTCATACATAACTTGTTGGAAATTCCAGACATGAAGTTTGAACCTTGATCATACTGAACACATTTGGAAAGGCCATACTGAGTAAAAAAACTTTATCAAAGCTTTTACTATTGTTTTAGATTTTATATTCCTCAACGGAATTGCCTCTGGAAACCTTGTTGACGCACACATAATGGTCAACAGGTATTGGTTACTTGACTTGGTCTTGGGTAAGAGACCTACACAATCTACCATAATTCTACTAAATGGTTCGTCAAAGGCAGGAATAGGTTGTAGATGAGCCTTAGGTATCTTCTGATTGGGTTTTCCTACCTTTTGACAAGTATGACAAGATATACAGTATTTGGCAACATCACTTTTGATTTTTGGCCAATAGAAGTGAGTCAAGATCTTGTGATAAGTTTTATTCATCCCTAAATGACCAGCCAAAGGAGTTTCATGGGCCAGATTAAGTGTTTCCTGTCTGTAAGGCTTTGGAACTACTATTTGATAGTTCACCGACCACTCAGCACCAGCAGGTTCCTCGGGAGGTCTCCATTTTCTCATAAGAATTCCATTTCTAATGAAATAACAGACAGGATCTTCAGTGGCTTCAGTCTCACTTATGGCCCTTTGAAACAAACAGGAGATCTCAGGATCTTTTTCCTGTTCGACGACAAGTGACTGTCGTTTATCATTCTGATAAGAATGAGTTGTTAAAAGAGGATCAATATGATCAATACCTTCTGATTGATCCAAACGAGAAGTAAAAGTGACCTCATCAAAAGCCTGACCAATACACGTGTCAGCTAAAGGAATACTGCCTCATCAACATCATTCTCAAGAGCTTTATTTGCCATAGCTCTGGTAACTGCACAAGCTTGCAATATATCAGGGAATTCTTTTTCAATTGAATCAACTTTCTGATCCAAATCAGGCCTGTCAGTTACAAGTGGATTAACCACAACCTTGCCTCCAGCTAAGTCGTTGCCTAGCAATAAATGAATGCCTTCAACGGGTAAAACCGGACTGTTCCGACTGTCACAGGTCCTGACACTTGTCTGTTGACAAAGTTACACAATGGAGAGGAACATTAACAAAGCCACACTCTACTCCCTGAATAAGAACACTTTCATTAGAAGCAGACTTCTCAGAACAAGGCAAAGTACCTGACAATAAAAGACTCTGAGAAGCTCCTGTGTCCCTTAAAACTTTAATAGGGGTGGGATTGGCTGAATCATCCAAGAGTGATATAGAACCCGTCGATATTAAGGGTTCATAATTCTCCATAATAAAATCAGACAGGGATTTATTAGACCCAACAAATGTATTGCTTTCAATACATGACCGTGACCTCAACCTCTTAGAAATAAGAGCATTTGGAACAGGTCTGTCTTGATTATGATGCCTATTTTTCAATTTGTAGCAATCAGAAATAAAGTGTCATTTTTTCTTGCAATAGGTACACGTCGGAAAAGACAAGGATCTAGAATCAAGCTTCTCTGAAGTTTGATTTTTGAAAGTTGTGCTAGTTTGAGTTTTAAAAGGGCTGGTATTAAGTTGAAATACTTTTCTGCCAGAAGACGTTTGAGTAGAAGTCTTGTTAACAAAAGGAACTTTACGTGTCAAAGAATATTTGTCAGCAGCTCGAGCAGCATTCTCCAAGGTTTCAATCCTATGCTGATCAAGATAAGACTTAACGTCACTATGGACACAGTTTTTTAACTCTTCAAGTAATATAATTTGCTTGAGATTTTGATAATCTTGTTCGATTTTCTTGGCTAAGCACTATCTATCAAGCAACTGCTCTTTTACTCTAGCAAATTCGACATGAATTTGTCCAGCTTCTTTTCTGTAATTTCTGAATGTTTGCCGATAAGCTTCAGGGACTAACTCATAACCCCTTAGAATGTATTCTTTAACAACATCATAGTCACCACTTTGATGAACAGACAGTGAAGTGTAAATCTCACTAGCCTTACCAGTGAGTACACATTGCAATAACTTAGTCCAAAGTTCCTTTGGCCACTTTAAATTTTCTGCAACTTTTTCAAAACGAATGAAGTATTTATCTACTTCTTTTTCTCTGAAAGGGGGCACTAATCTAATATTCCCTGCTAAAATAAAACTTAAATTTGGATTTGAAGTATGAAGGTGTTTTTCACTTGCCAGCTCTATTTCTTTCATTTTGCATTGTTATTCTCTTTCTTCCTTCTCTCTCTCTTTCTTTATTAATTTGTTTTTCTTGTACCCGAATGTGCATCTGCTCTTCTTGTAATTCAAATTGTCTTTATTTCTCCTCTTTGTCGTATTGTAATTGTTTTTCTTTCTCCCTTTCCTATCTCTCTCTCTCTCTCCTCTTTTTCATATTGTAATTGCGTTTCATTCTCCTCTTTTTCATATTGTAATTGTTTTTCTTTTTCCCTTTCATGAAATTCCAGCTCCTTCAACTCTAATTCCATCTTGAACTTTAATTCTAATTTCTTTTTTCAATGTCAGAGTCTGATGCAGACTTACTGACCGAAATCAAAGCACTTTTTTCCAGGACATTCTTTTCTACCAAATATTGGACCAAAATCTTTTTGATATCTTGTTTCGCTAAAGAAGCCTTGACTTCAGAAAGATCATATTTTCTGGCAAGTTGAATCAACTCACGTTTTTTTGAAAGATCTTATTGCTCCTGAGTAGGATTAGAAAGAAATATTTCTACTTTGGATTTTAGATACGAAAGATTTTGGAAAAAAAATTCAAAAACTAGGGGAATTCAAATTTAAAACAAAAGTTTTCTGAAAAAATTCTATCCAAATTCCAATTGATCCCAATCCCGGACGAGCCCACCAATTTCTATGTTACGTGCTTAGGCTCGAATAAACAGTAACAGAAAGAGTGAAAATAACAAGCTTGTAAAAACTTATTAAACAATTTATTGAGTACAAATATTTTCCAGAAAAGAAAAATAAACTTACTGTTTTAAGAATCAATTCCCAAAATTTAATCCAAAAATAACTCAAAATATAATCCACTAGTGAAATTGCAAAAGTCCTGGTAATAAATTGTCCAAATAATTCCCAGATCAAATCTTCGTGAAGAATCCAAGATGGAAGACGATTTCATGTGATGAAGTCAGTTCTGGTCTTATGAAATTAAATGAGCACAATTATTTTCCAGATAAATAACAAAATAAATCCTCATGATCCAAACGAATTGAAATAATTTCCAGTAATTTAAAATAACTCAAAACAATACAACTTAATATTCTAACAGCCCAACTTCTACTAAATAGTTCGCTCTAAAACATCATTTATATACCTATTTTTACGTAGACAAGAAAGCTGTCACATGATCTTCTAGAATCTTTAGATCAAATTTACTTTCAAAACATCTCGTGCACACCGTATGACCCAACTAGAAATAGAAAGATGCTTATAAAAAAGCTCCATAATGTGCTTGGAATCAACCACTCATTTTAAAAGCTTGTTTACAACTCTGAAGCCAGGTCAGAAATGAAATCAAGATCTGGTGTTTATTTGTAAAGTACAAGTCATCCCACTTTTTAAAAAAAATATCTCCCAATGAATGAATCTTAAACTTAAAATGTGAAATTTGAATCTGAGAAACAAACAATTAAAATAAAAATAAATGACTTAAATTAAATATACGTAACACATTATTGTAATATTCTTCTTTATGTACCATAATTGTAATATTCTTCTTTATGTACCATAATTGTAATACTCTTCGCCATTTATCGGTGTGTTGGAAACCAACGGAGCTGCAGAAATTAATGATTTGGGAAATTATCGTCCTATGCCAATTTACTAACCTTCGGAAAAGATGGTCCTATTGTTATTACTGTCCAGTCTGTGATTAAATAATTTTACACGATTGATTTCCAAAAACGGAGAGTCGGAACTTATCCATTCAATGTTCTCAACAATCCACCCGTCGACTGGAAAACATCCTTCCTATGGGGTAGAACTGACGAGCGTGGTTAAAGTTTGTTACGCCCGCCAAGTTAATTACCGGCTGAATATGTATAAGTTAGGCGAGTGTGGTGGTGGGCAGGAATATAACATTCATAAAGATCATTTCCTAGTTCAAACTCCGCCTTATGAAGATAGTGATTATATGGTAGTGAGTAATCCAAACAGATTTCGACAATAAAGCAGACCTTACAGAGACGAATATTCTGATAAGGAATACGAATGAGTTAAAAAAAATACCTGTAATAAGATGAGCGATTATAAACCAAGTGATGAACGTGTGGCTGGTTTTATTTCAACCAAAGAATTTCTACAAAATACTGATGGCTTTTATCTGAGGAATACAAATGAGCTAAGGGTACCGTTTCATGGTTTAAGAAGAATCAATATTGACATGATTCAGCATTTTTATATTTAAGCAAGTGGCTTTTGGACTTACTATAGTACCGGAAAAAGTTATATTTTGAGTAGTAGTTATGTCTATTTGGATAAATGGTTTGTTCCTGATATCCATGCTGACTATTGTTACGTGTATTTGATCTTGGTCATTTATTTTTTATTTTAATTGTTTGTTTGTCAGATTCAAATTTGACATTTTAAGTTTAAGATTCATTCATTGGGGGATGACCTGTACTTTACAAATAAACACCAGATGTTGACCTCATTTCTGACCTGACTTCAGAGTTGTAAACAAGCTTTTAAAATGATTGGATGATTCCAAGGAAATTATGGAGCTTTGTTATAAACATCTTTCTATTTTTAGTTGGGTCATAAGGTGTGTACGAGATTTTTTAACGTAAATTTGTTCTAAAAGATTCTAGCAGATCATGTGACACCTTCCTTGTTTACGTAAAAACAGGTATATAAATTATGTTTTGGAGCGAACTTTTTAGTAGAAGTTGGGCTGTTAGAATATTAAGTTGTCTCGTTTTGAGTTATTTTAAATTACCTTGTATTGGAAATTATTTCATTTCGTTTGGATCAAGAGGATTTATTTTGTTGTTTATCTGGAAAATAATTGTGCTCATTGAATTTCATTACTAAGAACTGACTTCATCATGTGACATCGTCTTCCATCTTGGATGCTTCAATAAGATTCGAACTGGGAATTATTTGGACATTTTATTACCAGGACCTTTGTAATTTGACTAGTGAATTATATTTTGAATTTTTTTTGGATTAATTTTGGAATTGATTCTTAAAACCGTAAGTTTATTTTTTTTTCTGGAAAATATTTGTGCTCAATAAATTGTTTATTAAGTTTTTACAAGCTTGTTATTTTCACTCTTTCTATTTTACTGTTTATTCGAGCCTATGCACGTAACACTATAATTGTTATTGTGAGAGTGGCTACGCATGTGCCTAAGGATCTGAGTACACAGTTTAGAATTCAAACTTCATGGCTAGCACGATTTACTGATAATTCTTTTTTTAGTGTTCGAACTATTCGTCCACCTAATCCTACCATTGTTCAGTCTTATCTCTGTAACCTGCCGTGTACGAGCTGATGGAGATGGAATCGGATTTTCGACTAGAAAGTTTATCAGCTATGATGCTTATTTCCAGTGCCCTGATGGAAGACATGGACCTATGCCATATTCGCTTTTTTAGATTTCGTTTTATCCTGATGTTGGACTCGTTCAATTTGCTTTGCTCAATTACAGACTGGTTTTGTTAATTTGTTAAGACGTGTTAGTGCTGTGGAAAGAGAAAACAGTTAAAAAAATGTAGTGATGTTGAAGATTTTTAGAGTAGTTGTTGAAAAACAGTATCGAAAGAAAAGAAAAAGAAGTAGTACTAGATCGAACGAAAAAGCCCGACGAGGAATTATATGATATAAAGACAAGAAAGTTGAAATTTTGACGTCTTTTGTTATTGTGTATTCAAACATTATTTCACCTCCTGTTTTCTATTCTTTGCATTCCATCTCTCTCTACAATTTCTCTTAATATTTGATCTAATTCTTTCGTGTGCTTGAATATAATTAGCTATTGATGCCACCATTGCAAGGACCATCCAATGCACAAAGAATAAATTATTTTGTGGCCATGGAAGTTACACATTCGCATGCTCCAAACGCACCACATGATACACATAAAGTTCCTTCCGAAGCGTTACTACATTCGCACCATTTATATCCTTGTCTGATAAGTCAACGTCTTCCATATTTGTATAGAAAATCATATTTTCTTCTTTAATCTATTTAATCCATGATTTATCTATTATAATTCCAGGAATTATGGTATAAGGTACTGTTCCATAACAGTTGCTCCATTGATGAATATTCTCCGTATCTTGTGAAATCAACGAGAGAATGACAACCCATATACAATTTATACCGGCTTATACGTCAAAAGTAGATGAAAAGAAAGTTGAGTCGCGGTTTTCCGTCAGGAAGCAACGCAATTATCACGCCTTTCCCCATTGGCTAGACTTATTTTCTTACTGCGTTCGCTTCAAAGTGATTTTAGTAGCTCTTCACACAGTGACGAGATAGGCCTTTCTTTTCTGCGTTTCGCCACTAGGCCATTTACAAAAAATTAAACCACGAACAATACGTACCATCGGCAATTCATAGAACGTGTGTCAATCTTATTTCAAAATACATTAAGAAATATTTAATTGTATTATTCTGTGAGAACGTTTTAATTGCATTCGTCTTTAGTTCACTCTGGTGATGTTTTAAAATGGTCGCTGTTTCATATGGATTTAATTGTCCAAGCGTAATGTGTGTGTTTCCTTTAAACGTTCTTAGGGAAAATATACCATGCAAAACAAACGTAAGTATTGCGATACTTTTTAAAAGTAGGAATAGCATAGTCTCCCTTTCCGTCGTAATTAGTTTGATTGAAATCCTAATGGTATTTGTTCCGTTTGAAGATACCTCTCCATAAAACGTGATCAATAGTTACCTAATTATGTTAACTGTTGTTTATCTTGTATTTCTTTTTCAAAAACTTACGCCCTTACAAATTGTAAATTAGTAATTCGTTCAGAAACATTCCTTCAGTTTAGACACCTGATAGAACAATACGCGTTTGGTGCTGCTTTTTTCCCACCCCCACGCCCTTAGATTTTTTAATACTTTGCAACATTGTTTGTAGCGTGTGCTGCGAAACTCAGATTATCTCTTACATTGGGTAAATGTTAAGCAAATGTTAAGCAGTCAATCGACAATAATATCACACTATCTCTTATTGAAATTGATAAATGAATGAAAACAATGAACATATTTCACATAGACTGTATGGTTTTCCTAATTATCCTTCTCCTATAATACCGCAAAAAACAGAAATCAAAATGTTGTACATCTTTCCTGCTATTTTACCATTCAACCCTTCTCTCTCAAATGTAATGCTAAATATGTATGCCGATCTCTCAAAACAATAGTCTCCAGAATTATTCACCAAATGCAGTAATACTAGCGTGCGTGCTTGCGGACATAGGTGTGTGTTTTGTCTTTGTGTGAAACGTAAAGTGTATTTGTAAGCGTGTGCGTAAGCTTGTGTCGATAATATATTTGGCATTTCTTATTACTCATTCATGTGTGTGGATAGTATATTTCGGGTTTGTTTTCGCTCCTCTTCCCGTGTGTGGATAGTATATATCTTTCTGGTTTGCATGCTTTGCGCGTACGTTTATGTGTGATATTAGTGTTTATGTTGATAGTAGAGTGTGTTTGTAAGAGTTTAGTCATATATTATAAACCTATGTCCTTTTAACAGTTTATGGTTGCACGATAATATTTCACCTGTCCTGTTATGTAAGACTTTAAAAAAAGAGCGAAAGGGTAATACTTCTTTCTGAATTAAAAGGCAGAAAACTATATATATATATATATATATATATATATATATATATATATATATATATATATATATATATATATATATATATATATATATATATATATACAAGTACATAGTTTAGTCCTTATTCAGCGTCAACTTGGCTCTTCTTTTCTTGTCTCTTGTATTCATGAAATGTAGCATCTATTTCACTGTCAAACAATAGTCTGGAAGCATTGAGGAGCTCCATGTGCCCAGGTAGCATTTCTTCATTGTTGCAACGTCCTGGTGAAATAGCTCGCCGTGGTTGTCGCTCACTGCTCGGCAGTTCCGTGGAAGAAAATCTAGATCAGAGTGACATGCTGCAATCGGGGCTTTTGTATGTCTTGAGGAGGTTTTCCACCAACTCTCTGTAGCTGCCTACCTTGTTTCTGAGAACATTGGTTGCCACTAACTGGAAGTCTTTCTATGTCATCTTTTCCTTGGTATGCAGTGCATTGTCAAACGCATCAACTCTAAATTTACGAATCTGAAGACTTAACAAAGATACCTTCCTTTATGCTAGCTTCACTTAACCTTGGCTATTTGCAGAGGTACTTTAAAGCTCCTTGTGTTTTATCGATGGTCTTAACAAAGTTCTTCCTTAGACCCAGCTTGATGTGCAAAGGTGATAGCAAAATCTTCCTTAATTTAACAAGT
This sequence comes from Unio delphinus, assembly GCA_029339505.1. Taxonomy (NCBI): domain Eukaryota; kingdom Metazoa; phylum Mollusca; class Bivalvia; order Unionida; family Unionidae; genus Unio; species Unio delphinus. Next base: position 20,264,415 of record JAQISU010000242.1, on the reverse strand, counting down.
GGTGCATGCTAAACATATTTCCTCCCAAGACCCAATGCCTTTCAGCTTGGCCAGTCTCTCTTGATGTAGTGGGAATCTTTTGCTGGACTATTCCATTCACAGAGAAAACAGCAGTACTTTGTGTAATCAGTCTGCAGCCCAAGCAAGAGAGCGAGAACCTTAAAATCATCACAAAGCTACCACTGAAAAGTTGTTTCATGGTTTCATATGGACTGCATGACCAACTGGAATTGATAATAAAGCATTGCTAATGCTAATAGGCATTAAAACAGATTTAAGACTCATCTTTGATGAATCAATGAAGTCTCCACTCATCGTGATCATGAACTATGTTGAGGGATGCCATCAGACCATCAATGTTGTGGCAGCCTACAAGATCAATGAAGAAGTATGGGACATTGATCCTTTTGACAGTCACATAACATGGAATCCTGACATCACCACCCAGGAGTCTACTGCAGCTGTAGTCTGAAGCCCAACAGCTCTGTCTATCTCTTGTATAGTTCCAAAACCCTTACAGGGTCATTTAGCTTACTCAGAGGAGGAGGATGGTTGACAATATAGGTTATAAGACATTTACATTTCAGGACGAAATGTTTCATACTTGTCTGACTCAACTGAGAAGATTCTGATACATCAGGACCTGACAGTCTTCAAGCAGAGTTCATGGAATGTTGCAATAACGCAATCCACATTTTCTTCTTTGACATTCACATTCCCAACTGGAGGCGCCATACAGAAGTAATAGAAGCAATTGATGATATGGTCTGTTGGATCTGTTGCAATAGGCACATATTTCCTTTTCCTGTTTAACCACAAGCAAAGATTTGTTGCACAAGTGTTGAAGCATGTGTGGGGCCCACCTCTTCTCCTGATCTTCAATTTTTCAGCCAAAATGCAGGTGATAGGGTTTAGGGTTTCTTAACCATAGTGGTAATACTGTACTTTTGTGATGCAAACTTCACTTCACCACACCATAGAAGAAGCTATCTGCATTATTCACAGCAAGTACGACATATCGTGGTACTAACGGTGCATTTATGATAGGAAATGCAATAGATGCGAGGAAACAGGACACATCCCGTTTATATGTCCACAGAATAAAGAAAAACCACGAGAAATCACAAAGCAAAAACAACAACAACTAGATCATAAGTTGCAAGAGAAAGAGAAACAGAAAGAGATAAAACATCCACAAGAAATAGAAAAAAATGGAACTACAACAAAAGAGCAAAAGAATATCAAGAAAGGAAGGAAGAACAAACTGCCAAAAAAAGACATGCAGTACTCCGAAATCCGTAATAACAAATCAGCAAAACCAGGCAATAGCAGCAACAAACGTAAAGGAACAACTAAGGGTCATACCTAAGGAAATAAAGATCTCCAGGAATCAAACCTCAGAGATTAAAGCTAATAAAGCCCTTGAACAGCCGAAAATGACAGATAATGAGACAAATTCAAAGCAAACAAAAGAAGAAATGACAGCAGGATACAATAAGTAGAAAAGAGAAACGAAGAAAAGAATAGAAAAACCTAGACGATAGCTAATAATATCTTCAAGATGACGAACAGATTGTTTTAGTACCACGTTTTGGCTAAAACTTTGTGTATAAAATAAGACCTTTTGATGGTTGTGAGTTGTGTCTTTTCTACTACCATTGTTCTTATACCATCGCAAATGTCCGTTGATGGATTTTTTTTTCATTCCTGCCGATAATAATTTGACTTTAAATTTATCTTTGAAATGCTCCACCACATTAATAAGTGCTATCTCTATCGCAATGTCCGTGTTTTTAACCTTTCCAGTTCGTTTCTTTATCTTCCTTTCAATAGTTGCTGCTGTTTCCACGTTTATTTTTCCTATGGGCGACGTCCGTTGACCATATGGTAGCACAGGTTGTCTCCCTTTGGGCCTAACGCTGTATCCCTGATACCCTATCGGTATCGAGTAGATATTTTTTATGCATCATGGGTTCATTACTTTTAATGCTATCATCAACTATGATATACTGGGAAATTCATCCCTCGGTATTGTTGCCATATTAAGGAATTGTGATCCTTCCCTGTATTCGTAAGTAGCTCTCGTTTTCTCGTTCCACACGCTTCACCTTGAAGGTTACTAATCTCTTTGTTGTTTGCTATCCTGCTTCCTGCCGTTTCTGGTTTGTTCTCTTATTCCAATTTGTTTGTTTTCTTTCTTTTTGCTTTCATCTATTTGTGATTCTAACTTTGTTACATTGTATATGCCATACGCTTCCTATCTTCCCATCCCTGAGCCGTGGTGATGACAACTTTGCTCCTTCTTGCTTGTTTACGTGGCATTATATGTATTAATGCGCACGACTCTATATATCGTATAGAAATCTTGAACGGCACAGCCACTGAGAGAAGATATAAATGTATTTAGCTGTCGGGGCGGGTGCCATTTACGAGGTTAAACCACCAGTTCAGTGCCAACGTGTAGGTACAAGCCTGGAGGGTAGAGTGACCGTGCCGGAAAGCAGGACGAGTCAACACGGAGATACACATGTGGTGATATCAACATTGTGATAACAGTAGTGTTTGACTACATGAATTTTGTGATAATAGTAGTGTTTGACTACATGAATTTTGTAATAACAGTAGTTTCCGACTACATGAAGTTTGTAACAAGTATTTGACTACATGTGTCTGATATAGTAGTCAAATCCAATTTCCTATTTGTTTTACATTCAGATTATGTACTCGTGTTCCCTATTCATTAGTGTGAGTGTTTAATACATTTTTTTTGTCACTCACGAACGTGTTTGTTATTTCTTGAAACCCTAACCAGTCTCAGAAGGTGCCAGCTCGATTACATTACAGCGGCAAGGGCGATATGCAGACTGTACATTGCTAAAAAGACTTTGAATTCATATGAGATACAAGTTGAGTTAGAACAACTGTTTCTAAGAGATTTCATATGAACCGGATATTAGAAACTGGGAGGTAGTTCTTTAAATCGTTATGGTCAAGTGTTGGTGTCTTCAGCAGAGGCTTTATGATGCCATTTTTGAAAAATAACGAAAATTCCCCGGATGACAGATAGATTAATATTATCAGTTAGTGAAGGCAATATTGGGTCTAAGCACTCAAGCAGAAGTGATGTTGGAATTGAATCAAGTTCACATGACTTTGGTGCACTATTCATCACAATTTCCGAATCAAATCCATAGCGACAGATTCAAATGCTTCTAATGGTTGTCTTCTGTATCATATCTATATGGTGACGAGCAGCAGAGGAGGCGAACAGACCGAAACTATTTTAAGCAAACCGAAACTATTTCAAACAAAATCCTAAAGGATTTCAAGCCAAAACTATTTTGCAGACAAGAAAAAAGAAATGGTTTCTGTTTCGCACGCTGCAGAGACAAAGTCTCCAGACAGACCCAGCACTGATAGCGCTTTGGAGACTAATTGTTGTAACCGAATATTTTATCAAGTCCGATACGATATCTTGATATAGGGTCATGCAAATTTATCGTTACAAATCCATGTGGGATTGACTGAGAGTAACTAAAGAAATTTCTAAAGAGATTATAATCCATATCTATACTGCACCAAGTCTGGTGAATATTTCGTAGCGTATGTATGTCAACTTCATTAAATACAGCAAGAATATTACAGTTTTCCCTGATCACTTTTGTTATTTGTGTATACTACTGAGTAACATATATCACATCGGTATTGTTATGCCTACCTCTGGAAAATATTCTGCAAGGTTTGCTTGTCTATCTAACATCACAACATCATATACGACTAAATTGTCAATACTGCTATCAAGAGAATCAACACTCGGTACTTCTTCGATATCGGTTATAAACTCAATAATATCCTCATCGATTTCCGATTTTGCTTTCTCGTTAAAATCCTTTGACACCTCGTAACATCGCTGATCGTCTACACTCCGGTCTACTAAATACACCTTATCCCATTTCATCCATCTCGTTATTAAATTAAGTAATAACTGCGTCTTGCCGCTTCCAGATGGGTCGATTATAATCATGCAAATAGAATTTGGTAGCGCTGCATGATGTTTAACAGGTTCTCGTGTTTTTGTCGCCGAAAAATCAATTACATTCATGTTATTATAAATAAATTATGGATCTATATTGTGCGAAATGTAAGAAGCGTACTAGCACAAACGACTTGACGACGATTACAACTAAAAATAACAGATCAGCACTTGCTGGTAAGTGTGTACAGTGTGGTACAAAAAAAATTAGATTTGTTTCTATGAAATCTGGAGATATTTTTAAAAAAAAAAACGAGGAGGTGATATTGCAGCTAAGTTAGTAAAATTACCAGGAACACCATGGGCAAAATATCCAGGAGAAAAACACCTTCCAGGGTATAGTTATTGTGGACCCGGGATCAGACTCGATATTCGACTCGATGATCAAAACCAACCCAAACCCGGTGAATATCCAATAAACGCTATTAATAAGGAGTGTAATGCTCTTGATGTTGCTTTTAATCAGCAATCTGCAACACAGACATATCGCATATGTAAAATTGATTCTATCACTGATAAATCCTTCACAGAAAAATTGGCTTCATGGTTGATAAAGTAAATTGATATTGGTTAATTAATAACAACATGGAATCTATTTATTATTCCCCAAGAGGATACTGGAGGGGTAAATTAGCAATCGGTAAACTCGCTAGCGCCCAAAAGTGAAAAATACTACAGCTTTGGATTGGTTATCCAAACAGGCGATATGGCAAATTTATCCACCACCGCATGAACGAATTAACTTTTCGCATTTTGATGTCAGTGTTCCTAATGAGGTTCATCAAGCTGATATATTATTTCTGCCGCATGATGCTGTTTACAGGAATGCGCTAACCGTAGTTGATATTGCGAGTAGATACAAGCAAGTAGAACCGCTAAAGACGAAGTCATCAACTAAAGTGGCTTCTGCGTTTAAAAGGATTAATCGGCGGGGTCCTCTGCAATGGCCAAATCTATAACAAGTTGATCCTGGCAAGGAATTTCAGGGTGCAGTGTTATCAACAGTGAAGCATCATAATGTCACCATCAGACGAGGACATACTGCACTACATCGCGATCAGGTAATTGTTGAACGATTTAATCGCACACTTGCTGAGCGGTTATTTGGATATCAATACGCGAAGGAATTTATTCAGGATAAACGATCTCGTGAATGGGTCAAGAGATTACCAGGCGTAATTACCGCGCTAAATAATGAGATTCCTCAAACAATCAACATGAAACCTAACAAAGCGACTATAAAAAAGTATATACCCATAAAACCACAAAATGATTTATCAAAACAACCAATACTCAGCAATGTCATTGTTAGATATTTATATGAACCAGGAGAGCTCGAAGGTGGTAATAAAGAGCTACTGATCCTACTTGGAGTGTCACTACGTTTAACATATCTAGCATAACACGATCCACAGGTAGACCAAAAGTCTATAAATTGGATTCAACTGCTCCTCAGCGGGGATTTGCTCGTGAACAATTACAAGTGATAACCGAGGATACTCAATTACCATCGCGTGGTCTTAACCATAGCATCTCTTCGTCTGTTGCACTCAAAACAAGTCAACATCACATTATCTCTGGTATGACCAAGGCTGCTATTTTTTCTGTCTACGGTAAATTGGCGGGGGTCTTTATCCCACCAACACCAACGCATTATACAAATACAACTCGCGCAGTGATTATTTTGTTGTGGTTTCAGTGTAATTATACATTCAGCATCAATGTCAAATTTTCTGTTATTTTTTTGTGCTGTTGTTTATAACCAGAGAGTCTTTTTCTGATTATGTCATGGCTGACAATATCACTGATTCTTGTGTTCTAAAACAGCTCCTCGAATTTGATTTATTCTTCGCACTCTATACACTGCGAGATAAACTAAATTCGACCACTAGATGGAATTATCTAAGTTCCAAACAATTGTATCGGATATAGTGAATCCCTGCGAAGAATGTATCGTCGCTGCGTATTCTAGCTTCCATGGGGGGTTTTCACCGCACAATGCATCTTCCACAACACCGATATCAACGAATACAATATCATTTTTCACGAGAATTTGTTTTTCACTTTGTCCAGGAATATCAACTTCGATATTCTGTTTTTCGTTTACCCTTGGGTCTATAACACAGCGGCACTGCAAGTGCTGCTAATTTTTCTTTATGCGCGCTAAATAACTTCATCTCTAACTATCTTTCTACTTGCCACTATCAAATCGTTTTTTCTCCACGCTTCCCAAAAATCATTTAATGGGGTTTCTCAAATTATTTCACACTGGATTCTATCCGGTTGTAATCTGAGTAGTTCATTATCAAGTGATCTATGATCAGTATCAAGTTATTCATAATAGTCTACAAAATTCTTTAGCCAATCATGTGGAGATTTCCCATTAATTGGTGGTGGTTGACCGTAATCGCCACACATTATCACTTTTGTATTCGCTAGCAATAACCAATCGAGACACTTTTGTAATACATCTAACGACACTGTGCATATCTCATCCCAAATAATAATTTGAGGAATATAATTCTCGCCCATTCGATCAGAAGTCCATTCGTCATTTTCCATCGAAAGAAACTGTGATAAGTGCAAGCATTAACACCCCGTTGTGTCATCTCTCTTTCAGATTTTTTTGTTGGTGTTAGCACAATCATGTTTGATTTTCCTCGAAATAATTCGATCGCACGATTCCTCTTCCCTGACCCACCACAGCCGTTTAGGCAACTGGTTTTATATCTATATGTTGGATTGGATATCGAAGGTGCATTAGATAGTTCTGATATCTGATTATTTTTCAAGTAATTGTTTTCAGTTGTAACATCTACTGATTTGGAATAATCAGACGTTATTACCTTTTTAATTCTCCATGACCCCCAACTCTCATCGAAATTTGTGAATTCGGCCTCTGTTTCTTTATGTTTTACGTTTATATAAAATGAATCAATGGCGAATCTAACTGCGATGTCAGGAAATCTATTTATTTATTATCGAAATTAAATCGATAGAAGCATAAGCCAGCAAAGATGCCCTTAAGAACGTATACTGAAGATTATATCCTTCGTTGTAAGTAACTATTGTACCGAATTTTGTTCCATCGGACAAGATAGCGTCCTTACGATTGATATATATACCTCTAGATACTGCATCTGCGATTATAAAATTGCATTCAACATCATCTATAATTAATTGCGAAGAATATCCATTGTAGTATTTTTACCACCTTGGGTGAATTTACCAATTACTCTTCTACCGAGATTTTTGCGTGCTTATTTCTAACTTCAAAGATCTCTTTGGACCACCTAACGATATACTCCTCGTCGTGATCAGGAAATTGTCTTTTGTTTTCGCTGATTATACTCTCTAGACATATCGGGTTGTGGTAACCAGACTTCAGTTTGTTTTCGATATGATATAATTGCTTCATTGACATTCAGCGATATCAGCATTTTACAATCAATCATATACCATAATAGCACTATTGGCATCCAGTGTTTTTCAGAGATGTGTCTACCAAACCAAACATAACAACACAGATGAAGTCCTTTAGCCAATTAAAATGATTCCACACTAGTGAATCCGGTTAAATCAAAATCAGGAAGTGGCCCATTAATCGCAACACGGGTCATTTCGTGTGTAGGATGCCCAAATCTTTTGAAGCACTCAGAACACTCTCCATATCCAAGAAAACTCCCCGGATAACACGCAATCATATCAAACGAAATAATACTTTTGGGGTCATATTTTGTATTCCATAATCCGCCATGGCTATATTTCACGCAGCGTGATTTGATATCTGATATAAATTCTTGTTGGTTTCCATAGATTTCTCTTTCTCGTGAAATGAACTGCAACTGACGGAATTGTAAAACAGTTTGTAAGTAATTGTTCGTCATGTTCCGTTGAAAAACCACTAGCTAGGTTTTTCATGTCGTTGTGGAGGGCTTCAGTACGGTATATTTCGCCGTTGGGTCTTACAAATTGATCGAATTTACCCTCTTCGTCTTCAAAACTGTGAAATAACCACACTGACACTGGATCGTTTTTACTTAACTCGTAAATAAAATCAAATAATTTCTCCTCAGAGATTTCTCCTCGAGAGAATTCCACTGGTAGATATTTTATGGTTATATTGTTACTGCAAATGTCCTCGCGTGTGCATTATGGTCAGTAATTTTGTTCGGAGATCCTCTCGATTTATATTTCGAGTCGTATAATATCTCGCCTGTTACTGTCGCTACCGTTATTGGAAATTTTAGTATCCGTTCTAATGCGGCCACATTTTGAATTCTTGCTCCGCTCTTCTTCACTGTTAATCCCGATTCGTTTATTTTTTTTTGCGTCTTAGATCCATTATTTTATTTCCACGTAACGCAATTGTAAAATGCTCTATTATTCGTTTTGCTACACAATTCAGCGACGAATATTTCGTTGGTTTGAGTTTCTCAATACTCGGTTTATCATTTAACGGATAGATCCCATAAACAACCGCGGTTACAGGATAAGCTCACTCGTAATACGGTTTGTCAATTCCAGTCAGAATTCCTGGTTTGGAATCCTGACTCACAGTGACAGTTCCTTTTTTATCAATCAAGATGGTTCGAATTTGTCGCGTATAATCCAATTCCCCGTTTTTGAGCGGATAATAAATTTCACTCTAAAAAAATACTTTTTTTCTGGTCAAGATGCGAGATTATCACTGCTGCTCTTTCGTCGTTCATGGTAGCATCAACACTACCATCAATTCGAAATGTTGACCAATAGTGAGATGCTCTATCGCGCTTGAATTCATAAAATTCATCACGAGTTCTACCTATCATGCTTCTATCACTTATTAGACTCTTTGGTACATCAGTGGAAACTCTATCGAGATTGAATTTAGCATTTTTCCATGGCGTGATTTTCGATAATCTCTCGAACTTCCCCGTATTATAATTAAAAAAAATATTTAAATAAAGAATATATTATATAATGAATCATTGCAAATGGCTTATGATAGGATCAGTAATCGCTTGTAACTAATCATGCAGAAATTAATTCTGTGGATATCATTTACAAAGTGTACGTCGTGGGAGTTTTAGGCCGTTACCTTGCATACGATGTGGGGTAGGTGTGCGGGGTAAGTCGCAGTTATGTCTCAATTGTGGTGGTAAGCGATACAGAAAGCTAAGCGCTATTATGATAAAAGAATCAAAAACTCCATCAAAGATTCCGACTCTGACTCTGTCAAGGACAAAATCATAAGAACATCTCAAGACTACATTGAAAGATTCTCAAGTAATAATTAAACCAAATAATGAATTAGACAAATAATATTATAGTATATAAATGAACCAAGAATTTCGACCACATCCTGTGATTACCAATTATGAAGCATCTCGTGATGGTATTGTCAGACACCGCAGGCTGAAGAAACCAGTACGGCGGGACAATAGCGTGGGGGGATATCTTAATCACAGATTTACGTTCTAATGTTTTCATGGATCGATAAAAGATGGGTTTGTAATCGACCATATCGATTCAAATCCTAGGAACAATTCTTTGGTTAATCTGCAGGCTATTACACAAAGTGGAGATTCTAAACGAGGAGGGACTGTAAAAAACTCGAAATATGCAAGACGTATAAAATCGAAAAATATACAGGCGAAGAAAGAGTATTTAAATCAATAACTGATGCCAGTAGATATTTCGAAATTTGTAGATCCTCATTGCGATATGTTGCAGAACACAAATGTATCAATCCGCTATCTCCAAACGAACCGGACATATAATTCAATTCGTTTACATCTACTTTATTATATGTAACATTAAGGGGAATAACTCGTTTGTGCTTGTATGTGTGGTTTTGAAACAATGATAACTGTCACCGGATCTGAATGGGATTTTTCGATGACTCATGGTCTGAGTGAATGGCTTCTTTTGAGTTGGTTTACACCATCTGTTAAACCCTTCACGTGATACACTTATATTATATTCAAAATTATAGACTTGAAGATCTCGAATATTAGCGTATTCCATACGCGGTTGGATCTCGTCCCGAGGCCCAGCGTTCGAATCTCGTGGCAGGCATTATTGTCGACGGTACCGATCGGAAGGTTTTTCTATATATAATTGGGCTTTAAGCCATTCAAAATTAAAACTGAAACCACCAAACGTCACTCACCGTAACACGGTCTGATTGTGTTATTACATTCAACCCGTGGTGATTTTGTTTGGGGTACGGTGGTTTCATATTGAAAGTAGAACAGCCCCTTGTGTAATGTGTTGTGCAGTTTCCCTGTGCCGTCTCCGTATAATTCATTTTCTTGTGCTGTCCTTATACAAAAAACCGTTATCAATTGTAACTCGTTATCGTTTATTTTGCCATATAAACCCATAAGAACACTCGAATGGGGGTTAATGTCTTATATGCACCTTATAAACTCGCCATAACACTCGAATGGCGGTTTGAAGGGTTGTATTGTCTACCTTAAATCATATACGATAACGAGTTAGAATTGATAACAGGTTTTTTTGGATGATATATAAAATATATTAGATATATAATATATCATATAATGAATTTCGAAAATACGAATGACATTATTAACGAGATTTCAAATTTGAAAAATCAAGGAAGACAATTGTCAGAAAAATTAGATTGTAATCAGATTCTATCTGAATTTCAAGATTTTGATGATAGCGCCCAGCATAATAGATATGTACTTGCCAAACGGCATGGGTTGATCAAACGAATTCAGCGCGGGGTAAATGACTCACTCGCATTTTGTAACGACATCAACAAATTTATCACGCTGTTCACTACCGTTGTAAAGGTCAGAGATGAATTGGGCAAACAATATGAAATAAAACGCACAATAAACTCGAAAATTAAAACAATAAAATAAATCATCAGAGTGAAAATCACTTTTCCTTGTGGTTACCTCAACACAGTGAAAAATCTCTCCATGGATTAATTGACACTCTAAACACGGACATGTACAACGACCAACCCGTTTGCAGGTGAGTAATCCGCATACAATAAAGCCCTTTTGACAAATCTAAATTCTATAAACCCCATTGATAAATAATTCTATAGACAGGTATGCTTACTCACCGGAACAAAATTTGTATAGACGGAAATTCTAAAGACAGGTATGATAGTGGGGTTTCTTGCACGGTGATTTATATTTTAAAAAAATATGGAGAATAATCGCCCAATCCTACACACAGTCAAGTGCCTGTGTAGTGTGTAGAGGATGTATATCGAACACATTTCCATTAAGGAGAGGCGTTGGACAAGGGCGAGTAATGTCGGCTTTTTTATTTCTCGTGTACATAAATGATCTATTCAATGAACTAGTAATGACTAATTGCGGGATAACAGTGAATCAGATGAATATACCTGGCATGCTTTTTGGCAGACGACACTACTCTACTAAGCTCTACGCTGAATGGATTGCAAAAACTCGTGAATACAGATTATCAGTATGCACAGAAGTGGAAATTGAAATATAACTCTAACAAGAGTAATTGGATAATATTTAGTAAAATAAAAATAAGGAAATGTACTCATCAACTGGAATTACTCTGGGATCACAGAATATTCCTAGAGCAAAAAAGTTAAATATGCCTGAGTTACCTTTTTACAGTCAATGTAAACTAATGATCGTATAGTCTATTCCTAGGATAAAGCTAAACGTGTAACAAACTCACTATACTCAACTGGATTAAATGCAAATGGAATGAATCCTATAGTTTCTGTGAAAGTCTGTGAAAGAGTTATATTACCGTCTGTTTTGCATGGCTCAGAACCCTGGTTTAATATGTCATATCAGGACATTGAATCAATCGAGAAAATACAACAATAAAAGAGGACACAACTTAATATTCCAAAGCTCAGACTAACTACTGAAATGTTCTCTCCCAAACAATAATTTAAATACCTGATTTTTATGTAAACAAGGGATCACGTGATTTTCTGGAAGGTCATAGGACAAACGTACGATCATTTAAACACGTACGCACGGAAAGATCCAGATAAGAATCAACCACTTCTCACCCCCAAGAACTAAAAATAAAAAGATGTCCTTGGAAAAAACCAATAATTTCTAAGGCCTGTTTATCACTCTGAAGCAAGGTCAGAAAAGAGGTCAACAGTTGTGTTTACAGATAAAGTATAGATCAATCTAATTTTAAAGAAAACACTTCCCAATTTAATGAATTATAAACTCAAAAATGACAAATTTGAATTTGACAATTATAAATAAATTATTTAAATCAAATATACTTAACACCTTTCCCCATAAAATAAAAAGAAAGGTTTATATGATAAAACTTTCTTTTTATCGCAAACCCACATACATCTGAGGTTAAAGAAAAACAAAACTCATATAAATTACACAGGGTATATATTATTTTATACACGGGAAAGAGCGTCTGAATTGTATAATCTAGAAATAGCCTCAACCTTTTAACTTGTTCATGTCCCACAAAATGTCTTAAGAAAGTCACACTAGCACTGCAGAACTCACTATTAGATGAATTAATTGTCAAACATGCATCAGTGAGTATGTCAAAGAATTTTCGAATTGTTGCTAGATGTTCTATCCAGGTGTCGTTGTAGATGATGACGTCACAATATTCTAGACCAGAGATGATCATTTTTATGAGACGCTGAAAAGGATTTTCTTTCTATTGATAAAGTCCATCTGGAGTCACAAATGCCGAGATTTCCTTTGTTCTTTACGTTAGTGAAAGCTGCCAAAATCCTTTCAGAAGGTAAAATTTGGTGACATACTTGGCATTCCCAATTTTATCAATACAATCGTCAATTCTTGGCAATGGGAATGAAACTGTTTTTGTCACTCTGTTCACCTTCCTTTAATTAGTGCATATACGGAACGTTTTATCTGGTTTTGGAACAAGTATGCATGGTGAACTCCAACCACTTTTACTGGGCTCGATAAAATCATTCACTAGCGAATATTGTATTTCCTTTTTAAGTATTCCCGTTTGAGTAGATTCATCCTGTATGGATGTTGTTTAACAGGTTTGGAATTTTTAATTTCAACGTCATGAAAAATTTTGTTTGTCCTTGTAGGATCTGGAAATGAGTGCTCATATTCAAATAATAATTCTTTCAGTTCATTTCTTTCTTGCACTTTCTTGCACATGTAAATGTGAAAGTTTCTGGTCTAGATTTTTCATAATTTCTGAATTACAAAGATTCGTCATTTCAATATCAGTCATCATCTCAATATTAGTAGAATCTGATGATATCCCTTCACTAAGTGGGACAGGTACAACTCAATTAACTACATGTTCAACATGGCTATCTCTTTCAATATACTCCTTAAGCATGTTTATATGGCAGAGTTGTTCTTGTTTGCGCCTCCCAGGAGTATTTATGATGTAAGTCATTAATTTTCTTGTCAACTGTGTAGGGACCATAATATTTGGCCTGAAGAGACTTTTGTGGCATTGGCAGGAGAGCCAGGACTCTATCACGAGGCTGAAATCGCCTTTCCTTCGACTTTTTATCATATCTTGATTTCATTTTAGATTGAGCATAGTGCAGATATGTTCTTGCGACCTCACAAGCTTTCGACAAGTTATATCTAAAATCAAAAACATAATCAAGAAGATTGATCTCAGTATCTTCATTAGAAAGACGTTTCTCTTTCAATAACTTCAATGGTTCACACACAGTATGTCCAAAAACCAGTTTAAAGGGACTGAAGCCTAGAGATTCTTGAACTAATTCTCTAACAACAAACAATAGTAAATGAATGACTTCATCCCAATCTTTATTTGTATCAAAACAATATGATCGAATCATATTTTTCAAAGTCTAATGAGATGTTTCTAATGCTCATTGACTCTCAGGATGATAGGCAGAAGATCTGAATTGCTGAATGCCTAATTCATACATAACGTGCTGGAAAATTCCAGACATGAAGTTTGAACCTTGATCAGACTGAACACATTTGGGAAGGCCATACTGAGTAAAAAAACTTTATCAAAACTTTTACTATTGTTTTAGATTTTATATTCCTCAACGGAATAGCCTCTGGAAACCTTGTTGACACACACATAATGGTCAACATGTATTGGTTACCTGACTTGGTATTGGGTACGGGACCTACACAATCTACCATAATTCTACTAAATGGTTCGTCAAAGGCAGGAATAGGCTGCAGATGAGCCTTAGGTATCTTCTGATTGGGTTTTCCTACCTTTTGACAAGTATGAAAAGATCTACAGTATTTGACAACATCACTTTTGATTTTTGGCCAATAGAAGTGAGTCAAGATCTTGTGATAAGTTTTATTCATCCCTAAATGACCAGCCAAAGGAGTTTCATGGGCCAGATTAAGTATTTCCTGTCTCTAAGGTTTTGGAACTACTATTTGATAGTTTACCGACCACTCATCACCAGCAGGTACCTCGGGAGGTCTCCATTTTCTCATAAGATTTCCATTTTGATGAAATAACAGACAGGAACTTCAGTGGCTTCAGTCTCACTTTTGGCCCTTTGAAACAAACAGGAGATCTCAGGATCTTTTTCCTGTTCGACTACAAGTGACTGTCGTTCATCATCCTGATTAGAATAAAGAGAATGAGTTGTTAAAAGAGGATCATTATGATCAATACCTTCTGATTGACCCAAACAAGGAGTAAAAGTGATCTCATCAAAAGCCTGACCTATACATGTGTCAGCTAAAGGAATACTGGCTTCATCAACTTCATTCTCAAGAGCTTTCTTTGCCATAGCTCTGGCAACTGCACAAGCTTGAACTATCTCAGGGAATTCTTTTTCAATTGGATCAACTTTCTGATCCAAATTAGGCTTGTCAGTTACAAGTGGATTAACCACTACCTTGTCCCCAGCTATCTCGTTGCCTAGCAATAAATGGATGCCCTCAACGGGTAAAACCGAGACTGTTCCGATTGTCACAGGTCCTGACACTAAGTCTGATGACAAATTTACACAATGGAGAGGAACATTAACAAAGCCACACTCTACTCCCTGAATAAGAACACTTTCATTAGAAGACTTCTCAGAAAAAGGCAAAGTACCTGATAATAAAAGACTCCGAGAAGCTCCTGTGTCCCTTAAAATTTTAATAGGGATGGGATTGGCTGAATCATCCAAGAGTGATATAGAACCCTTCGATATGAATGGTTCATAATTCTCCATAATAAAATCAGACTGGGATTTGTTAGACCCAACATATGTATTGCTTTCAATACATGACCGTGACCTTGACCTCTTAAAAATAAGAGCGTTTGGAACAGGTCTGTCTTGATTCTGATGCTTTTTTTTCAATTTGTAGCAATCAGAAGCAACGTGTCCTTTTTTCTTACACGTCGGAATCTCTTTTATTTACAACCAAACTTCTCTGAAGTTTGATTTATGAAAGTTTGATTTATGAAAGTTGTGTTAGTTTGAGTTTTAGAAGGGCTTGAATTACTCGGAAATACCTTTCTGCCAGAAGATTGTTAAGTAGAAGTCTTGTTAACAAGAAGAACTTTATATGTCAAAGAATATTCATCAGCAGCTCGAGCAGCATTTTCCAAGGTTTCAATCCTATGCTCATCGAGATAAGTTTTAACGTCACTATGGACACAGTTTTTGAACTCTTCAATTAATATCATTTGCTTGATATTTTGATAATCTTGTTCGACTTTCGTAGCTAAGCACCATCTATCAAACAACTGCTCTTTTTCTCTAGCAAATTTGACATGAGTTTGTCCAGTTTCGTTTCTGGAATTTCTGAATTTTTGTCGATAAGCTTCAGGGACTAACTCATAACCCCTTAAAATGCATTCTTTAACCACATCATAGTCACCGCTTTACTTAACAGACAGTGTAAATCTCACTAGCCTTATCAATAAGTACACATTACAATAATTGAGTCCAATGCTCCCTTTGCCACTTTCAATTTTCTGCAACGTTTTCAAAATCTATGAAGTATTTGTCTACTTCTTTTCTCTGAAAGGGGGCACTAATATAATATTCCTTGCTAAATCAAAATTTAAATTTGGATTTGAAGTATGATGGTGATTTTCACTTGCCAGCTCTATTTTTTTCTTTTTAATTTGATATTCTCTCTCTCTCTCTCACTTTCTCTCTCTCCCTCCCTCTCTCTCTCTCTCTCTCTCTCTCTCTCTCTCTCTCTCTCTCTCTCTCTCTCTCTCTCTCTCTCTCTCTCTCTCCTCTTTTTCATATTGTAATTGTCTTTCGTTCTCCCTTTCCTGAAATTCCAGCTTCTTTAACTCTAATTCCATCTTGAATTTTAATTCTAATTCCTTTAATTTTATGTCAGAGTCTGATGCATACTTACTGACCTAAATCAAAGCACTTTGTTCCAAAACATTCTCTTCTGCCAAATATTGCACCAAAATCTTTTTGATATCTTGTTTCGTTAAAGAAACCTTGACTTCAGAAAGATCATATTTTCTTACAAGCGGAATCAACTCATCTTTTTTGAAAAGATCTAATTGCTCCTGGGTAGGATTAGAAAGAAATATTTCTACTTGAGATGTCATTTCAATACAAGCCCGTCCTTCTCACTAAAGATTTAAAGTTTTTTAAAAACAAGGAGAATTAAAATTTCAAAAAACAGTTTTCTGAAAAAATTCTAGCCAAATTCCAATTTATCTGAATCCCGAGACGAGATCCCAATTTCTATGTTACGTGTTTAGGCTCGAATAAGCAGCAAAACAGAAAGAGTGAAAACTAACAAGCTTGTAAAATTTAACAAACGATTTATTAAGTACAAATAGTTTCATAAGAGAAAATAAATAAACTTACGGTTTTAGAGAATCAAGTCCAAAAATAATCCAATATAGAATTCACAAAAATAATCCACTAATGGAATTGCAAACGTCCTGATAAATAAATGTCCTAATAGTTCCAGGTTCGAATCTTGACGATGTAATCCAATATGGACGACGGTTTCACGTGATTTAGTCAGTTCTTGTTTTATAATAATAGTAATGAAAATCTATGAGCACATATTCTTTTCCAGATAAATAAAATAATTCTTCTTGTTCCAACAAATTGACACAATTTCCAGTACACAGTAATTAAAAATAACTCAAAAGGAAGACACAACTTAATATTCCAAAGTCCAGACTAACTACTGAACTGTTCTCTCCCAAAAAATAATTTAAATGCCTGTTTTTTACGTAAACAAGAGATCACGTGATTTTTTGGGAGGTCATAGAACAAACGTACGATCATTTAAACACGTACGCACGGAAAGATCCAGGTAAGAATCAGCCACTTCTCACCCCCAAAAACTAAAAATAAAAAGATGTCCTTGGAAAACAACCAATCATTTCTAAGGCCTGTTTACCACTCTGAAGCAATGTCAGAAATGAGGTTAACAAGCAAGGTCAACACCTGTGTTTACAGATAAAGTCTAGATCAATCTAATTTTCTAGAAATCACTTCCCAATTTAATGAATTATAACCCAAAAATGACAAATTTGAATTTGACAATTATAAATAAATTGTTTAAATCAAATATACGTAACAGTTTACTCTTCACGGGTGAAATATTCATTTTAAAATCTACTCAATAAGCAAACATATCTTTCTTATATTTACAGTCAATCCCCCGGAAACCGTTGTATATAAGGAACATTTTAAAATGAGCACATCTTGTGTGTCCAATTTATATATGTTTAATGTAACTGATATCTTCTCATATTTGTTGCCTCTCAACTACTTTGAAATCACCATTACATTTCCTGCATTACTCGTTAACCATTGGCTGCAATCTTATTTTCGCAGCGATAGCTGATGCAATTCCTAGAACAATTTAGCATACAACAGACTGATGTCTATTTTGGGTCTATTTTGGTCATTATTTTTGAAATTATTGTTTACCTTCAAGTTTCGAATCTAGTTTCTTTCAGATTTAAGAAAGTTACTTATCACACAACATTTTGTATTTGTATATAGCTGACATAATCTTTCTTCAACTTGTCAGGACATAATTCCAAGGAAGATACATATGAAAACATCTAATGTATTTTCTATTAAGATCTTGCAATTATCATTCAGAGTAACCTGCTTTCTTTCATGTCTAACCTATATTTAAAAACGGCAGATTTATTGTAGAAAATCTTCAGAAACTTGAAACATATTGAATTAGTGCTATATAACTGCTTCACATGGTGAATACACTTACAGCTGGTACTACTCAACAGTTCTACTATTAATCATTGTTATCAGAAGGAGTTTGCAAAAGTAAAACAAAATGAAGATTTTGAAACATTTTCTAAACATTCTATATGGTACTTTTCTTTTATTCTTCTTGTATCTGTACACTCCGCTTTCTTTGATACTTTGATCGCTGAAATAAACCACCAATCGCACTGCTCGTTACATCTACTGAGGAAGATAAACTGCAATAATCATTGCGGTTGCTGTAAAACACCTTCTATATCGCCAACTTGGCGTCTCCTAATTAAACGCATTGGAAGTCAGAACATGTGGACGTAATTGAAGTAGCTATTTTGAATATGTAACAGACACAACGAAATCGTACCCAATCAACAGTCAATTCAGCTTACAGCGAACAGTAACTCTCTTTTCGGCAAGAAATCACGTATTCTTAACACTGTTTACACTAACTGCAGATGCAAAGTGCATGTGTGAAACGGAGTTGATGGGCGACTCTTGTCTACCAAAGAAGCGATACACCAATTAACGTGTCTTTATTGTTTTTCAAACATACTGATATTTGTTTGATTGAAGATACTTTTTTTACGAGGGTTACTCGGTGACTGTCCCTTCTTGGAGTATTGAGCTCTCACAACATCAGTAGCATTGGGTCGCACAATGATTGAGCACTAAGGTGTATCCGACGGGAGTGGATGACATAATTTTTTGTTGTGGTATTTTAATTCATTAGCTACTCTCATAACATAAAAAAACGCTTTTTTGCTTAATTCCATCTCTATATAATATCTTTTTGGCGTTTTTGCAGTATTAATTGTGGATTAATGTTTGTTACTCATATGCTTTATTTTGAAACCGTCTTCCAGAGGAGTATTCTATTCGGGGCCTTCAACCTGTGTAACTAGAATGGTTTCAAACGTCGGATAAAAACAAATGCTTTTACAATTACATTTTTAAAATTATAATTAAAATTGACTTTGAAAATGCGTGTATAGGAGAATGGCTTATAAGAAGTCATGGTTGAGAGAGGTTTTGTGTTTGCCATGGTGAGCCACGTCTGTAGCTGAGTCTTTAAGTTTGTTGTCGATTAAATTGACCAGAAGGTATGGGATTTATCAGCGCGTCAGCATAATGTTGGCCATGTCCTAAAGTTTAAAACTAAGCTCCTTGTAATCGACAAATTTTATAAAACTATCAAATGATAAAAAAATTCCCCAACACCACCGCCTAAAAAGTAAACGTGCCCTCGTACAAAAACTAAAAGGTAAAGGTGTTACAGTTTAATTGAACGTTATATGCAACAAAGTAAGGATGCAAACGTTGTGTTTCGAAGTTTGTTTTAGTTCCAAGACATGAGTGGGTATATAGGGTATATCAATTTAGAATAAAAGAAATAGAGCGGGCAAGTGAAAAGCACCATCATACTTCAGTTAGAAATTTAAGTTTTGATGTTGCAAAACAATTAGGCTAGTGTCCCATTTCAGAGAAAGAGAGTCCGACAAATATTTTACTCGTTGTGAAAACGTTGCTGAATATTTTGAATGGCCAAGGGAGTTTTTCACTCAAATATTACAATGTCTATTTATTGGTAACGTTAATTTCAGTTCATCAAAGTGCTAACAAAGAATCAAGTTAAGGAATGAATCTTTAAAGGTTATGTGTTAGTCCCCAAGGCTTATCGGAAACAATTCAGGAACTATACAAATGAAAATGGACAAATTTATGTCGAATTTGCTAGAGTGAAAGGGCAGTATTTTAATGTTGATATCCAAAAACGTTGAGCACGATTATGAAAGTCTCAAACAAACTTGTATTACTAGAAGAGTTCAAGAACCGTGTCCATAGTGACATTTAGACTTATCTTGAGCATAAGATTAAACCTTGGAAAATGCTGCTCGGGCTGCCTGCCGATATGTATCTTAATTATCTCGTACAATTCCTTTGGTAAATAAGACTTCCGCTCAACAGTCTTCAGCCTAATACAAGCCCTTTTAAATCTGAAACTAACACAACTTTTAAAAATCAAGCTTCAGATAAGGTTGCCGAAGATCCTTGTTTCTTCATTTGTGTACATATTGCAAAAAGAAAGTAAACGTTATTTATGATTGCCAAAAATTGCCAAATTGGAATTAGAATCAAGACAGACCTATTTCAAATGCTCTTATTCCTAAGCTGTCAAGGTCGCGGTCATATATTGAAAGCAATACATTTGTTGAGGTGACTAAACCACAAGTCCGAATTTATTATGTTGAATTATGCACCATTCGTGTCGAAGGGTTCTATATCACTCATGTGCACTGGTTAATGGAAGGTGAACAGTGTGATAAACACAGATTCACTTATATAACCAAGGATCGATGACTGTGTTGATGAGATCGGAAATGCCAAAGATGTCTCCATATTTAACCTTCTGAAAGAATTTCGCTAAATTCAGCGAACGGAATGAGAAAGGAAATGTCGGCATTCGTGACTCCAGATTGACTTTACCAGTAGAAATTGATGCCGTTTGGGTTGAAAGACTATCCAAGTACTTTTCAACATCTAATGAAAATGATTACCTCTGGTTTAATTAATTGTGATGCTTACATCGATGATGTTATCATCTACAACGACACCTGGAAAGAATATTTAGCAACAATCCGGAAATTCTTTGACAGACTCACAGATGCAATGTTGACAATTAATTTATCCAAAACTGAGTTCTGCCATGCCAGTGTAACGTTTCTAGAACATATTGTGGGACATGGACAAGTTAACCTCTAGATTATAAGGTCAAGGCTATCTCTGTATTTACTCTGCCTTTTGATAAAAAGCAACAGATGCGATTCGTATGTATAGCTGGGTAATATAGGAAATTTTGTTTCAATTCTTCCAAAATTGCAGAAACCCTGACAATTTTATTGCGTAAGAAAGACAAGTTTCTTTGGACTGAAAAATGTAAGAGGCTTTTGATAAGTTAAAAGCACTGTTTAAAAGATCAGGCAATCATTTAAACTGTCTGTTGATGCAAGCGATGTTTGGTTGGAGCAGTATTGATTCAAGAATACGAAAATGGTGTTGATCATCTACTGTGCTATGTTTATAAAAATAAGCTCAAAATAAATTACTGAACAATGGGGATGTTTGGCTTTGATATTGGCATTATAACATTTTGTAATTTACATTAGTTCAGTTGATTATTGTGTTTAGTATCCACAACCCTCTTACTTTCATCGGCAAGATGAAACATTAAAATCAAAGACTACTAAGGTGGGGTTCATTGTTACATAAATATAATATAATAATCAGGCGCATCAACGGAAAAGGTAATTTAATAGCAGCCGCACATTTCCGTGTATATAAATGTACTAATTAATGTATACTGTGTATAATTCATAATAGTGCTTCTTATGTTTTAAACCTCAGTTATAATTTTTCAATGGTTAAAAAACTGTATCATATACATCTTTATTTTCATTTGACGGGTAAGTGTTATGTATTTTGATACAATTTAAATTTGAGTTGATTTAATTGGTAGATTGCTAATTTGAAATTTTGTATTGCATTACATGCTTTTGTAACGGAATTGTATTTTCGAGAATTTGAGATCTTCCAGAAATTAGTTGGATCTGATTCGTTTTCATAAACACCTAATATTATAAATTTTGTATCTAAAACATGAACTAGTTCCAGAACTTTATTCTTTATTATTTACTCTATGAAGTCTAATGGAAAGCCCTAGAAGAACACCAAACTGAAGATGGGCATATATTCTACTATAGTGGAGAGTTGGACAAGTTCATAAATTGAGTAGGCTTCCTTGTAAACAAAGACATCAAGAGATATGTGTTTGAATGTCGCCCCATAGCTAGCATAATCACCTCCATTCATCTGAAAGCATCTTCTTTAAGCATCACAATTATCCAAGTCTATGCTTCAATAATCAATCACGATGATGAAGATATAGAGGAGTATTATAACAAACTCCAGGGTATTATAAACATGGTAAGCAGCAAAGACATCCTCATCATCCAATGCGACTGGAATGCCAAAGTTGGCAAAAATGCTCTAATAGACTGGGGAAATCATTATGGACATTCTTGTAATGAGCTTATCAATGAACGAGGGAGCTAATGGAGTTCGCAACCTACAACAACTTGGAACTATCCAACACCATGGGCCAACATAAAGATTCACTATGCTGGACATGGCACACACGAAATGGAACCCATCATAATCAGATCGACTACATACTGGTTCAAAACTTTTACCGATCTAACATCAATAATGCAAAAACACGAACGTTCCCAGGTTCTGATATTGGGACTAATCACGACCACGTGATTATGAACTTTTGAGTGAGGCTGAAGTAAATTAACAAGCCAAAGAAAATGAGGCTCAATTTCAACTTTGAACAACCGAAGGACCCTAATATCTGCAAATCATTTCAAGCCACAATTGGAGGAAACTTTGCTCCACTCCTTGTGATGGATGTTGATATTAAAGTGATGGCAGACACTTTTAACACAGTCATTACAACAGCTGCCAAGGACAGCATTGTCCACCATCGCCCAAAGGAACAACCCTGGGTTACAGAAGATATTCTGAATCTGTGTGATGCTCGAAGAGACCTCAATAACACCAGACACACAACAATTGCAATGGAGTACCGAGAAATAAGCAAGAATATCAGAAACAATACTTGACGAAAGCAAAAGACAATTGGATTGGACAAAAGTGCACAGAAATAGAGCAGTCTGCTAACAACGAATAACACAGCTGGACAGCTGTAATAGACAACATTTCAGCCGAACCTATCACGAAGTGGGGGGTAATCAGTCATATAGCTACAAACAAAAAATCTGCAACAATATCTGGCAGAGATGTGAATGGCAAGCACATTGGACCCGGTCACTGGTTATAACACTCCCTTAGAAAGTCAATCTCCATCTGTGCCACAATTACATAACTATCAGTATGATCAGCCATGCTAGTAAAGTGATGCTTAAGGTCATCTTGAACAGTCTGAATCCACAAACAGAAGAAATACTCGCTGAAGAACTGGCTGAGATCCGGAGTATGTTCCGGAGTGGAAGAAGCAGAACAGAGAAAATATTCAGTCTCAGGTTTCTGTGCGAAAAGTATTCGCAACATCAAGACATCTGTCATGTGTTTACATATTTCAAAACGGCGTTTGACAGAGTGTGGCATTCAGCATTGTGAGCCACAATGAAGAAGTACACCATGGGTCAACAGTTGACCATCACCGTGTACGCCAAGGCTACCAGTGCAGTAATTGCTCACGGATCTCTGAGGGAATGGTTCAAGACAACAGTTGAAGTACGTCAAGGCTGTCTCCTGTAACCTACGCATTTCAACATCTGCTTATAGCGCATTATGAGCGAAGCCGTTACAAACCAATGTGGGTCAGTCAGCATTAGAGGAGGCAACATCACCAACCTACGCTTTGCTTACGACATTGATCGACTGGCAGGCAGTAAAGACAACAATGCAACCTTAGTGAAAAACCTGGAAGAAACATCTTCCATATTTGACAAGGAGATACGCTCCGAGAAGACAAACCTGACGACAAATAATGGCAAACAAATCTTAGCCAAGATTAAAGTCAGAGTACAATTCAGATATCTTGGTTCCATAATCACCGAAGAGGGATCCAAAGCAGACATTGTGTCACGTGCTTCACAAACAACGGCCGCTATGTCAAAGGTAAGACCCATCTGGAGAGACAAGAACATCTGTCTTAAAACTAAAATCAGACTATTGAGAGCACTAGTCGTCTCAATCTTTTTGTATTAATGTGAGGCCTGGACCCTGACAGCAGAATTACAACGAAGAATCAATGCACTTGAAATGAGATGCATGAGAACCATCCTTGGCATCTCTTACATGGATCACATCGCAAATCAAGTAGTGCGTACCCCATCATGCCATTATGACGACCTCCTCACCACTGTCTAAAACTTAAATGGTATGGCCATGTCACTAGAGCCAACATGCTATCCAAAACAGTACTGCAGGGAAGCGTCCAGGATGGTAGAAGGAGAGGTAGAACGAGAAAAGAACTGACAACATCACACCCAGGAAACGTTTTTCGGAGAGACGGCATTGGCTTATGATCGAGACTTGTGGGGTAAATTGGCCAGATGTTCAGCAGAGTTCCTCAACGACCACACATGTTCAAGAAACTAATGATGATCATGATGATCATGATGTGGATGATGATGATGATGATGATGATGATGATGATGATGATGATGATGATGATGATGATGATGATGATGATGATAAAGATGATGATGATGACTACACGTGCTGGTTTTCTCTTTTGCTTTGTGTCTTAGATTTAGTCCATATAATTGTAACGTATAGCTATCATGAATGCCCAATTAAAATAGTTGACTTCAATGAATTTGAAATTCAACAGCTAGAGTTATGGAACATTTACAAGGTAGAGACACATATCGTCATGCTCGATTAAAAATGATTTATAAAGATGGGATTCATCACAAATAAACAAGCGTGTCAATGACTAAGACTTTTAAAGAATAAACTTGCATTAATATTTAACGGATCAGGTAAATATTTCAATGGTGAATTGGACTTTATATTTACAAGAATATTGTAGATATCTCAGTGGCGAATTGGCTTTTCTTTCTAAAGGATGCTATACAGTGAAAATCTCAATAATGAAATGGACTATATTTTGAAATTTTAAAACCACCACCAATACATACACACACACACACACACACACACACACACGCACACACACACACACACACATATAGTATTAAGACATTTCATTTTTTATTTCTACACACGGCATGTTGGTCAGGTATAACAAAGTTTGTGTTGAATGGTATATCCAAAGGTGTGGGTCGGATAGTAATGGTACATTGGCGTTGGATGGTTGGGCGGACTCTATAGTCTCAACCTCAGTAACAGAAAACAACGAAAAGAAACAAGTATCCAATTCGACAAATAATTGCATTTACAAGAATACAAATTGAAAATTTTCAAAGAAAATAACAGTATTGTGATGTAAATCTTAAATAGTCCAAATGTTCAATCACAAGTCTAAATATATGAAGTTCGAAATGAATTCCATTCTAATCCCAGATATGTTTTAAGACTGAATGTTTTGATGTGTCTGCAGTTCCGAATATGCTAATGTTCCAGTAGCATTGATTGTGACGGTGTGCTAAAATATTTTCACGTTGCTTACAAAATCAATGTT
The DNA here is from genome assembly GCA_029339505.1 of Unio delphinus. Taxonomy (NCBI): domain Eukaryota; kingdom Metazoa; phylum Mollusca; class Bivalvia; order Unionida; family Unionidae; genus Unio; species Unio delphinus. The sequence continues at coordinate 20,238,975 of JAQISU010000242.1, read as the reverse complement.
CCTACTCAGTACAAAGTGAACTTAATATTACACAAAGTCATCTACAGAATATAAAAGTATAGTATATCTTATATGCCCATAAAATAAGTAACAACCTTTGTAATATTTAACAAATAATATAGTTTTCTAGAATACAAAGAGAACATAAGAAATAAGAACTTACGGTATTTCAAAATAAATCTCAAATAATACAATAATTACAGACAATTCCTAGTAGTTTAAAAGTACCGACTAAAGCTTAGTACGTGTCTATAAGACATCAAGGCGATGACGTGTCTGTTATAACTTATAGAGTGTTGATGTGTCGAATCACAGTTATATAATTCCAGGTTTTATTTCCGTACTGATTCCAGTGAATTTCTTTATCAAAGAATTTTTATCAGAACACATTTTTATTTCCAGAGAGAATAAACACTTGAATTCAATAAGTTGATGAAAAAAAAAATCAGCATAAATAAGATAATACATAACATACCTTGAAAGTGTTAGACGTTAAAGCACGAATGACCACGTCCCCATAATAGCACGATTATGTCGTTCTCGGCTTGAGATCAGGTAACAATTAGAGCAGCAGAGAGTGTGAACAGACCACCCTTTTCCGAAAAAAAATTGATTGAATTCTTAACACGAAAATTGAGCCTTCCTACGAAATCTCATATTTTAACCCAAAAAAAATAAGTCTCCATTTAGCAAACGGAGACTTTACGATTTTTCAATCAATTTTGGTCGCAACGATGTGGTCATTCACACTCTCTGCTGCTACAAGTTAGCAAAAAATGATAAATGATTTCAACCAAATATTTGATCGAGTCTCTAGGACGAAAATCATTTATGATTTCACAAACAAACTAATCGCTAACACCTCATCTTGTAGATCAATTAAATTATTTGACTGGTCGGTGAGTCGGAAATTAATTCTCGTTAACGAATTATTATGGCATCGCATGTAGACAGGATTAATTGGGGTTTCAATAATTAGGAATCCTGGAGGAGCTGTTGGTGCAAACGAATAAAGAATATATCCCTGCTGAGCTTGATTTGATTGCTCTAGATTAATTTGATAGCTTCCTTCAATTGCATCATATACTAAATTGAGCGCAATCACCTTTGAAATATTCACATTATGCGGGGCAATATGCCTACCGCCATCTGGATCATTATTATACCTGAGGAGGACAGTTGCATCTGGTTTTTGTAGTGCCTTGATATCGGTTGTAACAATTCTTGCTAATTCATCAGCGTTGTATTTGGAAAACTTGAAATTACGCAGATTGTCTTCTTTGATATTTTAATCGGTTAGGAATCGTTGTTTATTGTGGCTGTTGTCATTAATTATTGTTTGAATAATGAGTTCATAGATAAATTCCATGTCAGATATAAGTTGATTTATTATTTCAACGTGTTTTTGCGATTTTGTTTTCCGTAGTTGTTCTAGTTGTGTGTCATATAATTGTTTAATTTCATTAAAATAACCACGGATGTCAGTTAGCGTAAATGAAATAGTAACAGATGAATCGGCTGTTCTTTTAATGATAAAATCCCATTGCAATGTGTCTTTGTTGGTAAATATAAATCTATCGGCGATTTTTCCTTTTCTTATATCAGATAAATTATCTCGATAACTGGGATTGATTTCATGATATGATTGTACGTCCGTGGTTAAGTCGGTGGCGGATTTTTCCGGTGGTTTTTCAGGCCATCCTAACACTGTTCTTAACGAGCTGTGATAGATATCTACAATGTATCCCTCTGTGCTTATTTCGATCGACGACGAGAGCGTCGGTTGATGAAGATTAATAGCTATTTTTGATTCTTTTCCAGTGATTGATTTTATTCTACGCTGAATTTCAGCATTGATTTGCTTAATTTGGTACGACCCAGTCGGTAACCAAACAGTTTCCCACTCTGGAGTACCATCGGGTTTATTCTTATACGAGAACACCAGTGCGTTATTGGGTTGCTGACCACCAAATGCAACCGATCTGATATTAGGCCAGCTATGATATACTCGTAATTTTGCCAGCGCGATCTCACGCACTGGAATCGGAGAAGGGAAGTTCACACTAAATTCAGGGTTTGTTGATTTTATTGATATCATGCTTGTTCGTATCGGAGTGGTATTCTCCGCGATTCGTTGAAGTAGTTCGAGTGACATTATTGTTAACGTTGTCTTCAATTTCCTATTTCAACATCGTGGAGTTATACAACTGGTTCATCGTGGAAAATTCAACATCGGATATGAACGAATCATCTATCGACAGCGAGATCAACTCGGATAATTTCGAGTACGCGTTAAATACCACCCGGTACCGAGCTGTATAATCGCTGAGTTTTTTCTGAAAACACGAAGATAACTTTTTAGTTATCGCGGTGGCGACTGCAGCAATTGTTGTTGCAGCGGAGATAGGAATTGGAACTGCAATTGGAGCCATCATGGTCACCGTCGACAAAATAACCCCGGCGCTGGCCATCACCCCGGACACCGAGTACACGGTGATGTCGATGATTGCTTTGCTGCGTCGGTATTTTTTCATTTTTTCACGATAACCCTCAGAAAGTGATTTCAAGTTCGCGGAAAATTCTTTCACGGTATCATATCGATATCGATGCGATTGTGATACCTCTGGGACTATTATCGGTTCAATTGATTTCATCGATGTCATTGTTATTTTAAACCCGCTAGTGTTTTCAATTATTAGCCATCTTCCGGGTAGTAGATCAGGGGGTAGTCTACTTCACCTACAAATTCTAAACACCAGGTTATTTTTTATCTAATGGTGTTATCAACCGCGACAATTTCAAATTCTTCTTCACCCCCGATAATTACTGTCGCGGTGCCACCAAAGTAGGTTTTACCGCTCACGATGATATCAAATTGCTTGTGTAGAGATTAACGTCATCCTGTAGATACCATAGGGAAACTCCCCGATATTGACTTTCAATTTAGCATTAGAGTTTTTTACCCAATCAAAGGTCCCATGATCGACCGTATACACGATATTTTTAACGCCTATGTCTGGATGCGAAATCTTTACCTTTTCAGAGGTTTCTTTTAGTTTAAGAATATCCTCGTAAATATCGAGATAGGTTTTATTGATTTCGGTATATTTCATCATCGTTTAATCGCGGCGTTCAAAAAATGAAATCAAAAGGTGGTTAAATTCTAAACCTTTTTGCATGCCATAATGCCCGTTGAGTTGAGAATATGTCGTCGTGATATTGTAACTTTTAGAACCCTCAAAGAAATTATTAACCATTTCGTTGATGAGCTTTTGTTCGTCAATAGCTTTTTTAACTTCAGCGAGGGTTGGGCCTGTCAGAGATGTGGTTTCAGACACAGGTGTTCTCCCTAAAAATTTATCAACGATGGTATTAAGTGTTGTTTGTCTCACCATAAACATATTAATATCTTTGAGAGTCATTGTAGATGTAGCTCGGACACCAAAGAAACTATTAGCGATGTAGGCATTGTGAGTATGCTTGCCGATAAACTCGCTAATTTCAGCGAGAGTCATGCCAGCCACAAGCGGGTTTCCAAAAACTTAACAATGACGTCGTTAGTGGGTTTTTGTACCTTTTCAAGATTTTTTTTCAGTTTAGATATATCTGTGTAAATATCGAGATAATTTGCCTTGATTTCATTTTCATTCATTATCCTTCTCGCATTCTTGTTAAAAAAGAATAAAGATAGATGTTTTTAATTTCAGCGAGAGTCATGCCAACCACAAGCGGGCTTCCAAAGAATTTATGTACGACATTTTTGCGAAAATTATTATAACCTCGTATATAATCATCCAGCTCACGGCCGCGGGTGGCAATCATGCTGTCGTGGGCGTCAATCGCGTCGGTGGTCGTAGACACAAGTTCGCCTGGTTTAAGTTGTCCATCGTTGGAATACAGCGCAATAGAGTTTTCAGCGGCGTTGCGCTGCCGTATCAAAATGTCATTCACGGATATATTACTGCTTTTCAATTTACCCTGGCTATCTTGAAATACAACTATTTCGTTCGGGTCAACACTTGTTAAATTTAACGTCTCAGCGATTTCATCTTTAATTATTTTTTTTACATCCTCGATAGAACCCGCAGATGTTTCCGCGGTGGGTTCCGACATTGACAGAGATTGTCCCCAAATATCAATCATTATTGTAAAGACTCCAGTATTTTTAATTTATTGATTCTCTAAAATTACCTTGTAATTTCCCACTCGTGTATTTATTTACAACCAGATGAGGTGGTTTCTGTGACGATGAAATCTCCGCGAGGACATTTAATACTTCACGGCCGCATATCGGTGGATCATTTAATTGTTGTGTTGGCAGCGTGGAATAAAAAATCGGAAATTCTTTGAGTTTCATCGAAGAATTTATATACCGCATAAACGCGTTCGGTGGGGCTAACCCATATGAATCGAAATAGACAATTCCACGTGGATCAATCGCGTATGCAACCCAGTGAGTTCCCGATCCGTTACTGTTATCAAGATTGATGATACCGGTTTCAACGTTATTTGGTTTTCTTGGTAACTGATCTCTCATAAAAACCCCTCTGAAATTTTTTATCGCTAGTTTTTTTTAGCAGCATCAATTAAATCAAAATTAGACATAGGGAGAATTGGGCTTTCAACTAATAAACCGTTCCTGGTATTCTTAGACCCTTTCCGCTGTACCATGAATACGGGGTTCCTGGCAGGTACAACCCCTTTCCCTTTTTTATATCCTTTCCCAGTTGCCTTTTTCAACGCCATCGATGCCGCGGTCCCAACGGCTCCCAACGCCGCCGCTTTCGCCACCGCTGGGGCAGCCGCTGAAATCAATGCTGGTATTGCATCTAACAATGGAAATATACCACCTGATTTTGTCATGTTGGCGACTGCGGCTTTTGAAAATACAATTTGAACCCCTCTCTTATTCTTTAGCGCATCATTGAAATGTTTTATTTGACGATCCGTCAGTGATAATTTATGTGTACCGCCGGACATCTGCGCTAGTTTCAACGTTTTTGTGGTTCCACATTCTTTAGCGGATTTTGATCGCAATTTCTTGACCTGACCATCAGTCAGCTTGACACTAACAACACTATATGTCATTTTAATGTAAAACATATTTATACTTTCAATTGACCTAATTGGAAACTCTTCAAGTTTCATTTACATATTTTCCACTGGTGCATCAACGATTCTCATTCGTCCGCCAGCTCCTTCTAGCAACATTGATTTGTCGCTGAGAATAACAGCAACCGCTCGAGAATTAACAACACCAGGATCTATACGAGCCCGAAAATGAATGTCAACAACGGATTGTCTTGTTAAATCAAGATGCTCCAGCGAAAAGTAATAAATCGGATATAGGTTTTTAAAATCAAGTTGCGATATTTGTAAACCAGTATCAACATTTTGATCACGGGCCATAAATGACAGCATCCGATGATACACACGTGCTATTTGGTTGTTTCCGTAATTAAGCTGTATATCCTCAGATGGTTCTTGTTGTCCGTTTATTCTCCGTGAAACCTCACTTACCCCTAACCGATCAAATATCATATGACTGCGTTCTTGGGAACCTAATCGATTCCTATTCTGCAGCGCTATAAATATATGACGTGGAGCTGAAACGCCTTGTTTTGATGTCAGGTGCCATGTAAATGTACCATTAACATTATCCTCTTTGGCATCAGTTGTTGTTGTTAGCCAACTTAGCAATGATTTACCGCCTGTTTCCATAAATGAAAGTAGCCGCTCTTCTCTGGTAATTGATGGTGTCATTACTGGCATCCACAATACTATTTTACTCAAAACAACTTTACCATCAGCGGCACCAATACGCCATATTGCATCATTGTCATTGCCTTTTCGCACTAACGCGATTGTGTGTTTGGCTCCATAGATGACTTTTCTGACATTTCTGCAGAATCCAAATATGTGATGGAGTAGAATCGCACATGAAAAATATCGTTGTGGTCTTTGCAACGTTGCTATTCGTGTTGCAAACCCTAGATTGAAATTACCATTAACTTCTTTTATAATTTCAAGCGCAGCTCCGGGTCTGGTTCGACGTTCTGGATTAGCTGCTTCTTGTTGATTGGCTTCTGCATTATCTCTTGCTGTTAACACTTTAATGTATTGAAGGTGGTCAGCGTTATCAGAAGTATCCTTTGCAAACATCATAGATGGACCAGCCGATCTTGTATAATCATCGTAGTATCTTGCTAGCCCGATTATTGTTGTTGCAACATCAACTTCACGGTCTATTGATTCAATTTCTTTTCCATCAATAAGATATCTTGCACTTTCAAATAGCGCCATTATGCCATTGTTGACGAAACCAACTCGGATATTTGGATCATCTGCATATGGTGGATCATTATGAGCAGCATCGTTTGTTACGAGTTTTCCCTCGATTTCAATAAATGCTTCACATGGCAAAAAGTATTTACTGGTATCTTGAACTTGAAGTTCAATTCGCGATCGTAGGTCGGGTTGTATTGCATGATAGGAATAAAATTGATAATCGCGGACGGAATTGTCCTTGGGTACTGGGGCTTCTATATCAAGAGCGGGATCAGCCTGTTGTTTAAACATTTATAACATTACTAGCGTTTTCAATTGTGAAACTCTTTGTAATCATCGTCGTTTTTGTTTTCGTTTCAAACCACTTCCTGCTATCGCGTTCATGATAGCGCTATCTGTTACCGGTGAAGCTGTCAATGGCGACGGAGTCACCGAAGCAGCCAACGACGCTAGTTTTTCTTCCACTGCGCTATTTATTGCTTTGCTGATTTTTGCAGGCATCACTGTAGTTGATGGCAGCACCGTTGGTTTCTTTCGCACCAATGATGCTATTTTATCTTTCGCGGCAGAAAATGCCTTTCCGGCAAGATTTCCAACAGCGCTGATTCCCTTATCACGAATAATATCAATGGCTTTCATTGATAATTGTTTAGCTAACGGCGCCACTTTTGGGGCCATTCTTGTAAATATCCCCGAAATGGTATTGCCGAAACCGTCTCCGTAATATGCTCTATAAACAGGCAATCGTGCGTTCACCACGTAGACGCTTACGGGTTTACCATGGTTGTAGCGTATAATCATCATGTTATAAAACTAGTAGTTTTTCAATTAGTGATCAATCGCTGAGATCCATAGGATTTTCATCATAACCATGGGCGTCTCTGTGATTTTCAACTAATTCAGCAATGAGTTCTCGATATACATCAATGTCCATGATACCGCCGGCTAATAATCGTCTACAGATATCAGCTGCTTCCTTAATTACTTCCGGTGAGTTATTTCCGGCTCGTTTCCCTCCGATGAGAACCTCTAACCGTGATATATCACTGAGAATGTTACCAGGGCATGTCACGGTTGCGTTGAAATCCTTTGGATTCTTAATCGAATATCCTTTTCCGCTTGTTTCCTCAGTTGTACCAGTTGCGCCTTGACTATCATCAAGTAATTGCCTTTGTCGGCCTAGACTTTGTTTTATTCGTTCTTGTTGTTTTTGTAAACCATAACTATCAACTCCTACTTTAAAAGATCTGTACTCAATTGTATCCTTTTTCAAATTACCAGTAATATTCTTATTCGTTTTAGCAGCAGAGAGGGTCAACCCTACAACGTTTTCAGACAAAATTTTGATTGAATCCTTAAAACGAGCCTTCCTACGATCTCATTTTAACCAAAAAAAATGTCTCAGGGGCAAACCCTACAACGTTTTCAGACAAAAAATTGATTGAAATCTTAATGAGCCTTCCCTACGAAATCTCATTTTAACTAAAAAAATGAAAACGGAGACTTTTACGATTTTTTAATTAATTTTGGTCGCAACTTGTTGTCATCCACCCTCTCTGCTGCTATGGGTTAACAAAAAATAATAAATGATTTGATCAAGTCTTTAGGATCTCAGAAACAGACTAATCGCTAACACCTCTTCTTGTAGATCAATTAGATTATTGGACTGATCTGTGAGTTCGAAATTAATTCTCGTTAACGAATTATTATGGCATCGCATGTAGACAGGATTAACCGGAGACTCAATTATTAAAAATCCTGGAGGAGCTGTTGGTGCAAACGAATAAAGAATATATCCTTGCTGAGCTTGATTTGATCGTTCGAGATTAATTTGATAGCTTCCTTCGATAACATCACATTCTAAATTGAGCGCAATCACTGAGGATATATTCACGTTGAACGGAGCGATATGCCTACCGCCACCATCTGGATCATTATTATGTTTGAGGATTTTTATTTCCTGTGATGCTGTTTTTTTCCATGCATCATGAATTATTTTAAAACCAACATCGATGGTGTCACTGAGAAGTTTTTTTAGTTCCGGTACGTTATATCCCGGTAGTTTGAATGTCGGAATATCCTTCACGGGAATTTTATATTTTGATGCAAATTTTGTTCTCGATAGGGGATTATCGTCATCTAATATATCCTGAAAAATTTTTAGGTTAAATGTTTCCATATCGTCGATAATTTTATTGCATGTTTCTACGACGCAGATAAATTCATCTCGGGTGAGAGAGCCGGATTTAAGAGATATTAACAACAGCGATAAATCATTATTCATTGCTGTGAAATTTTTAACGATTTTAGGTTCTTCAACAAAATGATATCCCTCTATTCTCTCCCCTGGCTTCTCTTCTCCAGTTGGTTGGTATCCGAGACCAAAAAACTCTATAGTGATTGTGTGATCTTTATAACTCCTTATTGGATTATCAGGTTTTATCACGTCGGTGATATAATCAGTTTTTTGTGGTTCTGGTAAATCAACGGTTTTCCCCCCTGGTGGTAATTCAGGCCATCCTAGCATGGTTCTAATAGAACTCTGATAGATATCTACAATGTATCCTTCTGTGCTTATCTCAATTGCGGATGATAGCGTCGGCTCATGAACTGTCATAGCGATTTTCGATTCTGTTCCAGTAATCGATTTTATTCTACGCGCGAATTCATTATTGATTTGTTCGATTTGGTATGATCCGGTTGGTATCGAAACGACGTTCCAGTCTGGAGTCCCGTCGTATTTATTCTTATACGAGAACACCAGTGAATTATTCGGTTGTTGACCACCAAATGATTTTGATCTGATATTAGGCCAACTGTGATACACTCGTAGTTTTGCTAGCGCTATCTCCTTCACGGGGACTGGGCTAGGGAAATTCACACTGAATTCAGGATTCGTTGATGTTATTGATATCATGCTTATTTGTACTGGGTTCGTGTTCTCCACTACTCGTTGAAGTAATTCCATCGGTGTTGTCATCGTTGCTATACTGTTGTTGTTGCTCTAATTTTGATATCGTGGAAACGTAAATATTGACCATCACTGAGAACTCACAATCTGATATCGATGAGGTTATTGAGATCATTCTGGTTTTTGGGTTTGTTTTTGGGTTTGTTTTTGGGTTCGTGTTTTCCAATTCCATCGGTGTTGTCATTGTTATTATATTCATGTTGTTGCTCTAATTTTGATATCGCTGAATCAAAAATACTGACCATCGCTGAGAATTCACTATCTGATATAATTGTATTATCGAGTGACGACGATATCATCAGGGATAATTGCGAATATGCGGTTGATGCAATATGAAATTGAATTAAGTAATCCTGCAGTTTGCGTTGGCTGCATGATGATATCTTTTTTGTTATCCCGGTTGATATACCCGCGATTGTAGCCATCGCAGAAATGCAAATTGGAACTACAACCGGGGCAATCATTGTAACCGATGCGAGTATTATTCCGGCGCCAGCGAGAACGCTTGACACCGAGTACATAGTAATATCAATTGCGGTGATTCTTCGTCGGTATTTTTTTATTTTTATTTGATACTCCTCATTGAGGGTTTTGAGTCTAGTCTGAAATTCTCTGACCTGATCATAGCGACATTGCGTTGATGAAATCATTTTTATTGTAAAAACACTAGTGTTTTCCATTGTGAAATCCGAAGGATTTTCCTTTCAATTTAGTTATTTACTTAAATCCGCTACGAACTCCACATACCAGGTTGCTGAAACCCTAATCAAATTTTTATCAGTAGCTGTTATAGTGAACTTTTCAGTTGTATCCTTGTCGATGATCGTTGAAATCGTATTGTTGACCCCGGATGAACTCGACGATGATATATTAAATTGAGTCAATGGTGTTACTAGTGTTAATCGATAAATACCTTTAACGGTAGCAGTGATATCTAATTTGTTGTTTGTAGGTGTCCACGCAAATGATCCGTGTTGGATTGTGTATACTACGTTGTTTGTTTTCTCATGAGGAATTTTTGTTTTTTCAATGATTGTTATCATCCTCGAAAAATCACCTTTGATGGCTTCGATGAAGGTTTTCGTCTCATCGATGGATTTTTTAATATCCGGGAGTTTTATTTCAATTTTATCCAACGGAGTTCCAATAAATTTCTCGATGATATTTTTACGAAAACCTGAAAACTGTTTTCCGTGTTCTTCAATTTTAGATTGAAGTGTTGCTAGTTCCAACACAGAACTTTTTAATTCATCGTTGAGAGTTTTAAATCGATCTGTAATCGTCGAAAAAAGTACGCCTGGTTTGAGTTTACCCTGATCCGAAAATAACACAACGGTGTTCTCGATTGCGTTTCGTTGTCGTGTTAAAATATCATCCAACGACACATCACTAGTTTTCAATTTACCCTGTTTGTCTTGAAATACAACTATTTCATTCGGGTCAACATTTACTAAATTTAACGTCTCAGCTATTTCATCTTTGATTAGTTTTTTTACATCACCGGTTGCAGTGTCATCGGGTTTGGGTTTCAAAGATCTCCCCCAAATATCGATCATGATATTTTATACACCTCTCTCTAAAAAGCGATTACTAGTGTATTCATTTACGACAATATGAGGTGGTTTTCTAGATGCTGAAATAGCGTTAAGGACATTTAATACTTCGCTGCCGCATATTGGTGGGTCATTGATTTGTTGTGTTGGTAGCGTAGAATACCAAGTCTTCATTGAAAATTTTTTTATATAACGCATAAACTCTTTTGGTGGGGCTAATCCATATGAATCGAAATAAACAATCCCACGTGGATCAATAGCGTATGCAACCCAGTGAGTTTCAGGTCCGGTGCTGTTATCTAAATTAATGATTCCGGTTTCAACGCTGTTTGGTTGATGTGGTAATTGATCTTTCATAAAGACACCTCTGAAGTTTTTAATCGCGAGTTTTTTAGCAGCATCGAGTAAATCAAAATTGGACATGGGAACCATAGGTTCCTGAGTCATAGACTCTCCAATTAATAAACCGGTCCTAGTCTTAGACCCTTTCCGCTGTACCACGAATACGGGGTTCCTGGTAGTCTTAGACCCTTTCCCTTTTTTTATATCCTTTCCCAGTTGCCTTCTTTAGTGCCATTCCTGCTGCAGTACCAACGGCTCCTAACGCTGCCGCTTTAGCCACCGCTGGGGCTGCTGCTGCAATCAATGCTGGTATCGCAGCTAACAACGGGAATATACCGCCTGTTTTAATCATATTTTTGATAGCAGCCGCAGAAAGAGTAATCTGAACACCCTTTTTTGCTACTAGTGCATCATTGAAATGTTTCACCTGACGAGTTGTCAGCGATAGTTTATTTGCACCACCAGTCATTTGGTTGGGTTTCAACGTGATTGTGGTTCCGCATTTTTTAGCTGATTCCGATTGCAATTTTTTTAATTGACCGGGAGTTAACGCAACACTAATATTACTATATGACATTATACATAATTGATTGATTCTAAATCGTTTACAATTTCAATTACATGTTTTCCACTGGTGCATCTACCACTCTCATTCTTCCACCAACACCTTCAAGTAGCATTGATTTATCACTGAGAATGACAGAAACCGCTCTGTAATTAGCAATAGCACCAGGACGGGTTATATTAGCCCTAAAGTGTATATCAACGACGGATTGTCTCATCAAATCGAGATGTTCCAGTGAGAAGTAATAGATCGGATACAGATTTTTAAAGTCGTATTGTGATATTTGCAGACCAGTATCGACATTTTGATCACGTGCCATAAACGACAACAGACGATGATAAACTCGTGCAATATGATTTTCTGTGTAATTAAGTTGTATATCCTCGGATGGTTCCTGTTGGCCGTTTATTCTCAGTGAGACGTCTTTCACACCTAATTGATCAAATATCATATGACTGAAACGTTGATCGCCAACTCGTGTGTTATCCTGTAACGCAATAAATATATGACGTGGCGCAGAAACGCCTTGTTTTGATGCTAGATTCCACGTGAATAACCCGTTCAGATTTGATTGCTTCACATCTGTACTCACTGATAACCAACTCAACAACGACTTTCCTCCTTTGTCCATAAATGATAGTAATCGTTCTTCTGCGGTGATTGCTGGAGTCAACACTGGCATCCACAATGATATTTTTGTTAAATTGACTTTACCGGCATCAGCATTGGGATTTTCAGCATCCGCTGGAATCCTCCAGATTGCGTCATTATCATCACCATTTCGCACGAGTGGTACTGTATGCTTCGCTCCATAAATAACTTTTCGGACGTTTCTACAGAATCCAAATATGTGATGCAGTGGAATCGCGCATGAAAATGATTTACGCGCTCCATGCAACATTGAAATACGTGTTGCAGCTCCTAGATTGTACTGGGGATCATTGTTTATAATCATATCCTCGGCATCAATATTAGCATTACCAGCATTATTCTTTGGTCGTCTTATAATAAATGAATTTACTCCAGCGGTATTTTTATTATCCTTTGCAAACATCATAGAAGGTCCTGCTGATCTTGTATAATCATCAAAATATCTCACTAACCCGATTATTGTTGTAGCCACATCAACATCGCGATCTATCGCCTCAATTTCTTTTCCATCAATGAGATATTTTGCAATCTCAAATAACGCCATGATACCATTATTGACAAACCCGACTTGAGTACCAGCTGGATACTCTGTATCATTTGTTTGTATAATTTCTCCTTCGATTTCGATAAACGCTTCACAGGGCAAAAAGTATTTACTGGTATCATGGACTTGAAGATCAATTCTTGCTCGACTATTTGAGTCTATGGCGTGATAGGCGTAATATTGATAATCGCGTACAGAATCATCCTTGCGAACTGGGGCATCTATATCAAACGCTGGATCAGGTGACTGTTTGAACATTTTATTCTATTAATCAAAATCTAAATCGCGATTTCCCATTTCATCGTCGTAGTTTTTTAAAGCCACTTCCTGCTATCATATTTGCAATATTGCTTTGGTCGGGGTTTAAAGCCATCGACGCTAATTTTTCATCTACTGCGTTATTTATAATTCTGCTAACACTCGCAGGCATTTCCGCTGTAGACGGTAACGGTTTTGAAAATCCTTTGGATTTCATCCGTGATTTCACTAATGATGTTAATTTATTCTTCGCAGTTGAAAACGCTTTTCCCGCAAGATCTCCAACAGCACTAATACCCTTATCACGAATAACATCAATTGCTTTCATTCCTAATTGTTTAGCCAACGGCATCACGTTTGGAGCCATTCTTGAAAATAATCCTAAAATGGTATTACCTAAACCATCTCCGTAGTATGCTCTATAAACCGGAAACCGTGAATTAACTACGTAGACGGGGGTTGGTTTATCATGATTGTAGTGTATGATCATTATTTGAAATCAGAAACAATTTTTCAATTGTTATTTATCTAATCAATTGACTTTTCAATTCAGTCACTATGATACCCACTTTCCACTAACTCGCCAATGAAATCTCGATATGTGCTGATATCCATGATACCACCCTGAAATAATCGTCTACAGATATCAGCTGCTTCATTAATTATTTCCGGCTCGGAACCCTCCTACAAGAACCTCTAATCGTGATATATCACTGAGAATACTACCAGGACATGAAACGCTAGCGTTTCCAACTAGACCACTCCCCAGAAATTTCTTCTCATCGTATGGCTGTCTTATTTGGAGTTGAAATTTTCTCTTGAAGTCTCTGTATTCCTTCATCCTTCTATCTAAACTCCCAGTATTTATTTCATACACTATATCAGCCCATTCATTATGTGACATTCTATAATCCGAATAATTGTCCGTGAAAAACTTCTCTTGTGAATCATAGCTGTTAGCAGCGAATTCACCTAAATTGTCTATATCCTCGTTGAGAATTCGTTGTTTAGCACTCTCGGTAAATATAATTGATTTAGGTAGTCCACTAACTAGTTCTTCCTGAAATTCTTTAAATTTTCGTTTCGAAGCGGTTGATATATCCTGAGGAAGTGATTGCAAGGATTTTTTTTGTTTGTTTAGTTCTTTTTGCTATTTTTTCTAACACAGGAATAAGACCCTCTTCTTTTCTTTTACCGTCAGGATCATCTCCCAGTATAGCACGCTCTATCTCCTTCGTTGCTGTTGTTACTGGTTTAAACAATTCTTCAGATCCCGCAGCAAAATCAGTCTGAAGACTCTGTCGTTGTTGTAGTTTATTCCGTACAGAGTCACGAATTGGTACAAATCTCCTGATTGCATCCAGTCGTTCACGAGTCAATCGGGTTGTTAATGCTTCATTGACCATTATTTGAAATCAGAAACAATTTTTCAATTGCAAAACAATTTTTCAATTGTGAAACAATTTTCCCGAACCCGACCTAACATCATCGTGGAAGTGTTATTTCATCCTATAACAGCTTCTACCATCAGTGTTGAAACGGCACTTTTTCATATAATAATAAAATCTAATGTGCCGATTCAACATTGAATTTTTTAGTGTATTTGATACCGGACCAACCAGCCATCAATTTTTTATTCACTGATTTTGACATTGTCAATCAAAAAATGCTAAAAAAAAGGAAAATCTCTCTGAGGGACGGTCACAATCAAATAATGATAAATGGTTGGTCAATCAAATAATGATAAATGGTCAATCAAAATTGTTCATTTTCTTGAATTAAGGCCGTAGGTTTCTAATTTTAGAATTAACCTCCTTTTTCAATTCGTATTCGTTACCTAATTCTTTTCGTATTCGTTCTACGATAGTATATAACGGAGCAAGAGAGTCCCGAATAGAATTCTGAATTCTTTTGATGAGCGCGTATTTCTTTGGCAGCATATATTTATTGTTGTTAACTCCGTATTGAATATCCTGAAAATCAGACATGATTTGATCAGGATTTAACCCATCCGATAGTTCAATATCCCAACTTTTCAATTTTGAAATCTCGGAAATGTTGCTATTCATATTTTCAGAATTCATATTCTATAAAATGACATATTTCTAAATGAAAAATATGACGCATTAGACGTAACTAAATCGAATTTTCTGTTCCGTCTTTTTTGAAATCGCCGTTTTGGTTATTCCCGATGCAACTTTTTGTACTGACGGTTTACAAATATCGAAGTGCCTACCGGCTTCGTTCATAGATGGAAATACTTTTTCTTCGTTAGTTATTGTGTTAAATGATTTCACAGGTCTCTTCCCAACCGTTTTGCAAGTGCCAGTCCTTCCTCGTTTGGAATTCTCACTCTGTGTGATAGCTTCTAAATTTGATAAAGAATTGTTCTTCGGATTAGAATCCTTGTGATCGATAACAGAATCACCCTCGATCAATCCATAAAAGCATTAAAAAACGAAACGATGATTGAGATAAGTTTTCGTTTCTTTTCCCTCCCTAACAGTAAACCTCAAATATCCATGATTATTCACATCACCAACTGGTTTCTTCAGTCTGCGGTTTCTTACAACACCATCACTAGAGGCTTCATAATTTGTAATCACAGGGTGTTGTCTGAATTCTTGGTTCATTCGTATACTAAATACTATTTGTCTAATTCATTGTTTGGTTTAATGATAAATCTTTCGATGTAGTCTTGAGGAGTTCTTATGATTTTGTCAGGGACGTTGTCAGTGTCAGGGACTTTTTCAGGGTCATAATTTCTGATTGATTGTCCATTCTTGATTCTTTTATCATAATAACGCTTCAACTCCCTGTATCGCTTTCCACCGCAATTCAAACACAACTGAGATTTTCCCCTGACCCCAACCCCACATCGTATGCAGGGTAACGGACCAACGCTTCCGCGACGAAAGCTTTGCATATGATACCCACAGAACTCATTTCTGCATGATTTGTTACACGGGATTACTGATCCAATCATAAGCCATTTGCAGTGATTCATTATACATAATTCTCTCATTTAAATGCTTGTTTTAATTATAGCATGAGGGAGTTCAAGAGATTGACTTCGAAAAATGCTAAATTCAATGCTGATAAGGAGTTTAAAAGATTATTGAAAATTAATCCTAAATTTAATCTCGATAAACCAAAAAAACGTACAATAGACGGAAACATGAAAGAGTTTAAGAGATTATTGAAGATTAATCCTAAATTTAATCTCGATAAACCCAAAAAACGTTTAATAGACGGAAACATGAAAGAGTTTAAGAGATTATTAAAAATTAATCCTAAATTTAATCTCGATAAACCCAAAAAACATTTAATAGACGGAAACATGAAAGAGTTTAAGAGATTATTAAAAATTAATCCTAAATTTAATCTCGATAAACCCCTAAAACGTAACAAGAGATTATTGAAAATTAATCTCAAACGTCCAAGAGACGGAAACATGAAAGAGTTTAAGAGATTATTAAAAATTAATCCTAAATTTAATCTCGATAAACCAAAAAAAACGTCCAAGAGATTACCCTGGAAAGATGCTCAATTCAATCTCGATATAGTTTCTAATACACCAAAGAATACAATTCTTGATAAAGCCATGATTAGTAAAATCAGAGACTGTTTTAATGAATTCAAGCGTGATGGAGCATCTTATTGTTGGTCGACATTTCGAATTGATGGTGTTGTTGACGCTACCATGAATGATGAAAAAGCAGCAGTGATAATTTCACGTGTTGGGGAAAAAAGGTATTTTTTCCGAATAAAATTCATTATCGAAGTCGATGGCAAATGGATTATTAGGGATAAATTTGAACAATCCTCAAGAATAAAAAAGCTGTCATTGTGAGTAGAGATTCCAAACCAGGAATTCTAACCGGCATTGACAAACCATACTACGAAAGATCTTATCCCGTAATAGCAATGGTTTATGGGATATATCCGTTAAATGATAAACCCGATATCGCAAAACTGGCTCCTATGAAATATTCTAGTTCACTGAATTGCGTGGCAACACGGGTAATGGAACACTTCACAAATGCATCCCGAGGAAATAAACTAACTGATCTGCGACGTAGGAAAATAACCGAATGGGAACTGACAGTGAAACAGCATGGTGCAAAGATTTCTGATATAGCTAAATTAGAAACATCATTAAGATTCCCAATAACCGTTATGACGATAACCGGAGAGGTTTTATACGAACCGAAATATAACAAAAATGGAGCTCCAATACAAATTATTGATCATAACAAACACGCGTGGACACCTGCAGTAACAGTATTTCCACGAGAACGAATCGTGAAATATATCCCTAAGGAGTTCGTCGGGGATGTTTTCTATGAAGAGAAATTATTCGATGCTATTCATGCGTTGTGTAAAGATGATCCTGTGTCAGTGTGGTTACTTAGAAGTGATGAAGATCCCGAAATAGGATTCGATCAATTTGTAAGACCAAATGGTGAATTATATCGCGTTGAAGAATTAGATAACAGAATGAGAAAAATCGCTAGTGATTTTTCACCGGAGAATTTCCATGAAAAACTACTCACGGATAGTTTTACTATTCCATCAGTGGTAGCTCACTTCGCAAGAGAAAAAAACTCATGGCGTCCAACACGAAGTGATTTTCTTGAGGATGTTAAATTGAGTTGCGTCGTATTTGGTCATAGAGGACTGTGGAATACGAAATACTCACGTGATGGTATGATTTCAATTGATATATCCGCGTGTTATCCCGGAAGTTTTCTCGGGTATGGGGAATGTGCTGAGTACTTCAAACGATTTGGACACCCCACACATGAAATGACTCGTGTTGCGATTAATGGACCATTACCTGATTTTCATTTAACCGGATTCGCTCGTGTGATATCATTTGAATTAGCGTCAGGATTACATCCGTGTAGTTATGTTTGGCTCGGTAGACATATATCTGAAAAGGCCTGGATGCCAATAGTGCTATTGAGATATATGATTGATTGTGGTATGCTAATATCGTTGATTGTTTCCGAGGCTATTATATGCTATCGAGCTCAGAAAGAAGTTTGGCTACCACAACCCGATCTAGATAGAATAATCAGCGAACAGCGAAAACAATTCCCTGATTTCAATGAAGAACAAATCATGAATTGGTCTAAGAAGTTATTTGAAAGTAAAAAAGAACAAGCAAAAGATTTTGGACGAAGAATAATCGGTAAATTTACCCAGGGTGGACGATACGACAATGCAAAATATTCTTCGCGGTTGATCATAGATTTCGCTGAATACGATTTTATTGTAACGGATTTAATGAAACAGGGAAAACTTGTATCCCGTAAGGATGCTTTTCTATCCAATGGTGAGAAAATGGGTACGGTTGTTACCTACTGTGATGGATATAATTCCCAGTATACACATTCGAGAAGTTCAATGCTAGCCTATGCTTCTATTAATCTATTTTCGATGATAAATAGATTTCCTAATACCGCGGTTAGAGTGGCCACTGATTCGATGTATATACACAATTAGTACAAATCAGCTGTAGCTAAATTCACAGATCCGGAGGAAGCGTGGGGGCGTTGGCGATTTAAAAAGGAGATGCTACATGAGTATTGTGAATCGGCAGACGTTGCCATGGATGATAAATATCTTTCATATAACCGTATTGAAATTCAATCAGAATTTTCTAATGCACCACCGGTATCTGATCCAGTATGTAGATACAAGACAGTTTATTTAAACGGTTGTGGTGGGTTAGGAAAGACAACTCGTGCAATTGAATTATTTCGTCGGTCAACCATGATTGTACTAACACCGACTCACAGACTCGCCAGAGAGATGATACAGCGAGGGGTAAATGCTTGCACTTACCATAGTTTCTTTCGATGGAAGGGTGACAAATGGACTCCTGAGCGTATGGGTGATAAATTCATTCCTTAAATCATCATTTGGGATGAAATATGCACAGTGTCATTAGATGTATTACAAACATTTCTCGAGTGGTTGTTAAACAAAAACACAAAAGTCGTCATATGCGGTGATCATGGCCAACCACCACCATTTGTCGGTGCATCTCCACATGAATGGCTAAGGGGTTTTGTAGACTATTATGAAGAAATTACCACTGATTATAGATCACTTGATGAACGATTACGAGAATTCAAAGCGCTAATTAGATTACAACCGGATAGAATCCAATGCGAAATAGCGCGTGAAGTGATTTCAGAAACTCCAATGAATGATTTCTGGGAAACATGGAAACCAAATGATTTGATAATTGCAAGTAGAAAAATAGTCAGGGACACACTTCAGATGAAGTTATTTGAATTGCATAAAGAAAAATTTGCAACGCTTCCAGTACCCCTTTGTTATAGGCCATCGGATACACGAAAACAGAACATTGAAGTTGATATTCCAGGACAGAGTGAAAAACAAATTCTCGTATTAAATGATATTGTGCTGGTTGATATCAGCGTCGTCGAAAGTGCATTGCGTGCTAATAAATCCCCGTGGACGCTAGGATACGCAGCAACAATACATTCTTCACAGGGATTGACTATATCGGATACAATTGTTTGGATGGTGGATAATCACATCGAATGGTCGAATTTAGTCTATCTCGCAGTATCCAGAGTACGAATAATAAATCAACTTCGAAGAATTGTTTTCGATGATAATGACACAACAATAAGTGATATTGATGTTAAAATTATTTATAAAAAACTCTCCGGTTACAAACAACAGGACAAAAAAAAACAGCGAGAATTTGACATTGATGCTGAATTAATAATTACGCTGAAGAAACAACAGAATAATCACTGTGCGAGTTGCAATTGTATAATGCGTTGGCAGTATTCGGATAAGGATCCTCGCCAATTCACCGTAGACAGAAAAAATAACAATCTCGGTCATGTCAGAAACAATGTGATGTTGACTTGTCTTGAGTGCAATAGACGCAACGGAGCTAGTTAAGACCATGCGGTGGCAATTGAGTATCCTCGGGAATTACCTGTAGTTGTTGTAGAGTAAATCCTCGTTCAGGGGCAGTTGAATCCAGTTTATAGACTGGAGGTCTACCCGTAGATCGTGTTATACTAGATATCTTGTGTGCAGTAACACTCCAAATAGGATCAGTAGCCCTTTTTTTACCACCCTCAAGCTCTCCTGGTTCGTATAAGTACCTAACAGTGACATTACTACCAAGAATTGGTTCTTTGAAATCTTTTTGTGGTTGTACGGGTATAGACTTCTTTTTAATAGCGTTGCTAGGTTTCATGTTGATTGTTCTAGTAATCTCATTATTCAGTGCGGTAATCACAGCTGGTAACCTTTTGACCCATTCACGGGATCGCTTTTCTTGAATAAACTCCTTCGCGTATTGATATCCAAATAACCGCTCAGCAATCGTCCGATTAAATCGTTCAACAATTGCCTGATCACGATGTAGCGCAGTATGCCCTCGTCTGATAGTGACATTATGATGTTTCATTGTAGATAACACTGCACCCTGAAATTCCTTGCCAGGATCAACCTGCAATAGATTTGGCCAGTGCAGAGGACCTTGTCGATAAATCCTCTCAAATGCAGAAGCAACTTCAGTAGCTGATTTTGTTTTTAACGGGTCTGCTTCTTTGTATCGACTTGCAATATCAACTACGGTTAACGCATATTTGTAACCACGATCATGTGGTAAAAACAATATATCAGCCTGATGAACTTCATTAGGAGCGGTCACATCAAAATGCGAGACATTAATATGTTTAGGCGGTGGTAGATAAATTTGCCATAGTGCCTGTTTGGATAACCAATTAGCCGCAGTGGTTTTTTACACTTTTGCAGCACTAGCGAGTTTATGGACTGCTGATTTACCCCTCCAGTATCCTCTTGGGGAATAATAAATTGATTCCATATTATTAATTACCGGCACCTAACATCAATTTACTCTTCATAGCCGATTTTATCAAAAAGGAAGCCAATTTTTCTTTGAAGGATTTATCAGGAATAGCATTTAACGCATGAATTAATTTCACATCTGCTAGATGCCTGTGTTGCAGATTGCTGCTTTTATAAGCAACATCATGAAGGTGACAGGCCTTATCAATAGCGTTTATTGCTTCCTCACCGGGTCGGGGCTGATTTTGATTATTGAGTCTGATATCAAGTCTGGTTCCCGGTCCACAGTAGCTATATCCTGGAAGGTGCTTTTCTCCGGGGTACTTTTCCCATGGGGTTCCAGGGAGCTTTGCCAATTTGGCTGCGATATCACCTCCTCGTTTTTTTTTAAAATCAGATCTCATAGACACAAATCTAAATTTCTTTGTACCACATAGCACGCATTTACCATAAAGCGCTGATCGGTTATTTTTAGTTGTAATCGTCGTCAAGTCATCTGTGCCAGTACGCGTTTTACACTTCATACAATATAGATCCATAATTTATGTATAGAAATATGGATATAATTGATTTTTCAGCGACTAAAACAAGAGAACCGGTTAAGCATTATGCAGCGCTACCAAACTCTATCCGGATGATTATAATCGGGCCATCTGGATCCGGTAAAACGCAATTGTTGCTCAATTTAATAATGAGATGGATGAAGTGGGATAGGTTGTATTTAATTGCCCCTAGCGTAGATGATCAACGATGTTATGAAGTGCTAAAAGATTTTAACGACAGCGCGGTAGAAAAATCCGTAGAGGGTATTATTGAATTTATAACCGATATCGATGAAGCACCGAGCATTGATGATATTGATGGAGATATTACCAATTTAGTCGTATACGACGATATAATGTTAGATAAACAAAAAAATCCTGCTAGGATCTTTTCCAGAGGCAGGCATAAAAACACTGACGTGATATATGTCACTCAACGCTACACTCAGGTTCCAAAAGTCATCAGAGATAACTGCAATATTCTTGCTGTATTCAACGGAGTTCATACTCATACTCTTAGAAATATATGGCAGACATGGTGTTCTGATATGGACTTCAATCAATTTAAAAACTTCTTTAGTCATGCTCAGTCAAAACCACACGGATTCGCAACAATAAATTTGCATGATCCTTGGACACGATATCGTATCGGACTGGATCAAATATTCGGTTAAAATCATTTATTATTTTTTGTTAACCCATAGCAGCAGAGAGGGTTGATGACAACAAGTTGCGACCAAAATTAATTAAAAAATCGTAAAAGTCTCCGTTTTCATTTTTTTAGTTAAAATGAGATTTCGTAGGGAAGGCTCATTAAGATTTCAATCAATTTTTTGTCTGAAAACGTTTTAGGGTTTGCCCCTGAGACATTTTTTTTGGTTAAAATGAGATCGTAGGAAGGCTCGTTTTAAGGATTCAATCAAAATTTTGTCTGAAAACGTTGTAGGGTTCACCCTCTCTGCTGCTGTTTTATACAACCAATTAACCCATTCATCTCGGCTTATTCTACTGTTTTTATACTCGTCTTTTAAAAAGTCTTTTCTAGAATGAAAGCTTTGGGTGGCAAACTCACCAAAAATCCTATAATCTTTGAGTTTTATTAATTGAGGTAATTTGATTTCTGTTATAGCTCCTTCGGTGAGTTTGTCTATAAAGGGAACACCTCTTGGGGTAACGACATCAACAGGTTGTGGTTCAGGCGCATAATCATCAATATCAGCTAATCGTTCATACTCGTGTTGGGTTTTTATATCACTGGATAGCTGTTGTATCCCTGCGCGTGTTTGTTCGGTCTCTGCTGATATCTTTTCAAGTGTATCAAGCAGCGGCGCCTTCTTTGATCGTTCTTTTTCAGGAATATCTCCGTATATCGCTGCTTCAGTTAACTTTTTCACATCTTTGGTCGCACTTGTTATCGGAGTAAACAGTTGTTCACTTGACACAGAAAAGTCAGTCTGCGCTTGTTGTCGTTGTTGAAGTTTTTCGCGAAGTCTGTCTCGAACCGGTATAAACTTTTTAATTGCTGCTAGCTGCCCTCGGGCTAATCTAGTTGTAAGCGATTCACCTACCATATAGTGTTTGTGAAACTATCACATTTAAAAGCTGAGTTATTAAATAATGTACCATCAAGCTAACGTATCCATCTTGGACAAGGTTAAACAGTACGACGCTATCCGCGAGTGTTTCAGAAATAACATCGCTGGAGGTTTCAGAAATGTAATATCTGAGAACGGCGATGAACAATTTTTGTTAACGACGCGGCAACAACAACAACTACGTGAAAATGGAGGCGTCGCGGTGATTACTTGCTATCACAACCAGATCATCCAGTACGCACATAACTGCATGAGCAAGCCCAAACTGCTGAGTATCCTTTCAGGAGAAAATCCCATGTGAGTGTTACAAAAAACGCTAAAAAAAAATTTTTACTGAAAATTACTGAAGGTTTATTTTTTATAGTAACGCTTACGTGGTTAGGATACTGGTTTTTCCTCGTTTAATATTTTTCTAATATCACGAACCTTAGAACTAATTTCAGCTCGTTTTTGATACTCTTGGCCGAGCTTTTGACGTATTGCTTCAACGGTGCTAAATAGCGTTATAAATACATCAATATCGTTACCGTACAAACAAGCATAGATAAACTTTTGAATTCCTTTCACGAGTCTGTACATCCTAGGTAAAACATAACGACCCTTACTAGACTGATACTCAATGTCTTCATATTCCGAGGCAATCCTGTCACAGTCGAGATCTTTAGATAATATTATCCCTCGATTCTTTAAAATTGAAATTTCAACAATTATAGAATTTACATCTTTGATATCCATATTTTTATAAAAATATAGATATAATACATTTTACCTCTAATTATTAAAAAAAGTAACACTCATTTGGCAATCCCGCTGGCGCCTTATGACGTCAGAGAGACCCAGAGGTTACTTTATTTACTTAATTAAGGACAGCACAACACGCATCTTTGGAACTCCTTGGGTGCCTTCGCATCCAAGTAAGCCGAAGTAACCCGAAACATACATCTCCGGCGGGAGGCCTAACGTGGCAAACACCATCTTAGACCGCCCAGAAGATATGCTTGGGGGGACATCACTACATGTACTTAATTAAGTTAATTAAGGAAAACCCCATTTGGCAATCCCGCTGGCGCCTTATGACATCAGAAAGACCCAGAGGTTACATATAAGACAACACATCTTTGGAACTCCTTGGTTGCTTTCACATCCAATTAAGCCCAAAGTTGGGGGACGGCACAATTCCATATATACTTAATTAAGGATGGTATATACAATTAAACGATGATGGAATTTGTGATGTAATGATGTGGGGATGGCACAATTCCATATAAGGATGGTATATACAATGAAACGATGATGGAATTTGTGATGTAATGATGTGGGGATGGCACAATTCCATATAAGGATGGTATATACAATGAAACGATGATGAAACGACGGGGCAGATTTTCTACGGCCAATCCAACCAATCAAAAGCAACCAAACTAAATTAACCCGGTTGCATGATTGACAAAAGACAACCACACGCCCGTGTTAATGGCGTTTGTTAGTTTTGATTGGTCGATTGGATTTCGAAAGCCCCAAGCTTATTACGAATCATAACATCTATAAGGTGACTAATACAGCAGCGTTGATTCACGGGTGTGTTATTTTATTTCCTTGAATTACTTATTAATGCCGTTTCACAACATTTAAAACAGACAAAATATTTAAATGAAACATTAAACAAAATAATACAGTTGTTAAATAACAGCGTATATTTCCCTGTTCTAATTCTCTAGACAAAATGCATTATCGATTAAATCACAAAGAGCTGTATACAGAGGAATTTTAAACACGCCAACCTACTTCAATGAATGGGAAACACTGTTCCGGCTGAGCGCATAGGTATTGCGCTGGATTATAAAGAACGCGTCTGTACTGAAAGTGTATTATAGATAGTCAAAATAAATACAACTGTTTAAATTGCAGTTTTAGCCAAGCGACAATAAAAGGTTTTAGAAATTGTTGATAAAAATACAACTCTAACGAAACTATGTATATACTCCATTACAGTCACTTGGGCGGCGTGCCTAGTCAAGGTATACAGGTAATAGCAGACGGTACATTTCCTTTGACGTCATAATACAAGGGAACTTAGTGAGTAGAGTGTGAGTTGCGGTGGATTTATCCATAAAGGATTTATCTCCCATTTCTTTTAGACAGAGCTGTTTTAATTATATTTTCTGCAAAAAATCGTATTGAAGTCCCACAAATGTCAAAGTATCTACTGGCTTCATTTATCGACTGAATGCTTCTCTCTTCATTATTTTCTAAATCAAACGATTTGACCCCTCTAGGGCGTTTTGCGTGTTTGTCAGTTCCACCTAATTTTGAATTCCGACTTTGTGAGACGGCTTGAAGATTCACAAGACAATTATCAGTCTTCACGCCATTTATGTGATCAATCACAAGGCCGTCTTCGATTAATCCGTAAAATGCTTCATAGATGGCTCTGTGACAGAGATACTTCTTCCTCCCAGCTGAAAACATCAAATATCCCATATTATTTAGAAATCCAACCGGTTCTTTAAGTCTGCGGTGCCTGACAGCACCATCACTAGAGGCTTCGTAATTAACAAGCACTGGAAGGGGTCTGAAATCTTGGCTCATTTGTATAATAATACTATTTGTCTAATTTATATCTGCTTTAATTATAAACCTATGGATATAATCTTGAGGGGTTTTGATGATTTTGTCATCGTTAGGGTCAATGACGGTATTTTTTATTCGTTTGTCATAGTAGCGTTTTAGTTCCCTGTATCGTTTGCCGCCGCAACTGAGACATAATTGTGATTTTCCTCTAACGCCCACCCTACATTGGAGGCATGGGAGAGGACCGAAAGAACCGTTGCGAACGCTTTGTAAATGATACCCACAGAATTCGCTTCTGCATGATTTGTTACACGGGGTTGTTGATCCAATCATTAGCCACTTGCAGTGATTCATTATACTATATTTTTCTATTTAAATACTTGTTTTAATTATAACACGGAGGAGTTCAAGAGATTATCGAAAATTAAGCCTTGGAAAAATACTAAATTCATTGATTATACCATGAAAGAATTCCAAAGATTATCGAAAATTAAGCCCTGGAAAAATGCTAAATTCAATCTCGATAAGGAGTTCCAAAGATTATCAAAAATTAAGCCCTGGAAATATACTAAATTCAATCTTGATAAGGAGTTCCAAAGATTATCGAAAATTAAGCCTTGGAAAAATAATAAATTCAATCTCGATAGAGTCTCTGATACACCAAAACCTCTAATCGGTGATAAAACTATACTGGGAGTGTTTTAATGAATTCTACCGAGACGGTGCAGTATACTGTTGGTCGACATTTCGAATTATTCATGAAGATGTCAATGTACCCAACATCGATGCTACTATGAACGATGAAAGAGCAGCTGAGATAATTTCACACCTTGGCCCGCCAAGGGGCTGGAAATTCAAGGTTAAATTGCAAAGCAATTCCCATCAGAAGAATTTTTTCAGAATAAAATTCATTATCGAAGTCGAAGGTAAATGGATTATCAGGGATAAATTTGAACCAATCCTCAAGGATAAAAAAACTGTCATTGTAAGTAGAGATTCCAAACCAGGAATTCTAACTGGAATTGACAAACCATACTACGAAAGATCTTATCCTGAATCAGCAATTGTTTATGGGATATATCCGTTAAATAATAAACCCGATATTGCAAAACTAGCTCCTATGAAATATTCTAGTTCACTGAATTGTGTAGCAACACGGGTAATGGAACACTTCACAAATGCATCCCGAGGAAATAAACTAACTGATCTGCGACGTAGGAAAATAACCGAATGGGAACTGACAGTGAAACAGCACGGTGCAAAGATTTCTGATATAGCTAAATTAGAAGCATCATTAAAATTCCCAATATCAGTAACGACAATAACCGGAGAAGTATTATACGAACCGAAATATCAATCGCGAGGAGCTCCAATTAAAATGATTGATCAAAACAAACACGCATGGAAGGCTGCAGTAACAATATTTCCACGAGATAGAACCGTGAGATATATCCCTAAGGAGTTCGTCAAGGATGTTTTTTATGATGAGAAATTATTCGATGCTATTCACACGCTGTGTAAGGATGATCCTGTGTCAGTGTGGTTACTTAGAAGTGATGAAGATCCCGAAATAGGATTTGATCAATTTGTAAGACCAAATGGTGAATTATATCGCGTTGAAAAATTAGATAAGAGAATGAGAGAAATCGCTAGTGATTTTTCACCGGAGAGTTCCCATGAAAAACTATTAACGGATAGCTTTACTATTCCATCTGTGGTAGCTCACTTCGCAAGAGAAAAAAAACTCATGGCGTCCAACACGAAGTGATTTTCTCGAGGACGTTAAATTGAGTTGCGTCGATTTGGTCATGGAGGACTGTGGAATACGAAATACCATCGTGATGGTATGATTTAAATTGATATATCCGCGTGTTATCCTGGAAGTTTCCTCGGGTATGGAGAATGTAGTAACTATTTTAAACAATTTGGAAACCCCACGCATGAAATGGCTCGTGTTGCGATTAATGGACCATTGCCTGATTTCGATTTAACTGGATTCGCTCGTGTGATATCATTCGAATTCGCTACAGGGTTACATCCGTGTAGTTATGTTTGGCTTGGTAGACATATATCTGAAAAGGCCTGGATGCCAATAGTGTTACTACGATATATGATTGATTGTGGTATGCTAATATCGTTGATTGTTTCCGAAGCTATTATATGCTATCGAGCTCAGAAAGAAGTTTGGCTACCACAACCCGATCTAGATCGTATAATTAGCGAAGAGCGAAAACAGTTTCCAGATTTCAATGAAGAACAAATCATGAATTGGTCTAAGAAGTTATTTGAAATTAAAAAAGAACAAGCAAAAGATTTTGGACGAAGAATAATCTGTAAATTTACCCAGGGTGGAAGATACGACAATGCAAAATATTCTTCGCGGTTGATCATAGACATCGCTGAATACGATTTTATTGTAACGGATTTAACGAAACAGGGAAAACTTGTAAATCGTAAAGACGCTTTCATATCCGATGGAAGACGATTAGGTACGATTGTTACCTATTGTGATGGATATATTAAACAATATACGCGTTTGAGAAGTTCTATGCTAGCTTATGCTTCTGTCAATTTATTTTCGATGATAAATAGATTTCCTAATACCGCAGTTAGAGTAGCCACTGATTCTATGTATATCCACGAGAAATACAAATCATATGTAGCTAAATTCACAGATCCGGAGGCAAATTGGGGATGTTGGAGATTTAAAAAGGAAACGCTACATGAGTATTGTGAATCGGCAGATGTTACCATGGATGAAAAGTATTTAAAGTGTGATGAGATTCAATCCGAATTTTCTAATGCACCACCGGTATCTGATCCAATATGTAGATACAAGACAGTTTATTTAAACGGTTGTGGTGGGTCAGGAAAGACAACTCGTGCAATTGAATTATTTCGTTGGTCAACCATGATTGTGTTAACACCAACTCACAGACTCGCCAGAGAGATGAAACAGCGAGGGGTAAATGCCTGTACTTATCATAGTTTCTTTCGATGGAAAGGCGATGAATGGACTCCTGATCGAATGGGCGATAAATTCATTCCTGAAATCATAATTTGGGATGAAATATGCACAGTATCGTTGAAAATATTACAAACATTTCTTGAGTGGCTGTTATTGAAAAATACAAAAGTCGTCATGTGCGGTGATCACGGCCAACCACCACCATTTATCGGTGCATCCCCACATGAATGGCTAAAGGGTTTTGTAGACTATTATGAAGAAATTACCACTGATTATAGATCACTTGATGAACAATTACGCGAGTTCAAAGCGCTAATTAGATTACAGCCGGATAAAATACAATGTGAAATAGCGCGTGAAATAATTTCAGAAACTCCCATGAATGATTTTTGGGAAACGTGGAGACCAAATGATTTGATAGTAGCAAGTAGAAAAATAGTCAGAGACACACTTCAGATGAAGTTATTTGAAAGGCATAAAGAAAAATTTGCAACACTTCCAGTACCGTTGTGTTATAGGCCTTCGGATACACGAAAACAGAATATTGAAGTTGATATTCCAGGGAAGAGTGAAAAGCAGATTCTCGTGTTAAATGATATTGTGCTGGTTGATATCAGCGTCGTCGAAGATGCATTGCGTGCTGATAAATATCCATGGACGTTAGGTTACGCAGCGACAATACACTCTTCACAGGGATTGACTATATCAGATACAATTGTTTGGATGGTGGATAATCACATTGAATGGTCGAATTTAGTCTATCTTGCAGTATCCAGAGTACGAAGAATAAATCAACTTCGAAGAGTTGTCCTGGATGATAATGACACTACAATGGATGATGCTAGCATCGTTGATGTTAAAATAATTGATAAAAAACTATCCGGTTACAAACAACAAGACAAAAAAAAAACAACGAGAATTTGACATTGATGCTGAATTAATAATTACGCTGAAGCAACAACAGAATAATCACTGCGCAAGTTCCAATTGTATAATGCGTTGGCAGTATTCGGATAAAGATCCTCGCCAATTTACCGTAGACAGAAAAAATAACAGTCTCGGTCATGTCAGAAACAATGTGATGTTGACTTGTCTTGAGTGCAACAGACGCAACGGCGCTAGTTAAGACCATGCGGTGGCAATTGAGTATCATCAGGAATCACTTGTAATTGTTCGCGTGTAAAACCCCGCTGACGGGCAGTTGAATCCAATTTATAGATTGGAGGTCTACCAGTTGATCGTGTTATAGTAGATATCTTGTGTGCAGTAACACTCCGAATAGGATCAGTAGCCCTCTTTCTGCCACCTTCAAGCTCTCCTGGTTCGTATAAATATCTCACGGTGACATTACTACCAAGAATTGGCAGAGAAACGCTATCCCGCTGTGGTTGTGGTATAGACTTCTTTTTAATCGCGTTGATAGGTTTCATGTTGATTGTTCTAGTAATCTCGTTATTTAGCGCTGCAACTACCCCTGGTAACCTTTTGACCCATTCACGGGATCGCTTTTCTTGGATGAATTCTTTTGCGTATTGATATCCAAATAACCGCTCAGCAAGAGTCCGATTAAATCGTTTAACAATTGCCTGATTGCGATGTAATGCAGCATGCCCTCGTCTGATGGTGACATTGTGATCTTTCATCGCTGATAAAACAGCCCCTTGAAATTCCTTGCCAGGATCAACTTGTAACAGATTTGGCCAGCGTAGTGGGCCTCGTCGATAAATCTTTTCAAATGCAGAAGCAACTTCAGGTGATGATTTTGTTTTTAGCGGTTCTGCTTGTTTGTATCGACTCGCAACGTCAACTACGGTTAGCGCGTATTTGTAACCGTTGTCATGTGGTAAAAACAATAAATCAGCTTGATGAACTTCATTGGGTACAGTAACATCAAAAGGCGAGAAATTGATTTGTTTAGGACGCGATAGATAAATTTGCCATATAGCCTGTTTGGATAACCAATTAGCCGCAGTACCCTTTTTCACTTTTGCGGCGCTGGCGAGTTTATTGATTGCTGCTTTACCCCGCCAGTATCCTTTTGGAGAATAATAAATAGATTCCATATTATTAATTACCGGCACCTAACATCAATTTGCCTTTCATAGCCGATTTTACCAACCACGAAGCCAATTTTTCTTTCAAAGATTTATCAGGAACAGCATTTAACGCATGAATTAATTTCACATCCGCGAGATGCCTGTTTTGCAGATTGCTGCTTTTATACGCAACATCATGAGCATGACACGCCTTATCAATAGCGTTTATCGGATACTCGCCGGATCGGGACTGATTTTGATCATCAAGTCTGATATCTAATCGTGTTCCGGGGCCACAGCAGCTATATCCTGGAAGGTGCTTTTCTCCGAGGTACTTTGCCCATGGGGTTCCAGGGAGTCTTGCAAATTTGGCTGCGATATCACCTCCTCGTTTTTTTTTTAAAACATCTCCGGATTTCATAGAAACAAATCTAAATTTTTTTGTACCACATGTTGCACATCTACCAGTTAGTGCTGATCTGTTATTTTTAGTTGTAACCGTCGTCACATCATTTGTGCTAGTACGCGTTTTACACTTCACACAATATAGATCCATAATTTATGTATAGAGATATGGATATAATTGATTTTTCAGCGACTAAAACAAAAGAACCAGTTAAGCATCATGCAGCGCTACCAAACTCTATCCGCGCAATTATAATCGGACATCTGGATCCGGCAAGACTCAATTGTTGCTCAATTTAATAATGAGATGGATGAAGTGGGATCAGTTGTATTTAGTTGCTCCTAGTGTTGATGATCAACGATGCTATGAAGTGCTAAAAGATTTTAATGAAAACGCTTCAGAGATTGCCGGTGAGAACGTCGTTGATTTTATAACTGATATTGACGAGGCATCATCCGTGGATGACCTTGATGGGAACATTAACAATTTAGTCGTATACGACGATATGATGTTAGACAATCAAAAAAAACCCAGCTAGGATCTTTTCCAGAGGCAGGCATAAAAACACCGACGTGATATATGTCACTCAACGCTACACTCAGATTCCAAAAGTGATCAGAGATAACTGTAATATTATTGCTGTGTTTAACGGCGTTGATACACATACGCTACGAAATATTTGGCAGACATGGTGCTCTGATATGGACTTCAATCAATTTAAAAATTTCTTTAGTAACGCTCAGTCGACTCCGCACGGATTTATAACAATAAATTTACATGATCCTCGGACACGATATCGTATCGGACTCGATCAAATATTCGGTTCAAATCATTTA
Organism: Unio delphinus; assembly: GCA_029339505.1. Taxonomy (NCBI): domain Eukaryota; kingdom Metazoa; phylum Mollusca; class Bivalvia; order Unionida; family Unionidae; genus Unio; species Unio delphinus. Next base: position 20,206,974 of record JAQISU010000242.1, on the reverse strand, counting down.
TTATTTTTGTTAACTTGTAGCAGCAGAGAGTGTGAATGACCACATCGTTGCGACCAAAATTGATTGAAAAATCGTAAAGTCTCCGTTTGCTAAATGGAGACTTATTTTTTTGGGTTAAAATATGAGATTTCGTAAGAAGGCTCAATTTTCGTTTTAAGAATTCAATCAATTTTTTGTCGGAAAAGGGTGGTCTGTTCACACTCTCTGCTGCTATTAGCATTATATCAATAAAGACCTCTACGTCATGGAAAGAAACAACCTTCTAGAATGATCATGATATTTACAAAGTAAAAACCATAAACTGGATAAAATAAAATTCACTTTGGAAATTTCAAAACGTTGACCTAGACCCTAAAACACATATTAAAATATATTAATAACAATACTGATTAAAAAACCATACACACATATAATAATTTGCCTATGTATTTGTTGATTACACAAAATAAAATTAAATTAAAACCAAATTGGTTCGAACAGAAATCAACTCGGTTTCGGACAAGTTCAAGTTCAGCACTTAATAATATATTACAAATAGCATGTAATGAAATAATTTTACAAATAAACAAACATTATATATATATATATATATATATATATATATATATATATATATATATATAATGTTTTGTTCTTGATTGGATCGGATATTTGAGTCTTATATCTTTTGTGTTTCCAGCGAAGCATGTTTACTTGTTAAATGCATGTATGGCCTCATATATTTCACCACAAAAAAGAGTATACATTGCCGCCGGAATAAATGGGGAGGGAAAACCGAAAAAGCCTGGGAAACTAATGTTACGTTTTCGCGTATGCTCACATTGGGAGATCCCAGGTCTCGGACAGAGGTGAGATAATAGTCGTCGATAAAGGTTAGAGCTTTAGACCACTCGCAACCAACTCCCCCTAGCCGAGAATATTGTTCATATAACTTCAGATGAGATGGGTTTTTTTCCCAATTCATAGACTGATATCAATAGTCAGACCACTATGATATGCCGATCGAAGTTCGATAAAAAGTGATATTAATCTTTTACTTCTTTTACACACTAACAAACTCTATTTTTAATATTTTAGGTTAGGAATTCTTCGGATTCAATAATAAAATCACTTGTTAGAAAAAGAAATTCATTTCATCTGTAACTAGTTTTAACAAGGAAGTATACGTCATATTCATTTCGTTCAAACCTTCCTTGTTATTGACTGCGTAATATAGAACTTAAAAATAGCTTAAACATGTACTTGGACAATTTAAAAATAGAGTGCACGCAGTCCTTTTAATTGGGACTTCCTGTTATGATCCGCAGTGGAGTCTAATTCAAGCGGTCAAAACATATGCTAATCAAGTTGTGTCTCAAATTTACTTCGTGAAACACACACCAGTACCAGGGTAAGTACTGATGATAAATATAATTCTTATGAATCATCCAGTTATGTTTAATTTAGATTATACATTATTAATAGAAACACAATCTGTGTGGACTTATTTCTTATGTTGAAATATATAATTGTTCCACTGTTACAACTAACATGCACATCCTTTTCTTTTACTTGTTTTTCTTCGTTTTTCATTCATTTTTATTCATTCTCTGTATTGAAATCAGGATATACTCACGAAAGCAAATATCCGCTTGATATTCCAGTACTGTTAACAGTTTCTAAAGTAGAAATATCACTTTTTATGTAAAGTATTATGACCATCAAGAGAATATCGTAGCTGTGATTTGCATCAATTGTGTTTCATGATATATATATATATGTGTACTCTTGTTACAATTTTAAGCCCTTAAACAATAAAACGGAAACAGTGATGACAAAGAACTTAATTGCCTATAGAACTAAGTACAAAATGAATAAAAGTACTTACGGATTTACGAATCAAATTCTAAAAATAATCTAAGAATTAAAACAATTAAGTCCTTGCAATACAAAGACCTGGATGAAACTGACTTCGAATCACGATTAAATACAAAATGGAAAACGATCACATATGATGAAACCTTCAAGGCGTAGACGTGTCAATAGATTTTTGTTGAATCACAGAACATATTATTCCAGTATTTGAATTCTGCATACTTATAATAAATGTCCTTTTCCAAGAATTAATTTAGAACACTTTAGTATTTCCAGGGAAAATGACAACTTGAAATTAAAAGAAAATAATACAATTACTGCTCCAACTCATCACAACATAAGTTGGGAGCTCGACTGACAATCTTTTATCATAACTAATAATAAGTTAAAAGGGAGCTCATCTTTCCAGAAGGAATGACCTTGATTCAACGTAATGAACTTTACACTGAGAGAGACGAAAAAAGGTTTCTAAAATGTTTTTACCAGAATTGTCCCTGATTCTGAAACAAGGTACGAACTATATCAGCATTATATACGACGTCTCCATTAATAGTTGTTTACGTTAAAGATAAAAGACAAATCAGTCAGAACTGAACTCTAATCTAGACAATATCAAATCCAGTAAACAAAATTACACTACAATAGCAGGTAATATACTCAAAAAAGTTTAGGAAAATAACAAACAAATAATTATATATAAGAAACAAATAATTCTATTTAAGAAGACAATCTTCGATGCTTACATATGTTCGTGTTTTTCTTGTTAATTTAAATGTGAATATAGTATAATAATAATAATAATAATAATAATAATAATAATAATAATAATAATAATAATAATAACAAGTGTTGATGTTTAGATACAAGAATATAATGAATTCCCATTTCACGCCTTAAAGAATTGACAAAAGGAAATTTCACATTTTACCTTAATGATTACAAGTTAGAGGTTCCGCGAAATTTTATATTAAAGAAGACCAGAAACCAATTTAAATATAGAATAATAATAACAATACTAATGAAGAAAATTGCAGTATTTAAATATTAGCATATGTTCAATGAGCTGAATTTCCGTGACCTCGTATCCAAAATTTCCGCACCTATTCGGTTATTCTCGTGATTTAGCGACTCCAGCATCCCGACTGGCGGTTTTGTATTGCTTACGGGTGTAAATAGCACATTAAGAAAAGGCTGTGGACAAAAAAATAAAATTCTTCTTTTCCAATGGTAAAGGCATAAAGAAAGTATGGATACATTATTACAAGCGAGTGGATTTCAATTCAGCACCATACAGCACTCCGTACTCATTACATTTCTCAAAGGAATGTTATGAGAAGGATCCTGAAAAACAGAAGCTCTAGGATACGCAAATGCTAAGCCTAAACTAAAAGTTCAAACTGTTCCAGAGATACCATTGTACATTGTATATTTTAAATCCTGGTTAAAAGTGTCAAACGTATGAGTTACGAAAATAGGCAGAAGGCAGATTAAGTGCTAATAAAAATATGACAGCCCGACACCTGATCGTGCTGATCAAACGAGTAAATGTTTTTTCAAGATCACAATCTAAATCAAGTCACCACTGACCTATGTGAAATTGAGATCTGACTTTAATCAAATGGAAGCTTGCTGGAAAAAAAATAACATTCTTAACCCTTGACACGGTCGTATTTCGAGAAAAACAATTTTAAGTAATTTTTAAAAAAATAATTTAAAAAACCCCCAAACTTTCAGTCTATCCATGTTATACGTATTACGTATAAATGGTAATCTGTAATGATTGGAATTGATATAAAACTGCACCGTGGGCAGTTAAAATAGCAGCGATTAAAATTAAATAGGTCTGATATAAAATCAAAGTTTCACATTAACTGGCTGACAATAGAAATTGGGGGAGGCGACTATTGATCCCGCCCATTTGCCCCAACGTGCAAGCGCCCATGGGACCCGCCATTTCTCCCTGTGATATGCCTTATTATCCCCCAGGACAAGACCCTTTTTTCATATTCTGGTATGCATATAGAATTAAGTACACAAACATAATGGCCGTTTAACACATTAACAATTATTCCTTATCATTGCTCTTATCTTGTGAAAAGGACTGGCCATCTGACATAATTCAATGAAACAATGTGCTACAGAGTGTGTATGTAAGCACCAGAAATTGATTGGCAAATAAACGATGCCCAATTTTTTGGTAACTTCGAAGCTAAAGACTTCATTTTAAGAGTTCAAATAAGCAGTCAAAATGTTACCGTACATGTATCCGATGTGGCCATCGTTTTCACACATTGTATACCGCACCGTGTTTCCTTTAGTTTAAACGTTAAGACATGTAACACTGTGTACTGAATAAAATATTTATTTTGAATAAGATTGTTAGGGTCACATATACTGCGTCGTATATTTTCTTTTATTCCTTTTTTTAATTTATTTCCATGCTAATGAAACTTTACATATATGGTAGAGGAATGTCAGGTGTTAACTTGTCGAGATTTTTTTTAGGGCGGAAATGGAGATTTTATTTGCAGAGAAAATTACGCATCCTTCATTATGATAAATCATGGGTTTTAAACTAATTGGTGACAATTTTTTTTACAAGAAGTACTTCTGTAGTAGTTAAATAATCTGAAATTTACGTGAATAATGTTTAATCTTAATCTATTTACTGAAGACAAAAACTGTCCTGTGATATTAATTATTTCTTCATTACAGTATTTACAAGTGATAAAATAGAATATGGCATTTCTGAATTGCACACGTGATATATATTTATGCATGTTTTTTTTTTTTTCTTCTTCTGAGAAATGAAAACTGACAGACATATTGAAATAATCGGGAGTTCTCTGTGAAAAATCAAGAGATATTACGAGGTAGGGAGGAAATACCTCCAAAATTGGGGGAAAAAAATTCTCTTTCTTCTCCCGTCTTGAGATTTAACATATATGAACTGTTCGGGTTTGTGTAATTTCAGTCAGGGCTAGTGAGTTTATTTAAGTCATCAGCCCTGGGCCTATGCTTAAAACATTTCTTTTAGTACTGACCAGTACAGTACATAATCTCTTTTAACGAGACATGTATATACTATCAGATTTGTCCATACGCTAACTGTAGAATGCATGTAAAATACCCTGTAAATGAATCATAAAAAGGAAGCTTTATAATGTTTAAATTAATTACTTATGATTTCCGCTTTGTAGATTTATTTGTGGGGTGTTTTTTGTTTGTGTGTGTGTGTGTGTGCGTGTGTGTGTGAATGTGTGTGAAATTACTTCCGATGAAAACCGTTCTCAATGACCTTTTACACCTGCACGGGCGGTAATAGATATTGTTTCAAAGGTCCCCGATCAAGTCTGTTTGTCCATAATTCAGTATTATCTCTCATGGATGTGTATTTTACAAGATATCAGTCCTTAGAGGTAGGTGTGTGTGTGTGTGTGTGTGTGTGTGTGTGTGTGTGTGCGTGTGTGTGTGTTATGGGTAGGTAATGAATATGCTATTTACATATAATACAATTGAACCTCATCTTTCTTAAATGAATGTATTGCATTGTGCCAACAACAACAAAAATTGCATTGGGCACCATCATTTAATCATTATCACATTTTTCATAGCACACATCTGATCAGTATTTATTTTAAAATTACTTTGTTTTGTTTCTTAATTCCAAAATATGAAATATGAGCACCTTCTTACTGCTGTAATTTTCTGCTGATATGTCTTAAACACATTGTTAAAACGTACTTCAACATATAGAGTTATGAGCATATCTCGGAAGCAGCAGCAGAGAGGGTGAACAGACCAATTTTTACAGGCGTCAATTTAGCAAACTGAGGCTTTCTCGAAATTGCTTAATAGGCCTCAATTTAGCAAACTGAGGCTTCCTTGAAAATATTTAATTAAATTTTTCAGTAAATTTAGCAAAAAACTGAGGCTTTCTTGAAAATACTTTTTAAAATTTTTCAGTAAAAAAAAAAGACGCCAAATAGTTGGCGTTCACCCTCGTTGCTGCTATACGCTAACCGAATTAGCTATAAATACAATAATGAATTAGCGATATATTTTTTATATAAATGTCAAACATCGGAGAAGCACAAATAACTAGATTAACTAGAGAACGGTTGGCTGCAATTAAGAAATCTCTCCCGGTGAGAGATTCTTTCAGAGATAATTTGCAAGCGCGTCAACAAGCAAAGATGGATTTTACTACTGACACTGAGCAATTATTTAAACTGATAACTGCAGCAACAGGTGAAGTTGTAACCGCGATAAAAGAATCTAAACCTGTTGTTGCTCCACCAGTTGCTCCTGTGGTTAAACCTGCGGTTAAACCTAAAAAAATCATCGGTAATAGAGTTCAAGAACTCCGAAATAGATTTACCGAAGAAATTTTAACATATATCGATAAAACTGATATAGGTGATTTAACAGATTTTGCCACGCTAGGATATTATCAAAAAGAAAGGTATTTAAATCCTAAATATAGAGGTTCTGTTTCAAGTGTAAAAGAGTTTTCTGATGTGGTTTTTAAAATTAAAAATCAATTACCAAAGGTTAATAATAATGATCCTGTTTATGACGCGTATAAAGCTGCCATTTTCACAAAAGAACTTCAATATAAACAACAGCAGGGTTTATTAAGAACTGAACAGCAACAACTAGCAAAAGAACAGCAACAACTAAAACAACGAGAAAAACAAGAACGAGCAGAAGAACGAAAACGTGTACAATCAACTCCAAAAAAAACGAGGACGACCACGAAAACAATCAGAACCTGTTATGGAAGATCCTCAACGAGAAGAACCTGAAGAAGGAAAATCCGGCGAGGGATATCGCGGTGGTAATGTACCCTGTTCAAGAAGTGTCCTCGATGATATATCACGGTTAGAAGTTCTTATTGGAGGAAAAAGAGCTGGAAATAATTCTCCGGAAATAATTAACGAAGCGACTGAAATCTGTCAACGGTTATTTCAAGGACGTATAATGGATATCGGACTATATCGTAGTTTTATCGATCAACTTACCGATGATTATTACAGCGACTGAAAATCCTTTGGTGAAATTCTTTGAATTTCCATTTTCGATCACTGATTAGTTATATAGCATTTAAATAAAATGATAGTACATCGTAGTATGAACAGCGCAAGACCTGTTTACGTTGTAAACTCAAGATTGCCAGTTTATAAACTTACGTATGGAAATGGACTTGGTGATATTGTCACCGGATTATTTACTAGAATTGCTCCAAAGATTTTACCTGTTGGTAAGGAAATAGCTTCAAAAGCTATTGGGGTTTTCGGTGATAGAGCTGGTACAGTTATTGGTAATAAAGCATTTGATATGTTGGGTGATGCAAAAGAAAAACTTATGTCATTAACGAGAGGTAAAAGGAAAAATGGAATTTCACAAAGAAATTTTCAATTACAGTCTACGGAACAAATGCCACCTAAGAAAGGTAACGCGATTATCAATATTTTTCATATCGAGCTCAGGATCCAAATGTAAGGTCACGAATTGAACTTAGATTTGATGATACATCTAAATACTTCTTGCCGTGTGAAGCGTACATCGAAGTAGAAGGACAACTAAGAAAACATGATAATACTGAGTTTGTAGTTGGTGATAATCTTAAAAATATCCCGATTGGATTTGTCAACAATGGCATAATGGCGTTATTCAACACCGCTCAGTATATAATTAATTCTACCAGGATTGAATCCATCGATAATGATGTTGATCTCGCAACCACAGTTGTAGGTTTAGCTAGATACTCTGATGATTTTATTAAATCTGCGGGTCATTCGATGATGTTTGCAAAGGATACTACCAATCACGCTGAACATAATCCATTTACGATAAGACGACCAAAAAAACATACAGCGGCTAATGATGATGCTGATGTTGAAGCTGTTGTTTTCGGTAATAATCCTAATTACAACGCGGGATTTGCATCACGAAAAGCGAATATAGACAGCCTAGGTAGATTTTCATGTACAATTCCGTTGTCGCATATATTTGGATTTTGCCGAGACGTCCGAAGAGTTATTTTTGGTGCTAGTCATACTGTAGTGCTTACGCGAAGATCAACTGATGATTACGATCTTTGGCATGGTCCTGATCCTGTGCGAGATGGTACTGTAGCATTGACAAAGTTGGCATTGTGGATGCCAATTATGACTCCATCGTTGACCGTTGAAACTCAATTGTTATCATTTATGGATCAAGGAGGAAAATCGTTGTTGAGTTGGTGTGATGTTACAATAGCTACAACATCTAGTACAGGTACTGGAATTTTTACTTGGCAACTTGCGCTGACGAAAAATGTTTCCGCACCAAGACATGTTTTTGTTGTGTTACAAAATTTGAATAGAACTCAAAAAATAGCTGGTGTTAGGTTAGGGTTAGGGTTAGGGTTTATATTTAATTTTTACTTCGTACGCCTCAGTGAGTGTTTTGAGTTTAGTTTAAAACACCCTAACCTGATCATAGCGATACTGCTAAGACGATTCCAGTGGTATTGTTGATGACATTTTATTTACAACAACATAATTCAATTAAGTTGTTTACCCAAATCCGCTACAAATTCAACATACCATGTTATTGGTATCCTAGCCAAATTATTATCTGTCGATGTAATTGTGAATCGTTCAGTTGTTCCATTGTCGATGATCGTTGATATGTTATTGTTGACCCCAGTTGAACTCGTCGATGAAATATTAAATTGAGTCGGCGACACTAGTGTTAATCGATAAATACCCTTGACGGTAGCTACGATATCTAATATGCTAGTCTGTGGTGTCCACGTAAATGATCCGTGTTGAATCGCATATATCGAGCTTACATCTTTCTCATGAGGAATTTTGATTTTATCTAATCGGGTTATCATCGCCTGAAAATCATCTTTGATGGCCTCGTAAGTCTCTTGATCTCTTCGATGGATGTTAAAACATCCAGGAGTTTTATGACTACTTTATCTAATGAGGTTACAAAGAATTTCTCAATGAGATTTTTACGAAAAACTGAAAATTTCTCAACATGATCTTCATATTAGGATTGGAGGGTTGTTAATTCTAACATATTTTTATATTCGCGAGCTTCGGTATGGTCACCGGTGGATTTTCAAGGAAATTTAATATCGGTGTATCAATCTTGCCAACTATATTACATTGTAATTCAGAAAATTGATCAAATTTAGTTATTTGGTCGTCATATTCATCACGTAGTTTTTTAACAGTTGCAAATTGTTAGTTTTATCCACAATGGTTGAAACAAGTACACTCGGTTTGAGCCTACCTTGATCGGAAAATGCCGCTATAGTATTTTCAGCTGCGACGTGGTTTTTAACTAAAATATCATCCAGGGAATCATTACTCGTTGTCAATCTTCCCTGACGATCTTGAAATACGACTATTTCATTGGGATCAACACTTGCGAGGTTTAGCATCTCGGATATTTCATCTTCGATTATTTTTTTTTTTTACATCCTTCGTTGTAGCTATTTCCGTGGTGGGTTTTTCAGGCTTGATAGAGATCTTCCCCAAATATCAATCATTATACTCTAAACTCTCTCTAAAAGCGATTACTAGTATATTTATGTACGGTTTTATGGGGTGGTTTATTTGATGATGAAATAGCGTCGAGGACATTCAATACTTATATGCCGCATATTGGTGGGTCGGTCATTTTCTGGGTTGGTAGCGTGGAATCCCATTGACGGATGTTTAATTGTTATATATAACGCATAAATTCCTTAGGCGGCGCTAACCTATATGAATCAAAATAAACAATTACACGCGGATCAATCGCGTATGAAACCCAGTGAGTTCCAGGTCCGGTGCTGTTATCGAGATTAATGATCCTCAGCGAGACTTCAGAAACACCGAGTTGATCAAATATCATATGACTCCGTTCTTGAAGACCAACTCGCGCCTTAACCTGTAACGCAACAAATATATGCCGATCGCAGCATCACCCTATTTTGATGCCATGTGCCATGTAAATATACCGTTAACAGAGGACTCCATGGTATCTGTTGTTGTTGTTAGCCATGATAGTAATGATTTTCCTTCATGATCCATAAATGATAGTAATTTTTCCTCTGCGGTGATTGATGAAGTCATTACTGGCATATACAGTGATAGATTTGATATGATTACTTTACCAGCACCAACACCAATATCACGCCAGACTGCATTATTATCATCATCTTTTCGCACGAGTACTACTGTATGTTTCGCTCCATAGATAACATTTCTAACATTTCTGCAAATTCCAAATATATTAGATAATGGAATCGCGCATGAGAATAATCGACGTGGTGCTTTCAACATTGCTACGCTTGCTGCAAACCTTATGTTGTAATCTGGATAAGTATTTATAATCATATTCTCGATATCAGCATTAAGAGCACCAGCACGATCTTTTATTTGTCTTATTTCATACTGAATGTGTTCAGGGTGATCAGTAATATTCTTAGAGAACATCATAGATGGACCTTCTGATCTTGTATAATCAACGGAATATCTTGCTAAACCCACTATTGTTGTGGAAACATCAACATCATGCTCTATGGATTCAATCTCTCTTCCATCAATCATATATCTAGCGCTATTAAATAAAGCCATGATAACATCATTGACAAAACCAACTCCGACATTTGCGGCATATGGCGTATTATCATCAACATTTGTTACAATTTCTCCTTCTACTTCGATAAATGCTTCAGCGGGTAGAAAGTATTTGCTGGTATCCTGGACCAGAAGTTCGATTCTTGATCGAATATTTGGTTGTATTGCATTATAAGAATAATACTAATAATCGCGTACAGAATATTGTTTGCGCACTGGGGCGTCTATATCGAACGCTGTATCAGGTGACGATTTGAACATTTTATTATATATTCCTTGATCTAAATCGCGATCTCGGTCGGGATTTCAAACAACTTCCCGTTATCATATTTGTAGTAATACTTTCCATGTAGCTGCTCAACGATGCTATTTTTTGATCCACAGCGTTGTTTATTATTTTGCTAATACTCGCAGGCATAATCTCCGTAGATGGTAGTTTCATTGGTAGCGGTCTCTTTCGTCGTCGAATCAGTGTGATTACTTTTCATTTAGCCGCGGAAAATGCTTTACTGGCAACATCACCAACAGCGCCAAAAATAACAGCAATAGCATTCATCGATAATTGTTTTGCAATTGGTGCTTTTTTTGGAGCCATCCTTGTAAATAAGTCTTCAACGACATTACCGAGACCATCTCCATTATAAGCCTTATAAACAGGCAATCGTGAATTTACTACGTAGGTCATGGTTGGTTTATTGTGGTTGTAGTGTATGATCATCTTATTTAAATGCTATTTATCCAATGCGGTGATTAGTCACTATGGTTAACTTCCGCTAGCTCATCAATAAACTCTCGGTATACACCAATATCCATGATACCACCCTCAAATAGTCGTCTGCAGATATCAGCTGCCTCATTAATTATTTCCGGTGAGTTATTTCCAGCTCGTTTCCGTCCAACGAGAACTTCTAATCGTGATATATCCCCGAGAACATTATTAGGACAACGAACAAGACCAATACCACGATATCCATCACCAACTTTACCTCTTGCACGTTTTGAAGGAGCTACCACAGCTCTAACAGATTTGTTTCCTCGGGGAGTTGAGATTCTATACATGATGGTAGACCCTCTTTTATATCATCTATCGTTTTCATATACGAGTTAAATCTATCATCTTCTTTTGAGGTTTTATCTCCACCGTATTTTGCCAAATATACCTTTTTATGCCAGGTTTCAGAATTTTTTATAATTTTGTCAAATCCATGATTTGTATATTTTGCCCTCTTTGTAAATGTTTGGTATGCAAAATTAGCTAATTCATCCAACGTAGAAGTATCACTAATTTCATCTATCGTTTCTCTCGTAAATATTTTTTCAGGTCGATATATTCTTCCCTTCGGAATATCACCTTCTTGTTCCTCACCTTCTTGTTGTTGTTCAGGTCGTGTAACAGCTAGTATATCACCAGGAAGTGTTTTTAGAGATTTTTGTGTTTGTTCAGTCTCCTTTGCTATGTTTTCAAGTACTGGTAATATAGCTTGTTCAGTAGCAGAAACACCTTTCTCAGCAGCAGTAACAACTCTCTCAGTTGCTGTGGTTACCGGTTTAAATAATTTTTCATTGGTTGTTCCAAAGGCAGTTTGAAATTCCTGCCTCGCTTGAAATTTCTGTCTGACATAATCTCTTACAGGAATAAATCTCTTTATTGCGGCCAATCGCTCGCGAGCTAATCTAGTTGTTAAAGACTCTCCATTAATTATGTAAAAATCCATAGGATTTTCTAATTACTCGGAAAATCTTCGATGCTCACCCACCCTTCCGAACATTCTCTTTATTTCATATTACTTCCTTGTTCACCAGTGACAGGGTCACCGTGACAAAAAAAATAGCAATTGATCATACCAGTTCTTCTAGACTTTGTCTCGGTGATTTTATCAATGGATACCTTTATATTTTCAACCCTTATTAATTGTCAAAAGGACTTCGTTCCGTGTGAGTAATCCACATACCTGTAACACGTAGGTAGTGTACACGTAGTACAATATAGTAATGGTAGGTTTGTGTTAGTTTGTGTTTGGAACAGTCGAGAGGTCAAAGTGATGATCATTCAGTGTACTATTTTGCTTGATGATATCTTTAATCGTTTTAATTCTTGAGTTTATTGTCCGTCTGACCTGGTATTGTTGGCCGAGTTCAGCTCTGACTTTTTCGACTGCTGTAAATAGCGGAATGAGTTTGTTGACATCACTACAATATATCAAAGATTCGTTTACAGCATACTGAATCCTTTTAATCAGGTAATACAGCCTTTGCAAGACATATTTATTATTTTGAGCGCTATCATCGAGATCTTGAAAATCAGAGAGAATCTGATTACAATCTATTTTATGCTACAATTGCATTTTTTGATTTTTCAAATTTGAAATAATGTCATTCATATTTTTGAAATTCATTATATGATTTTTTATATATCTAATCTGATATATAAGATATATCAAATATTAAAAAAAAATAGTAAGCTATGACGAGCGGTTATCATCACTGGGTTCCTTTATACTGGCCATTGTGTCTTTCATAGGGTCTTTACTCTTGGAGATTTTATCTCAGATTTTTTTCTTTGACCCTATGACCGTTTCTTTTGGCCACAATTCTTTTTGTGGGTTACCCTAGCGTGACATAGAGCTGTTTGCACCCATGCTACTTTTTATTTCGGGGGCACCCATATTCATTTTCTAAGCGAAATGTTTTATGTATTTTTTGTACACCTCCCCCAAGAATTTAATTCCAGGGTGTAAAATAGCCATCACGTATTTGACGCGATGGGAGGTTTACGCGAATATACTTTGGGCTGGTGCCCCAATTATATATAGAAAAACCCTCAACAACTGTACCGTCGAAAATAATGCCTGGCACGAGATTCTAACGCTGGGCTTCGGGACGAGATCCATCCGCGTACGGATTACACTAGTGTCCAAATCTACAAATATATACTTTTTGAATAAAATTATATAGTTAGAGTATCAAGGTTTAACGAATTAAAAGCGTGATGGTGTATACTGTAGAGATTTTACAGGAATATATTTGTAGTTAAAAATTGTAGATCAATTATAGATTTTTCTATTCAAACCAAAACAAAAAATATTTCAGTCAAATCATGAATCATATCTATTTATATTTATCGAAAAATATCATCCAAGGACAGTAATTCTATCACACATATACACAAGCCTACACGAGTTATTCCCCTTAACGTTATAACACTTACAAATGAAATTTAAATGTATGTGAATTGAATTATATTTCCAGTTTGCTTTGAAAGTGCTGATTTATATATTCGTTCTGCAACACGTTGAGTGGAGGCTCTACAAATATCAAAATACTTGCCGGCTTCAGCCAATTATTGAAATATTCTTTCTTCGTTAGTTCCTGTATTAAGAGACTTGACCCATTTTGAAATTTTCGGGTATTTTACAGTTAATCCGCGTTTGGTATTCTCACTCTGAGTGATAGCTTGAAGATTAGCTAAAGAATTATTCCGAGGATTGGAATCAATATGATCAATTACAAAACCATCTTTGATCACCCCAAGGAAACATTCATATACAAATCTGTGATTAAGCTGATTTTTCCCTTTGGCAGTAAATATCAAATACCCCATACCATTGTCAAACCCCAATGGTTTCTTCAGCCTGCGGTGTCTGACAACACCATCACGAGATGCCTCATAATCAATGATCGTAGGATGTGGTTGATATTCATGGTTCATTCATATACAATATATTATTTGTCTAATTAATTATTTGGTTTAATTTTACTTGAGAATCTAGTAATGTAGTCTTGAGGAGTTTTTATGATTCTGTCCGAGTCAGAATCAGAATTCTTGACGGAATCTTTGATTCTCTTATCATAATGGCGCTTTAGTTACCTATATCGCTTACCACCACAATTGAGAAACAACTGTGATTTTCCTTTCACACCCACCCCACATCGTATGCAAGGTCAAGGCCCCAAGCTTCCACGTCGTACGCTTTGTGAATGATATCTGCAAAATTCATTTTTGCATGATTTTTTACAAGCGGTTACTGATCTTATCATAAGCCACCTACAGTGATTCATTATATATATAATTCTTTTTTAAATACTTGTTTTAACTATAGCATGGAGGAGTTCGAGAGATTATCTTAAACAAAACACTGGAAAAATGCTAAATTCAATCTCGATAGAAAATCTATACCTGATAAGGGCCTAATAACTCATAGAAGTATGAGAGGTAAAATCCTTGAGGAGTTTAATGAATTCAAGCGCGATGGTGCATATCACTGTTGGTCAACATTTCGAATCGATGGTAGTGTTGATGCTACCATGAACGACCAAAGAGCAGCAGTGATAATCTCTCATCTTGACCAGGAAAAGTTTTCTTTTTAGAATGAAATTCATTATCCGCTCAGAAACAGGATATTGGATTATACGCGACAAATTTGAACCCATCCTGAAAGATAAAAGAACTGTCACTGTGAGTCAGGATTCCAAACCAGGAACTCCAACTGAAATTGACAAACCGTATTACGAGAGATCCTATCCTGTAACCGCGGTTATTTATGGGGTCTATCCGTTAAATTGCAAACGGAGTATTGAGAAATTAAAAACCCTGAAATTGTCAGAGAGGATAAATTGTGTAGCCTTACGAATAATAGAGCATTTTACAAAATGCGTTGCGTGAAAACAAATTGACGGATCTAAGACGCAAAAGAATAAATAAATGGGAAATAAAAATGAAAGAGAGCAGTGTAACAATTCAAAATGTAGCTAATCAAGGATATTTGATATTTAGCGCTGGGAAGGAGGAATATCTTAATCACAGAATATTATATGAGTGTTTCCACGGATTGATCAAGAATGGATTTGTAATCGACCATATTGATTCCAATCCTATGAATAATTCCTTGGCTAATTTACATCCTATCACACAACGTGAAAATACCCAATGGGGGAAAACCGGTACTTATAAATCAATTGAAAAGAGACATATCAGTCACTCAATATAGAAAATAACGAAGAAAGAATATTTCAATCAATGACTGAAGCCGGTAGGTATTTTGATATTTGCTAGTCTTCGGTACGATATGTTGCAGAACGAATTTATAAATCAGCAATTTCAAAGCGAACCGGAAACAGAATTCAGTTTACATACATTTGAATCGTGTATATGTAACATTAAGGGGAAAAACTCATGTGGGCTTGTGCATATAGTTTCTAAAACAGATAACTCTTTTTTGTTCAGTGATCTCATGGGAACGTTTTGTCAGAAAACGAATCAAATAAATAGGTATTTGGAACAGAAGTATTCTTTTTTAATACCTTTTCATTTATCTGGACTTGTTTAGATGCTGTCAATAATCAGAGTTAAGTGAACGAGAGAGTAAAAACACACCACTGATATAATCTCCGTGTATTAGTTAGCTTATATAGAAACCGTATAATATATTATTTGGCTTTGCGAAGCTCAACATGAACCAATCTGAGTCACACCGTCACATGTGTTTTTGCATTCAATAGCTTATAGCCCATTATGTACGTGCCGTCCCCCTATAATCCATTGTTATGTGTTGTATTGTCTTGTGCCGTCCTTATACAAAACAATGGGGTCAATTCTAACTTGTTTTCGTATATATATGCCTTATGAACTCGCCCTCACACTCAAATAGGGGTTAAAAAGGATGTATTGTCTATCATAAATCATATATGTACCATCCCTATATGTGCCTTATAAACTCGCCATAACACTCGAATGGGGGTTGAAAGGTTGTATTGTCTATCATAAATCATATATGTACCATCCCTCTATGTGCCTTAGAAACTCGCCATAACACTTGAATGGGAGTTAAAAGATTGTATTAATGTCTTATATGTACCTTATAAACTCGCCATAACACTCAAATAGGGGTTAATAAGGATGTATTGTCTGTCATAAATCATATATACGAAAACGAGTTAGAATTGATCCCAGCTTTTTAGTATTTTGTAATGTCTTACCGAGGTTCTATTCCTTTATGAAACGAATTCAACACTCTATTTATGACTCTCGTATTTGACAATGACATAAATAAATTCGCCCTGTTATTTGCTGCGGTTGAAAAGGTTAGAATGGAGCTCGAACATCAATATCAGATCATACGCACAAAAAATTCAAAAATTAAAATAAAAAAGAATTTAATTAAAGAAAATAATACACCTTCCTCCGAGACTGTTTCTTAAAACACTCTCCTTGTCCTAGTTATACTACATGTACACGTTAAGTGTTTCCAAAGAGACGGCCTGTTATAGTAAAATCAATAGACAGGTATTTAATTACTCATACACAATTAAGTTGAAATTCCATACTCAGTGATGTGAAATCTCCATTGATAACGCGAATAGGTATGTTTTTTAGCACTAAATCAATGAACACGGAAGTAATGTTGCATCGATATAGGACGTGTTGAAATATAGGAGGGTGGGTGATCGTGTTTTTTAAATTAGAAAGTCCTATGAATTTTTACAATAATGGTAAATAAATCGTTAAAAACTAGATCAGCTCGCAAGAGATTAGCTGCAATAAGGAGATTTATTCCTATTAGTGACTCTGTAAGGGACAAATTATTCAAACCCGTTACTTTAGCAACCGAGAAAGTTATATTGGGAGAGACTGCTGACGAAGAGGATAGACAAAAGGGTTATCTCTCATTGTTAAAACAGATAGCTGAAGATAGACAACAGGGTGATGTTGGTAAAACAAAAGGGTGTTTCTTTAGTGGATAAATTTACTGAAGGGGCCAAAACAATAATAAAACAATTTCAATTATTTAAACAAAAGGATTATCACGCTTTTGGTGATTTTGCTGCATAAAAGCTATCATTCAAAAAAGGGATTTTAAAGGACGAGTATAAAGATAACATAATATTATGCGATAACTGGTTTGATTGTTTATATAAAATAAACAAAGAGACTGATCGTTTAGATAAGGAGAGTTGGGGTATAAAGAATTTAAAATGGCATTAGTAATTATAATAAACAACAAATAGAAGAACGACAAACAGAAATAGAAGAACAACAACAAGAAAGAAAATGTCAAACACCAATACGGAGACAAACACGAAGACAACAAGCACCTCAATGGGATACACCACCACCTTATTCACCGCCTGCGTAACTCAAAGATGATAATACACAATCATTGTATATGCCACTTGAGCAACTCAAAGATGATGATGAAGATGAACTTTTTAGGTATTTACAAGATCAGGAAAAGAACACACAATGTACAACTGGTACAACTGAAAATTTCGCTGATGGATATTCAAGCGGGGTTTCAGGTAGTGGTATAGTTCGTTGACCTAATAATATTTTCCGGGATATATCACGATTAGAAGTTCTCGTAGGGGGGAAAAGAGCCGAAAATAACTTACTGGAAATAATTAATGAGGCAGCTGATATCTGCAGACGACTATTTGAGAGTGGTATCATGGATATTGGTTTAATTTCATGAGTTAGTGAACAGTTACTACAGTGATTTGTTGTTATTGATGTCACTAGTGATTTATCACTGAAATTACTAGCAATGAAAATAGTTTACGATGAAAATCCATAGGATGTTTACGATTAGATAAATGTCATTTATATAAGATGATCATACACTACAACAACAACAAACCAACCATGGTCTATGTAGTAAATTCACGACTTCCTGTTTATAGGACGTATTACGGAGACGGTCTCGGCAATACCATTGCGGGGTTGTTTACAAGGATGGCTCCATAAATAGCACCAATCGTAAAACAATTATCGATGAAAGCTATTGATGTTATTCGTGATAAGGGTATAAGCGCTGTTGGTGATGTTGCCAGGAGGGCATTTTCTGCAGCGAAAGAAAAACTACTACCGTTAGTTCGGCGACGAAAGAAGCCAACAGTGATGACTACGGAGATTATGCCTGCGAGTATGAGTAAAAAAATAAATAACGCTTTGGAGCAGAATATAGCATCGCGGATTGACGATCAGGGAAATATTACTGCAAATATGATAGCGGGAAGCGATTTGAAATCGCGAGCGAGATCGCGATTCAGATCAAGAAATATATAATAATATGTTCATATTGTCTCCTGATACAGCTTTTGATTTAAATGCCCCAGTGCGCAAAGATGATTCTGTATGCGATTATCAATTCTATTCCTATAATGCAGTACAACCAAATATTCGGTCAAGAATCGAACTTCGTTTCCATGATACCAGCAAAATACGTTCTAATCGCTGAAGCATTTATTGAAGTAGAAGGAGAAATTGTAACATTTGCTGATAATCCTGCTGAACCAGCACCATATGACCTAAATGCCAATGTTGGTTCCGGAGTGGGTGAAGCAAAACAATAAATATTCAATTTCAGGGTTCTGTGTGAAAAGTACTCGCAGCATCAACAAGACATCTATCATGTGTTCATATATTTCAAAACGGCTTTTGACAGAGTGTGGCATGCCGCATTGTGGGCCACAATGAAAATGTACAGGTTAGGTCAAAAGTTAACCAATACCATCAAACACTTGTACGGCAAGGCTACCAGTGCAGTAATTGCTCACGGTTCTGTGGGGGACTGGTTCAAGACGACAGTTAGAGTACGTCAAGGCTGTCTGTTGTCACCTGCGCATTTCAACATCTACTTAGAGCGCATAATGAGCGAAGCCCTGGAAAACCACTGTGGGTCAGTCAGCATTAGAGGACGTAACATCACCAACCTACGATTTGCAGACGACATTGATCGGCTGGCAAGCAATGAAGATGAGCTTGCAACCTTATTGAAGAACCGGGATGAAACTTCTTCCAGATTTGACAATAAGATAAGCTCCGAGAAGTCATAGTTGACGACAAATAGTGGCAAACAAATCTCAGTCAAGATTAAAGTCAGAGGACAGGAACTGGAAACAGATGACCAGTTCAGATATATTGGTTCCATAGTCACCGTTTAGGGACCATAGCAGAAATTTTGTCACGTGTTCCACAAACAACGGCTGCTATGTCAAAGCTAAGACTCATCTGGAGAGACAAGCACATCTGTCTGAAAACTAAAATCAGACTATTGAGATCAATAGTTATCTCACTCTTTTTGTATTCATGTGAGGCCTGGACCATGACAACAGAATTACAATGAAGAATCCATGCACAAGAAGTGAGATGCTACATAACCATCCTTGGCATCTCTTACATGGACTTCATCACAACTGAAGTAGTGCATAACACCACCAGGCACAAAGTAGGCCATTATGAAAACCACCTCACAACTGTCTAAAAGAGAAATCTGAAATGGTATTTCCATATCACTAGAGTCAACAGTCTAACACAACAGTACTGCATTTCAGCATCCAGGGTGGCAGAAGGAGAAGTAAAACGAGAAAACGTGGACTCACAACATCACATAATGGACCAGGAGACAAGCATTGGCACATGATCGAGACAAGTGAAGTCAAATTGGTCAGATGTTCAGAAGAGGTCCTCAACGACCACACTAGGTCACGGGACTGATGATGATGACGACGACGACGACGATGATGATGATGATGATGATGATGATGATGATGATGTTAACACCTGCCGGTTTCTTCTTGTTCCTGTGTCTTAGTTGAAGTCCATAGAGTTGTTACACATAGATATCATAGATGCCTAATTAAAATAGTTGGCATAAATGAATTTGAAAGTAAACAGCTCGAGTGACGCAACATGTACGAGGCAGAGACACATATCGTCATGCTCGACTAAAAGGGATTTATGTAGATGGGAGTCATCACAAATAAACAATCTGTCAATGAATATGGCTTTTACCAGAAGTGATATTGTCATTTAAGCAAACAAGAAATGTGCATTAATATTAAACGGATGCAACAAGGTAGATATTTCAATGGTGAAAAAGAGACAATATAGTAGTTTCCTCAGTGGTGAATTGTCTTTTCTTTCTAAAGGATGCTATAGAGTGGATATCTCAATGGTGAAATTAACTATAATATGAAATTTTAAAACTACCACCAATATATATATATATATATATATATATATATATATATATATATATATATATATATATATATATATATATATATATATATATATATATATATATTTATATATATATATATATATATATATATATATGTAAATATATATATACACACATATATATATATATATATATATATATATATATATATATATATATATATATATATATATATATATATATATATATATATATATATATATTGTGTCTTTGTTTTCAGACATTTCAGTGTCGGGATATGCAACTGTACACACTAATTGTTGGTCAGGTACGACAAAGTTGGTGTTGGATGGTATTTCAAAATGTGTGGTTCGGATAGTAATGGCACACTGGTGTTGGATAGTTGGGTGGACCTTGTGATCTCATCAACAGTAACAGAAAAGAGCGAAAATAAACTAGTTGTATTCGATTCGACAAAACAGAATTACATTTACAAAACAAAGTAAAAGTATTGTAATGTACATTATAAATTGTCCAAATGTTCAATCACATGTCAAAACATATGACGTTCGAAATAAATTCCAGTCGTATCTCAGATATGTTCCAAGACTGAATGTGTTGATGTGTCTGCATTTTCGAATATGCTAATATGCCAGTAGCCTTGATTGTGACCGTGAGCTTAAAATATTTTAACGTTGCTAACAAAATCAATGTTGCAACTCAGTACAAAGTGAACTTAATATTACACAAGGTTATAGAAATGTATGACATATATCCTCTTAAAAGAGGTAACGAACTTTGTAATTTTGAACAAATAATTTAGTTTTCTAGAATACAAAGAGAACATAAGAAAAAAGAACTAACGGTATTGCAAAATAAATCTCAAAATAATCCAAGAATTACAGACAATTCCTAGTACTTTAGAAGTACCTACTTAACCTCAGTTCATGTCTATAAGACAACTAAAACTGATGGCGATGACGTGTCTGTTATAGCTTATAGAGTGTTGATGTGTCAAACGTCTTTTGTCGAATCATATAAAAGTAATATAATTCCAGGTTTTATTTCTGTATAAACTCCAGTGAATATATTTATCAAAGAATTTTTTCATAACACATTTGTATTTCTAGAGAGAATAAACACTTGAATTAAAAATTTTGACGAAATTAGAATTAAGCATAATTTGGTCACAACATAACATAGCTTGTGTTACGTGTATTTGATTTGGGTCATTTATTTTTTTATTATTTTTAATTGTTTGATTGTCAGATTCAAATTTGACATTTTAAGCAAGATTCATTCATTGGGAGATATTCTTTAGAAAATGGGATGATATGTACTCTTAAGAATAAACACAAGGTGTCGACCTCATTTTTGACCTGGCTTCAGAGTTGTAACAAGATTTTAAAATGATTGGTTGATTCCAAGGATATTATGGATCTTTGTTATAAACATATTTCTATTTTTAGTTGGTTCACACGGTGTGTACGTGATTTTTTGAACGTAAATTTGTTCTAAAAGATTCTAGAAGATCATGTGACCTCTTTCTTGTTTACGTAAAAACAGGTATATAAATTATGTTTTGGAAAGAGCTAATGAGTAGAACTTGGGCTGTTAGAATACTAAGTTGTGTGTCGTTTTGAGTTATTTGAAATTACCTTGTATTGGAAATTATTTCAAAGAATTGTTCTCATAGAATTTTATTACCAAGAACTGACTTCATCACTTGACATCGTCTTCCATCTTGAATACTTCGCTGGGATTCGAACTTGGAATTCTTTGGACATTTTATTACCAGGAATTTTGCAATTTCGCTAGTGGATAATATTTTGCATTATTTTTGGATTAATTTTGAAATTGATTCTTTAAACCGTAAGTTTATTTTTCTTTTCTGGAAAATATTTGTGCTTAATAAATTGTTTATTAAACTTTTACAAGCTTGTTATTCTCACTCTTTCTATGTTACTGTTTATTCGAGCCTAAGCACGTAATACTTGAATTTGCTAGATGTTAATGCCCGAATGACTAAATCCTCATAATAGCAAGATTTTTTCGCTCTCTTCTTGACTTCATGTAAAAATTAGCATTATACAAATAAAGACCTTTACCTTACTAACCGAGTATACGTTCATTTAAGTTCAGAGGAGCGTTTTATTCATGGTTCTTAGCCCGCTATCAATAGTCACACCATTATGTTATGTCGATCGACATTCGAGAAAAGAGAGGTATTGATCTTTTTACTACTGTTATACACTAAAAACCTCTGTTTTTAATATCTTTAGGTTAGTAATTCTTCAGGTTCAGTAATACAAACAAATGTTGGAAAAAGAGTTTCATTTCATCTGTAAATGGTTTTAACAAGGACATATTCGTCTTATTCAATTCGTTCAAAACTTCCTTGTTATTGACTGCGTAATATAGAACTTAAAACAGCCTTAAACATGTGCTTGGACAAGATTAAAAAGCAGTACACACATTCCGTTTAAATGGGACTTGCAATCACATTCCGCAGTGCAGTGTAAATCAAGCGATCAAGGCATGTGCTAATCATGTTGTGTCTCAAATTTACTTCGTGAAACACGCACCAGTACCAGGGTAAGTACTGATGATAAGTATCATTCTTATGAATCATTCAATTATGTTTAATTGAGATTATACATTATTAATAGAAACACAATCTGTGTTGACTTATTTCTTTTGTTGAAATATATAATTGTTCCATTGTTACAACTAACAGGCACATCGTATTCTCTTTATTGTTTGTCGTCGATTTGCATTAGTTTTATTCATTCTCTGTATGAAAATCAGTATATACTCACACAAGCAAATATCAGCTTGATTTTCTAGAACGACTTACACTTATTAAAGTAGACCTTAACGTTGTAAACTGTATCCTCATTAGGTCTAGTTTTCCGAGCGACAGAGTGACTCAAACGTAGACCAGTCGGCCCTTTTTAAATTCCATTGTGAAAATACTGCATCAGTTGTAGCTCATATTTCCAAGTGAGATTTGAAATTGATCACTGCTGTGATGGTCATCTGCGACCTTCCATTCATAGTCCAAAAGCAGCGAAAGATAACAAATTGCCAATCTATACACGTGTATTTACCCGTTCTTGGGTGTAAATATGTCGTTAATTTAATGCTCTATATACATAAATCGTCTCTAAAAATGAAGTCTTCTATTTTGTGGCCTCTGTCATTTGTGTCATTTGATCCCCATATAATGTTATGGGAATTACATCCCCGAGTAATACAAAAGGGAGCAAGATGTTATTGAACAAGATTGTATAATTTGTTTGCTATTAGGTTGGTGTTTGGTGGTATGTAAATAGAGCAATAGGTAATCAGTCGATGTAAAGTGACGCTTACAGCAATGGTTTGCAAATTTGTATTCAAAGGGTTGACTCGGTGAGGGGCTCTATTGTTTACACAACATAAACTCCTCATGAAGCCCTGTCAGTGTTTTGAAAGAAGTAGATGTTAAATAGGGAATATTTTTACAATCTAATGTTATCCATCTCTTTCGAGAATGTTTCCTGTAGATATAGAACTGTTGAAAGATGTTCATTTAAAATCAGAAAAATATCATTGTAGTTGGCTTTAAGTCCTCGACATCTTCATTAAATGATGGTGTTTTTAATTATACGTTTAAGCTGGCGATTGTGGAGCTAGGTTAAACCTTTCGCAAAGGCAATCTTTGTGATCATGTTTCTGGAGGAAGTACGGGGGCGGGGTATTTTTTTTTTTTGGTAGGTTTGAAGCCACCATAAGTTCATGGAGCAGTTTCTTCTGCATACATGCTCTCAATGTCTCCAAACCTGTTATAGAGTTTGATGGGATCATCTGACCACTTTTGTTGCTATTTGCATTCGATTTATGTTTGTTTCTTGATGATTTTGGTGGTGGGGTGTTATTGTAAGTTGTTTGACTAGCTGCTGTGATAAAGACATTGCAAATGGGGTGATTGTTAGTTTTTATATGCAGTAAATATATGTTTGTGTGTTTGAATCGTATACAGTACTGACGCACGATCATAAAAGGTAATGTGCCAGTTGAATTGTGTGATTTGGTAGATATTTATTTTAGTCGTTGTGGAAGTTTTATGAAGAAATCAGTGATTTTGCTGTCACTGCTCAAGTCAGTTCTTCATCAACATGTATTATTATTTAATTAGATATATGATCAGCAAGCAGTGTTTTTGCATCTTGAAATCTTGTGACGACCTATTTACGAATGAAACGTCTCAGATTTGGTCCTCCAGGAAATTTATGAACAGTATTGTGTATAAATCTTTACAATAACATCGAATTATATTTTTGTGAATTCACAGATTACTCTAGGTTAAGATGGTTGTCATAATAAAACTAGTATGGAGATAATTGAAATAAGGAAACTGCTATTGGTCATAGGAATGGTAGCTAAATCGTACGGTTAAGGTTGACGACTAGAACACGGAATATAATAATCATATAGCCTGAATTGTTGAAGATCTGGTCGAAAGTTGTGTTATTTTTAAATGATTTTCATTTTTAAAAGACAATGTTCCCAGAGTCGGTAAATTAAGGACTAGTTTGTGGAAGAAAGAACTAATTAGCAGAGAAATGTTTTAGCAAACCTAAAGTATGGGTTTTTTTTATTTACGACTCCGTTGACTGCTAGTATAAAATTAATGACTCGTGAATGCATGATACCTATGAAAATAGTACATGTAAGAACTCTTCTAATGACAACGACATACATGTATTGTCTTAAAATCCTTGACAATGGGTGAAAAGTCGACCTCAAGCCAGTTTCACGCATGTGTTTAACATTGCTTTAGCTCGTTTTTGACTGTTGGTGACCAGATGCTATACTTAAATGTTCAATAGATCAGAATCAAGATATTATTTTCAGTCTATATATGTTCCAAATGTTTTTTATTTTTTCAAGAAAACCATAAACCTGTCGTTCTCTTAGACAATATTCCTCAAACTTAATTACACCAGAGGATGCAAAATGGTAAGGAGAATGCGACATTTATGAGTTCAAACCAATATTTGTGTTTTTAGAGTATGGTAGAACTTAGATACAAACTGAGTTGTTTGATCTTGGAGACTATTGCCATTTATGCTTTAAACGTTTTTATTTCTGACCTACACATTTTCTATGCAAAACTTAATATGTTGATGCAGTAAAATGTTATTTTTCATTCCATGCATCTTCTCTTTTTTCAGATCAAAATGACACGGAAGGTTCCATACTTGATCCCATTTTTATTTGCTCTAGGTATGAACATTTTCAAATGGAATAACAACTCATTTAGACCGCCTACTTATCTAAATATTTGATCTTTCTCCTATAAAATTGGTGGATTCGGCGTCTACATTAATCAGTTGTGGAGGTTCACATTGAAATTCGCTATCGTTAAGGATTTTACTTATTGTCGTCACAATGTAGCCAAGATAAAATATATTTTGTGAACTACAAATAATTTAATTTCACTTTACTACATTGCTGAGATGGCAGATAGGGTACACTTTATCGAGGACATATTACATCTAAGATAAGACTGGTTTGTTCGTTTTATATTTGAACAAATCCCTTTAGAACATCAGTATAATAAAACTGACCGTGAACTGTCTAATGTATTGTCTGTACAATGGCAATCCACATCATTTATATAATCGGATTATTTTGCAAAACAAAAGTGACAGTTGTGATAAAACGTACTGAAAAGAAAGACATTAACGGACAGTACGCAAAACCCGTAGAAAGTATAAGCAACATACAACCTCTGGTCAAGCTAAACCAAGTATTGTTGTTGAAAGTTTCACCAATTAAATGTTATTCTTCTTATTGGTTTAGAGCTAAGTGTATCTTTTCTGCAATAACAATAAATTCGGTGGGCTTAAAATCGGGTTATATGTTTTAGTGGTAACATGCCTTGCACGGTTCTATATAATTTTATCTCGGTAACAAATTTTTTTTGTAAGTGAAACAGCACATTAAGTGAAGCATTTTGTAAATAAAATGGATATATTTTTTACTTTGCATCATTTACGTTATATGAGCTGGTACTGGCTGATAAACACTCGTATTAACCGCAGTGTGCTTGTACCGTTCACAACATTATGCTCCATTAGCCACACTATGAAAGCAGGTACTGGCTGCCAAACAATTGTACTCTCTGCAGTGTACTTGTACCATGCACATATGTTGATTACCTTACACCAGCTATATTTGTGAAGGTAATATTAGTAATGTGGGATAGGATAGAGATAATGGGGACTTCATGTTAAATTGTAGGTGGGTTGTACTATAGATTATAATGGTAATTTAACATGGGGTAAATTTAACAAGGACGGGAGCGGAACAAGGGAAAGTTGAACATAAGTTGGGACTGTATAGAGACAATAGGTATGGATCAGTTGGGACGACGTCACAGTACTGGGCATTAGCAACAATGTTGCAAGAGGCTGACATCAATCGGGCCAAATGAGGATAGAAGCTAGGACGCTTGGGAGGGCGGGGATAAACTTATACGCGCTACTGCCATAAAGAAATATCACACAAACATAATATAGGCTACAACCACCAAACAAATAGACACACACACACACACACACACACACACACACACACACACAAATATGGCAAGATAGAATAGATATATTTTCGAGTCATTGGAGTGGCCTGAAAAGGGTGCCTTTGGTTTTTATGTTAACACCAGATAGTTAACATAGAGAGCATCGCATAGGTCTTCTTCTCTTACACAAACGTCCTCTGACCTCTGGTCTGTATATGAAGACTCGCTTCAGATAGCCATGTGTCACCAGACAGATCCTTCGTTTCCAAACGGTCGCATAGGTAGTCTTGATGATTGTCGATGATATTTGACATACATGGGCAAGTCCGTGTGGAACAGTATCTACTATACGAAATTAGACGAATCTACCTTTGTCCACATCTTGTGACGAGCAGACGAGAAGGGAGTGAAGTGAACTTCGGTTATTTACAGTGGAAGAGTGGATCGAAAATGATTAAGTTCTTTCGCCAATCCCAACAATCGTAACGAACTTCAGTCAGAGCGCGCAAGCGAGCGATCTGTGACGCCACATTCCCTACATGTGCAAGTGCATGTGCGTAGTGAATTAATGTAACATTGTCTTAAAACATGACAGAAGCTAAGAAGATTGTGAAGTAGGGTGCATCGGCAGTGGGTATGTAAAGTGATGGTATATCTTCAGCTAATAACGTAGATACTATCCTACTTCCATACGAGGCCAATTTTAATTGAAATTTTGTGAATGTTTTCTCTTCAAAAGACCTTCTCGTACCAGCACCTTCTCTCACCTCACCACACGTCAAAGATTTCAAAAGGAGACAGAGCAAAGAATTGGATAATTTTGTGCGACAGCAGAAAGAGCAGATCAAGCCTTTCTCATTCAATAGAAAAAGCAAGAATAAGACGAGGCAAGAAGAAAATGACATGAAGAAGAAGACGTTGAATGTCAAACGGAGATAGTATTCTTTGACATTTTGGCTGAGTTAAGGAGTCTGAGAGAAATGTATCAGAGGACCCAAGAGTAAGAGACCTTCGAGAGACAAACAGTCCAAACCCGTCCACACGCTTACTACGCCTGAGATCCCCATGCTAGTGCTTTCCACCAAATCATCGACATCAACGTTGTCTATGGCAGTGGCAAAGTGAAATTTAAATATTTCGAGTTATATGTACCGTTAGAGAAAGCAGAAGAGTTCATTACCGAAATGTGGGAATCTTTGTTAACCACACTCAAACGACAATGTCAAGCCACATAAGACGATCGCATAGCACTCTCCATTGATAACGATATACTGAAAATGCTCCCTTTCAGAAGACCCGCAGAATTGATACCTTCGTAAGTCATGTAATAGATTCTACACGTACAGCAATCCAACGCCAAGATTTGAATCACCGATGGAAAAGCGACACTGAACATAATCCACATTTCTTTTTCTTTAGGAACTGGACGCAAAAAGGTGTTATTGGTGGACGACCTTTGCAGCATCGAGACCAAATCTGTTTAGCCAGGGTCATCGTGGTGGGACTAACATACGCTGACAAGAAAGACTCTGCAGGATGGAAAGGAGACTGGCAAACTATTCGAAATCCAAAATATCTAAACAATGAAGATCAGCAGAACTCCTGATACAGCAAACTGGCCTATCCAAAGGCACACCCTGTGGCATTTCTGAAATGCCAAACTTGAAAGACGTGTTAGCTCCACGTTACACCATGACAGTACACCCTCAAGAAGTGCTTGGACCTATGTTGTTTTGATGCATAAATTTCCAATAGGGAAAGATACATTCACGTCTATCATACGATGAACATTTCGATGCCATTACTAGTATCTCTGCAATCTTGGGATACGGGTTTGTTTGTGAGAAATGTGACTATGACTATAACAATCAAGAGCAACACAAGCATTGTGGATCGCAATGTGTGGGATGTTTAGCGTCTAAACTCTGTCTGGACGAAGGACAAGAACAAGTGCATTACCTACGTTGTCAGTGCACTTTTGTCAGCCCTACAACATCTGATGATGCACGCTTTACACCAGATAAAAACTTGCCAACTCTTGAGCCCTACTTATGAACACGTGGCACGTACCTATTGTGCCAAGACTCGAGCATGTCCAGGAACAAAACGATGTCATTTGTAAGCAGAACGTGGACTGCTACATTTACAAATACCATTTCAAACATGAAGAGGATGATGACCAAAAGAAAGACAATTTCATATTTTTCGATTTCGAACGCATTCAAGAGACCGGTTTTCACATTCTTAATTTCTGTGTGGCTCGTCGAGCATTCGAGAAGTGCATCTAAAAGTATATCTTGAGTCGTTGCACTCACTGTAGCAAGATTCATAGAGGACGTGAACAAATATTTCGGGCACCGAACACGCTGGCCAATTGAGTTAAATATATCTTAGATCTCATCAACCAGACGTGGAACTATAAGGACATCAAACGTTATTGAGTTTGCCATCGCTCTTCCACGGTGACGGCTCACAATGTCTTGGGGTACGATGGCCAATGGCCAATTTCTTCTGAGATACTATATAGACAAAAATCATTTGCATACAAGTGAAACATGTGCAGTTTAATGATTCGATAAGTTACTTGGCCATGCTTTTGAGTCAAAATCCTAATACATTTGGAATGACAGGAATTCCCAAATGCTGTTTTTCGCCCTTTTTCAGTACCAATGCCAATTAAAAAACGCCATTCTGTCGCATTTGGCTAATGCTCACTACCTTAAACCCAACAACGAAAAGCTTCTACATTTGGTCCCACTCTCTCTGTCTCGCTTTGGACCACTTCGACGTTCAGGAAGAAATGTTAACCTATTGTCGTTCCGACCTGGAAATTGAAAATCTCAAGATCGTGTACGAATTTAATGGGTGCTTATTTCACAAATATAGCATCTGTTACCCTCAACGTGCCACTTGTCGGTGTAGCGTGAAGTTCGAACAGAAAGGGTACCAAGCGATGGAAATGTGGAAACACGATTACGATCATCGTTTGAAAACCGATCTCGATTTTAAACGCATTGAGAAAAGCCAAAAGCTGGTGGACAATTTGAACCACGGAATAATTTGTACGGAGGACGGATGAATGCTACCTGTTTGCTGTACCACGCCGAGGAGTAGAAAGGAGAAAAAAACAAATACTTAGACGTGTGTTCGCTGTATCCTTTCATGTACAAATATTGTCACTTTATCCACAGGTCACTCGCAATGGCTAACGGAACACATTGAAGTGGAAAACATTTTAAAATATGAATGACTGATCAAGTGCAATGTCTTGCCTCCCACGGACTTGTACCATCCCGTTTTACCTCACGATTGCGAAGGAAAACAGATGCTTTCCTTGTGCCATACATTCAAATAGAAATACTTGGAGCAGGAAAACATCACTTTAGACGGAATTGACAAAAGCGATTACCTACTGTGAATCTTTTAGCTAGAGCAGGTTCTGTTTACTTCATACTTGAGACTGATTAAAGATACGAAGTAATGTGTTTCAGTTGTGCTCTGACATTTCGAATGGATTGATGTATCTAAAATGTTTAGCTATTCCGGAACATACTCGATGGTATCCGCACTTTCCTGACCATTCTTTGGCCTTGACATCCATCACACTCTGATAGAGACAGTAATACCGTTGTCCAGGAACAAAAAGGAAGACTTCCAAAACTAGGCGTAAGAAAGCAAGATTTACAAGATCGAGACTTCAGTACAACTAGAATAAAAATGGAAAACGTACAAAACCGATAGTTGATAGTGACTACAAGCACCCAAGCGAGAAAATGAATACGTTTAACCAGAAAAGACCATTCAAGTTCGGTGATTCTCAGGTATAGTGCCTTGCAATAACAGGGTTACTATACGCTTTAATTTCAGCGATTCAGTACCTAATCATAAGAACCACCACTACCATACTACCATACTTGCCATGGAAACTGATGCTATGAAGCCTGTCGGAGTCGAAAGCGATGGCACTCGTTATCGTGGACACTTTACTGGTTTTCATGGTCAATATCATCTTCAACGTCATAATAGTATGCAGCTACCACTCAAAGGATGTCATCCGTGCCTGAACAAACTACCGAGGGTATCACATCCGCTTCATTAAAATAAACTTGCTTTATAAGAATATACATTCCAGGTACACTTGTCTGAATAATGCGACTTTGAACGTCGATTCCAATCCTTCCATTGAAAATAGCCTTGAAGGATTTACACCCAAAGAACTAAAAAGAAACGGATTGATCAACTTGGGAAAAGTGGATAAAGTCAATTGTTTCAGTGGCGGTGTGTCACTTCACCAGTGGAAGCAGAATGACTCAGCTTGCTTAGAGCATGTTCGATGGTTTCGATACTGTCACTACCTAGTTTTAGTGGGACGACCTCAATAATATCTCGATGGATAATTTAAAAGAGTCCATTCATGGTTTGACTAGAGTTGAGAGAACGACTTGAATTCCAAATAAGGATTTATAATTGGACTGTATTACTGTGATATAACAAATAACATTTGATACATCAGCATCATACGGGCAACCATAGGCACACCAACACCTTTAGAGTCGATTTAAATACGACATTTTTCTCCTAATGTATCTTCAGAATTTTAATTATTGTCACATTTGTATTCTATAATTATTTCGAATGTTTTTCGCGATACCTTACGTTACATGTTCCACATCATCAAATTGTACTCTAATGAAACAAAATTTAATTTTAAAAAATTTGTTGCTTCTCACTCTTTTCTATTACTTGTCACGGAATTGTGAACGACAGGTATCAATATGTATATGTGGTCAAAAATGTACGCTGATTTCGCTACTGCGTACAGCCTTCCCGAGGGTGGTTTATTCATTATCGGCTTTTAGTTATTTCAAAATGGTGAGTGAAAACTCAGCTCATGCTGCATGTGCGAATTGCCTGCAGTTTAAAAGTACCTAGCTGCGCATATTGGTCACAGCTAGGGGTAAATAAAGACAAGATTCTAAGCAGATATCTCATTACGATCCAGTATTGTAGGAAAAGCTTCTATCCTTAAAGGAGCAAACTTTCAGCTGAAGAGGTCAAGTAGATTTAGATTATATTCTTATTACTATTTTTATTATGACAATTGTTTCACATTTCAGATGTTTTAGTGTTTATTCTAAATTCAACAGAATAAATACCTTGGTTATGCAGCGCCATTATATTAGTAATACTATAGTCTGTTTCGATATAGTTTTTTGTTGTAATGCAGTTAAATTACACTCTGCATTCATTGAAATTTGAATGTACCTGGATAACTATTTCCTGTGCGAGCATGCGCAACATATATGAATGTAAAGGTACTTTACCACGTTAAATGAATTACACGGTTTGGTTGTGTTTAATTTTTAGCTGAGTAGGGTCCGTGTGCTGACTGGGGTCCGTTGGTGCCCGGGTGCAGTGCCATGTTGGGGTGACCATGGGGTCCTTGAGTGACCGTGGGGCTTGACTATGCTACCCGTGTGTTGTGCCATGTTGTGGTGACCGTGGAGCTTGTCTATGCTGCCGGTGTGTGTGGTGCCGTGTACGATACCTTGTGTATGTTTGTTTTTTGTGTAAGCTTCCTTAGTGTATGCTTCTTTATATATAGGTATTACATATAATTGGGTGATGTGAAGGTCACAGAACTGTTAGGTTCTTGTGACGTATACGCTATATCGAAACAGACTATAGTATTACTAATATAATGGCGCTGCATAACCTAGGTATTTATTCTGTTGACTTTAGAATAAATACTAAAACATCTGATATGTGAAACAATTATGTCATAATAAAAATATTAATAAGAATATAATCTAAATCTACTTTACCTCTTTAGCTGAAAGTTTGCTCTTTTAAGGATAGAAGCTTTTCCGACAAGACTGGATCGTAATGCGATATCTGCTTAGAATTTTGTCTATATATACCCCTAGATGTGACCTATATGCGCAGCTAGGTACTTTTAAACTGCAGGCAATTCGCACATGCAACATGAGCTGAGTTTTCACTCACCATTTTGAAATAACTAAAAGCCGATAATGAATAAACCACCCTCGGTAAGGCTGTACGTAGTAGCGAAATCAGAGTACATTTTAGACCACATATACATATTGATACCTCTCGTACACAATTCCGTGACATTACTTGTAGTAATACATTTAAATCCTTTTCTGGGACGCTTTGTGAAACCCTGTACCGGAACATTCATTCACAATCTCTTTTTGATAAGTAAAATATTATGCCTTTAGTTTTAGTTTGGTCATCGTACGCCGCTCTCTGTAACGGAAGACCATCGCTTACACCATTTCATGTCCGCGTGGAGAGCAAGTTGGCGCAGTTTATGGATGAGATGGTAGGAGATTTAGATATTTCTTATTTGTTCAGTTAATGAGGTTTGTTACAGCATGTTGTGAATCAGTTAGATGATATTTAACGTTACTTTAATTTCCTTTCTTCGGTAAAAGTACACTGAAAATAAAGTATCAAAGCATTTTAATAAGACCTTATTTTGACACTATTTAACCATTTAGCCTACACAATGTTTAATAAATAATGTCAGGGTAACTTAGGAATAGACGCAATGACTCGAGATAACACTGACGTAAAGTTTGAATTCCGCTCCCGCTATTTGCTAAAGTTAGTAAAAATAGTATTTTACATTGAACTACTATGAATTAAAAATAACGCTTTTTTTCCAGCCACTTCGTCATCGGTATTCTTTGATTACAATAAAATTGCAACACGTTGGGAAATTGGTATGGACTGCAGAGTCAGCGATCCAGAAGAAAGAAGTTCAATACAAATTCACCAGTATAACAGAGAGATGGTTACCATTACCTCTGGGTGTAGCATCAAGTCCAACGATAGCAAACTAAGGATTTCCTGCATAGAAAAAGAAAATGCCATCCTCATTAGTGTAAATATGTCGGGATATGCTTCATCTGATCTGGGAACCTGGAACTGCAGTGATGGAAAATCCTATGACACGGTTACCTTCCAGGATTTTATCGGTAAGTTGTGTATTGGTGTGTGTGAACGATCGTTTTTCAAGATTAAAGGTGCTAATAGTGCAGCGGTATCGGCGTATGTGTATCACGACAAACGAATATACAATTTTGTAATTGCACTTAAAAAAGTATAATGTTTGTTGCTATAGTATTATATTTTCTTTATCATTATTTATTTCGCTGTAATCCAGCGAAAAATATAATATTCCACGTATTACAACTCAATGGTCTTAAAACAAGTAATATAAAACCTTTGATGACATACGAGCTTATTAAAAGGAATATTTAATGAGTAGACCTAAAGAAAAACACAGGCTCGTAAAGCAAATAATTTTTCCAACAAAAAGTCAATTTGTTTTGTTGGTAACGGAAAAGTTAAACAGCTGTAAAATAACTAGAAAATGAACTGGTACGTGGTTGAACGGTTTTAAAGAACTTTAAAAGCTAGAATGTTGAAAGTACGTTGCTTAGAATTAAGTGAAGACGTTTTATGAAATTTGATTCAGGGCTACGATAATAATTAAAAGACGTGCCTAAGGTCAAAGCAAGAAATGTAAATGACCAAATATATAAATCAATCTTATCTTGTTGGCCTGGAAATAGATACATATTTGTAGCGCCTAAATTTCAATACGGTAAAATATCTAAAGTTTCAAAACATGAACCATCTTATTGATATGTTATATTCCTAACTAAATAATATAGATAAGACGTGTAATATAAGCTGATACGATTATTTACGCACTGAAAAACTTTAAAGTAGAGGATGTAGACTTTATCTTAACCAAGGAAATGTTATTTTTATGACAAACAGGATGATATTCGTAAAATTGAAAAGAGCAAAAGATTGGATGGCAATACGATTGTATTCACTGCGTGGAAAATACATTTTGAATCGTTTAAGAGATCAAAAAACGCAAAAATACATTCCAAAAAAAGTAAATGACAGTTAAGCTGTGAATTGAAGCTTAGCAAGTGAAAGTATGTCATACATATATAAACATTTATGGGAAATAAAATCTTGAGTTTTGGATAGATAACGGTTTGTCTAGAATGCGAACGAGTTAAAATGGCCGAAGGATTTATAAAATCCATGATATATGAGCATGTATTGATTACCGAACAAGAAGAAGAAAATTAAAGTACATCCGAAAATAAATAAAGATTGTCCACATCAACTAATGAAAAGGAGACCATAGTGGGGATATTGTGTTAGCAGGGAAAATGATGTCTTTCAGCAAGATTAGATCAGCTTTAACTTCTAACTTGGAACACGTACAGAAAATTGATGGTTTAATTTCCTCCATTTTAAATCTCAGATCGGATGCTATTGTGTGTCCTTGAGAGTGCACTTTTTTGTAATTACCTATGTTATGAATATTTAATTCAAATATTTGTTTATTGCTTTAAATATTTTTTATTCCCTTACATGTATGTAATGTAACAATGTACGCTGTACTGTACATTGTCCAAAATTGAATTCATTTCTGCTTGACCTGATTGATTTTTTATTATAAGACTTTAATTTCATTTATATGAACGACTAACAAGAGCTTTATTATTCTCTATTTCGGATTTAATTGTCAGCATTAATATTCAGGTAAACAAGAAGTACTAAATCAGAGTCAGGGATTTGGAGATTTCTATGTGAACTTTATAGGCTATTGTGTTGTAAATACACAAGACTCATTACATCAATTTAGAAGGATATTTTCCATTAGGTAAGAGTTGTTTTAAACAGAAAGCAATATTATCTTGCGACTATGAGGATTTTACCAGTCTTGCTTTAACATCTAGCACTTTAAGTTGCATTGTGTTGTGATCAGTTTGGGCTGAATTTAATTTTCCTTATTTACTGAATTCAATTGATTTGCTTCTCTGACAATACAAACATGATCTGCTAAAATTATTGGAAAAATATATTCACTGGAATTTATTATACTGAATTTAAACCGGGAATAATTTTTCTGTGATTTGACAAAAGTCTGTTGACACATCAACTCTTTGCAGGCCATAACATACATTAATATATGTCATCAATTTTAATTTTAAATATCTTCGGGACTTGAACTGGGTTTATCACAGGAATTATTATTACTCGATTTGTGTCTTTAATTCTTGGAATTATTTTGGAATTAATTCGCAATACCGTACGTTTGTTTTTCTCACTTTTCACATCGTATTCTTGAGAAAAAAAGTATTTTTTAAATTTTACAAACCTTGCTGTCGTCACTCTTTTTTATTGCTTATTTTAAGAGCATAGACTTTTAACAGAAAACTGGGCGCTCATCCGTGGGTTACGAAGTTTGCTAAAATGTTTCAGAAATCTTTGTTTTGAAATTCAAATTTCAATAGCTTCGGAATGTTTTAAATTCCAGGTATGTTTTCACATTTTAGAAATATTTTTTGAAATCAGCAAGAATTAAAAATGTCATTAAAAGTGTAGATCTTTATTTCAAATCCTACCCAAAACAGGAACAGTTAGATTCCTTGAAAACAAAGGATGAATTGGTTCAGCTTGCCAAAAAATATGATCTTTCCGAGGCAAAATCGTCAAAAAATAGGAAATATTATGGTTCAGTATTTGGTAGACAAAAATGTGTTGGATTAAAGTAATTTGGTTTAGAATAGTAAATCTGTATCAGACACTAAAATAAAAGTGAAGCAATTAAAATTAAAACAGAAGATAGAGTTAGAGCTAAGAAGGCTTGAACTTCAGAAACATAAAGAGGAAAACTATTATAAATGTAATTAGATAAAGGGGGATAATGAAAAGCGAATGCAAAAAATAAAGTTCTAAAGTGAATTTCAAATTGAAAATTAGATCTGGCAAGTCAATGCACATCTTTACTTCACATAGAAATAAATTGAAATTTTGATGTCGCTAAAACTATTAGGTTAGTGCCCCTTTTTAGAGAAAAAGAAATAGACAAATAGTTTCCTCACTTCGAAACTATTCCCAAAAATTTGAAATGGGCATGGGAGCATTGGGTTCTATTGTTACAGAGTGTACTTTCTGGCAAAGCCGAAGACATCTATGCATCCATGTCAAAACAGCAATGTACCATCAAATGATTTGGTTAAGGAATGCAACTTATAGGGTTCTGAATTAGTGCCTGGGGCTTATCGGCAATATTTCAGGAAACATAAAAAAAGCTCGACAAACTCTTGCCGAATTTGCAAGAGAAAATAGTACTTATTTCATAAGTGGTGCTGAGCCAAGAACGTTGATCACGATTACGAAAATATAAGAAAACTCATAAGACTTGAAAAGTTCAAGACTTACATTCATAGTTCATAGTGACGGTTGACACATCAGCACTTCGCAGGCCATAACAGACACGTAATCGCCTTTAATTTAAATCTCTGCGGAACCTGAATTGAGTTTTATCAGGACTTTTTGTTACTTGAACTTGTGTCTCTAATTCTTTGATTTTTTTTGGATTGAATTTGCAATACTGTAAGTTCTAATTGACATTCTTTACTTTGCGTTCTAGGGAATATAATATATTGTTAAACCCTACAAAGCTTGTTGTCTTCACTCTTTTCTGTTACTTATGTTCATAGCAATAGACTCTGATGCCTAAGAACCATATGACTTTCGATGTGTTTTTGTGTAGAGGATCTTACATGAAAACAAACCGAAACATTTTTGGAATGCAACCTTTAGCATCAAATAATTTCAGTGCCTCCAGAAAACCCGCTATTACAATGATTTACCACAAAGGTAAGTAAATGGATTGATTGGGAAACAGTTTTAAACCGCACAGATGCAGTTAAATACCTATCATACCGTGGAGATGTACAGTTTAGGAGATGACAAGGTTTATGTGGAACGCGATGACTCGCGGCATGATTTTTGCAGAATCTTAATTTTTCATCTATTTGTAATTAAATTTTACTCTACATAGATAAATGATGCAGTCACCATTAGATGGCTTGAACTAAGCCTAATAAGGTGTACAAATTTACAACTTCAACAGAAGACAATATGATAGAAGACATGCATACAATGATGTGCAAAATGCTAATTAAATAGATCTACGTGGGCATTCAACGAGATCAGAAATTATTACATTGGAGAAAATTAGAAGACTGAGGGAGAAGAAATCTGCAAGGAAATATCCATAAATGCGGAAACAGGGTAAATAGCGGTTCAATGTTTCTGCACAAAGAGAAGAAATCGAAAGAAAAAAAATAAAACATTTGAAATATAAGCTGGCTCTAGGAACTAAAATACCTTTATTCTGCTTTTGTATATCATAGAGAAAACAAACGGTATAGTTTACGTCTTAAGAGAATGGCAATATTCCAAATAACTGGCATTCTGATTGTAAAAAGGAGTGTAAAGGCTTATCACGTGTGGGAATAGTAAAACTTCCGAGCCAGACGCTCTTACCAGTAGGCCACCGGAACGGTCTTTTTAAGTAGTATTCTTCTAAATGTGGGGTCAAGGTGATTTCTTTAAATTGCTTCGTGAAGAGGCTCGGCTTGTCTTTCCATCCATCAAACGGTTCATTACTGTCTAAAATTAGCAATTTTTCATTGGTAAATATTGTTTGTTTATCTTTAAACAATAGCGTTTCGTTTAACGTCTCCTCAACTGAAATAATTTTCCTAGCTAATGCTATTATTATCGTCTACTGCACATATGCATTGTCTTCACCATCAGCTTTATATCAAGGTTTGTATAATCCTTCCAAACCTTTGTTAAATGCAGTCCTGTTGGGTATTTAAATGACATGTTGGATCGTGTACATCTGGTCGACAGCGTCGAAGATTGTGCTTCAGGACGTCTTCTCTAAACTTTAGATAACATGATCATGTCATTATATTAGCTGCCAAACGTCAGCTGGAGAAAAGAACCAGGAAATTTAGACATACAATGTTTCAGCTGGATACAGACAGAGCACTGCCTTGTCAAGTCTAAAGGATCATGCCCTGTACATGTGCAACCGAATATTGTGATTGTTTTAAGTTTAGCTGTTTGCTTTTGCACTAATGTTATGTGTTGGTAAGTACTCTCCTTGAACGTGATTTCTATGTTACGATGCAGGGTTCTTAAATTAAGTAACAGAAAACTAGCAAAAGCAGCAACAAGTTTTGTAAAATTCAACATATATTTTATTTCTCTAGAATACAAAGTGAAAATTTAAAAAAAACTTATTATTACAGTGAAACAGATTCCAAATAGTCCTAATAATTATATCATAAGTCCGGCATAATAGAGTAATCCAAATCATCTCCAGTGGTGTTCCAAATACATTCCAATCTCGAATGCTTTGATGCACTGATAGTCCGGTATAGTGTTGATGGGAAGACAGTCTTGACGTACCATTATGATATAATGCAAAGTTTCATTGAATGAATTCACAATAATTTCAATAGATATTTATATTCCTAAATCAACGAGTCCTTTCTTATTCCCTTGATCTTTTTAAACAAATGAATTCTCTCAACAAATAAATAAAAGTGATTCTATCACAAATAATGTAAGGATATGGAATGAACAATTATTTTATAACTTCCTTAGAACGAGGATGACGATCATTTTCCTAAAAACGTCATTTCTAGAACAATTTAAGTTTGAATAAGTGCTGGTTTGTAACTAACAATGTAGTAAAGAACAAGGGAAATATGATGTTGACATTGTATTCAAGGAGAATACTAGTGTTTTGAACTCAGATCCAAATAAAACAAATGACCTCCAAGTAATAATGATCTTATCATATAACTTAAAGTAACTCTTCTTTTGGTTTCGCCTTCTCCTATTTTATTGCAATGAGAGTTGAATAAATTCGGTCATTCTTTATATGTCTGCGTATAATTTTGATCTCCTTGTATTAGAAATATGCAATATTTAATAATGTTTTAACTCAATATTTTTTAGTACGGGCACGCCTCTATGGAGAATTGCCCCACGCAACGTTTAGCTGTATAGTATATGAAGACTGTTACCTGTCTTTGTCCTTAAATTTATGGCGTGTTTACCCAGACTACCGGATACAGAAGATCGATGGAGGAATGATACAATGTATGGATACTCGTACATATCCATTTCTAAACTGTACATTCATGGAGATTAAATTCACTGATGCGGGGATCTACTACATTTTGCGTTTTGAGGTTTTGGCAGAAGTTGTGTTTATTGTTCAGGTCCGTGGTAGGTGGTTTTCGTTCATTTTCTCGGGGACATTGTTCTCCATTGTAATACTTATGCTTTAATCTGACTTTCTATAAAATATGTGTAACGTAGTTGAATCTCTGGGACAAAGATGCAGATTTTGAAGAATTATGTGTCATAATTCTTCGCATTATAATATTTTAAATTGAAAATTATTTAATTTTCCGACATAGTGATTGTCCCATCATACAATTTATGCTAAATTTACTGTACATTAAGATATATTAATTATACAATAGTAGAATGTAAGTAAAAATATGCAAGTTTCCATGTCAAGAACGTTATATAAATGATACGGAGTAAAATAGATGTCATTTAGTGTGTTTAAACAATCTCGGGTACATTCTCAATTGTTTTACTATCAAGTAAGTGACAAAAGGTTAGCATAACACAGTATGATAATTCCTATCTAATTCACACCTTTTTGTTGCAATTTACGAATTATGTTTATTACAGCCAAGAAAGAAATAGCCATATCACAAAACTTGAATTGTTAAAAAACATCTATAGACTTTGAGCCACTCGGTTTACGGTTCTAACCAACATTGGTTTTATTTTCATCACTTATTTACCGCTATTTAGTCGACTAGCTCTCAGCAAGATCATTCAATCACACAGCTGTACAGCTATATGTATGTTTTTGGAGAATTGTTAAACAATGTTTGTTCTGTACGAATGCCACTAAACGAAAAGTAAAATGTAAATCGCTAGTAGATAAATATGTGTTTAACATAAAATATACCTCCACTAGTACTTTAATTTCGTCACTTTAGCTCTTACTTATTGATACATCTCTAAGAAATTTTGAGTCAAACGAGTCATTAACACTTATATTGTGCCTTCAATTGTACTTATTGTTTATTTCTTTTTTTTTCTTCTGCCAATAGGGGTAATTCAATATGTAATAAAATTCACCACCCATTTTCACTTTTAACGCTTAATACAATGTTTTGCTCCATGGAATATTTCACAATCTACCAGTTTCAACTTGTAAACGATGATAAGAAGTCCTAAATTTAAGTAAATAATGCAAAAGGTTTCGTGTAAAAACAATAAATAATCTTCTAACTGAAATTTTTGTATTTAAAAGCGTAAAGGCGATTCCTTGCTAGCCATATTTTGTTTGCGTTCCATTGTCTGCAAATATGTCAGTAAGTCCGTTTTGTGTACTGTTGAGCTATTTTTAAACAAACAAAACATCGCAAGTGCCACATGTATCAAGAATTCTGTTATATATTGGTTTTATTTTCCTACATTTATGTATATATAATTACAGGCAATAAATTACATTGGAAGATAAACTCCTGTATTTAAGAGACAGTGAGAAAATAAAACAGTTAAGAAAATAAATAAAATACATAAGAATACTGACAAAAATACAAAAAGAGGATCATCCATTTAAATATAGAATAATTATCGTATCTCATTTTAAAACCAGTTTCACACTATCACACAAATAACTTACATAAGATAGTCTCCTATTTCACGTTTTGTGTATTTTTTCTAAACTAAAATATAACTTTAAATAATCTGATTCAGTTAGTGCCCGCTCTGACAATAAAACAGGAAAACGGCAAACCAGTAATAGTTATCACAGAATAGCATCGCACACTAATTGTGAGATCAATTTTACAAAACAGACTTTGTGAAAGGGTCACAAAAATTATTTTAATCTCTACCTTTGAAGCATTGAGCCAGCAGAGATTGGATATATTTTAACTATATCAATTAACTAACTAAAATCACCAAATACGCACCCATAACTCACACATATCAAATAATTATTATGTACACAACTGATAGCGAGAATACAGAACATAAATAAAATCGAACAATTACAAAAATGCTAATTTACATGAAAACATATTGACAAAACGTATTCCGTTTAAAAGCACAATGTCGTACATACACGATTCATAAATAAAAAATCGTATTTAACTTATTTTAGGATTAAATGATATACCCGTAAAAAATATATGATATTTGATTGCCCGTTCCCTGACAATAACACAGGGATTAATTATGCAAATCACAAATATGCACTCAGAATAGCACACACAAACCGAACAGCTACATCGGTATTGCATAAAAGACCACAAGGGTGAAGGTCACAAAAAGGAAATTTAGTGTCGACCACTCGAGTATAGATCTGTTTTGGTTTTGGGCTGCGAAATTAAGTAAGAATGATAGAGTCGTTTTAGGATTAAATCAAAACAGGAGTAGAGACATGCAAAGATGCAGAGCTCAGAAACTAACTCAACCATGGGGACTTTATGACATAAGATATGTGTGTGTGTGTGTGTGTGTGTATGTGTGTCTGTGTGTGTGTGTGTTGTAGGTAAAGGAATACGTGCACCAAAATCACAAAGCGTTGAAATAAAGATAGCGAAATGAAAGATTAAACCCGACAAAGTACATAATCAAATTTTAAGCAAAGAGCAGCCATTGTAAAGGGATTACGGTGCTTAAGGAACCCAATACTCATAAAGCCTAGGAAGTAGATTTGTGCACCAACCGATCCTCTATTCCCGCTTCTTGAAAGATCCAACAGTGTTCACTAATTCTAATTGTTTTATTTCAGACTATCCGACACAACCAGTAATATCAGCTCAAAACTTGAGTTCCATTTCCGATCAAGGTCTGCTTGAAATGATTTGCTCTTCAGAATCGAAAACGCAGCCTGTGTTTTCTAGAAGCCTTCTAACCTACCATTGGAAAGTCAATCAACTCAATATAAAATACCAATACACTTGCTTTAGAATGAAAGGACCGGTACTTATTTTGTGCCCCGAGTCTTGTCGATTGAATGCCAATGCCAGTATCTCTGTAACTTGTACGGTTGAAGAAGATGGGTTGATGTCAAACGAAAGCGAACCATTCATAATCAGTCTTGTCACTCCATTAGTCCCGGTGGAACAACTTGTTAGCACGACACAAGTTTCGGTGTCAGCTGAATACAAGGGTAAGCAAACACAAGTCTCGGTGTCAGCTGAATACATGGGTAAGACGACACATGTTTCAGTGTCAGCTGAATGTATGGGTAACAAATATTTAATTTAATGTTGCAAGCAATCGAGATTGGTTGTAAGAAAATGAACTTTTAAGTAGTTTTAAAGATAACTTATTTACAAACATGGTCTTGCAAAGATTTTAATTTACAATGCAAATAGTAATTTGCAGATAGGATACCTCCTACGTGAAAGGAAAGAAGTCAATCTACAACATAAGAAAAGACATAAACCACATAAAATTAAAACGTTTAGATTGATTAAATATGTCCATATTACATAGATATCTTTAAAATATTGTACACTATCAAACACGAAAAGCATGACCATTCCGTTTTGTAATATTGATGCACAAATATATATATATATATATATATATATATATATATATATATATATATATATATATATATATATATATATATATAAAATGTTTAATTAACGATTAGTTTTGAATATAGCACGTGTTAAATGGCTAGCACATCGCGGTCCACTTGAACATTAGCAAGGATTTGTCATTACTCTATCAAAGATATGGTCGACATTCTTCGTCACTATTGAGAATTAGGATAAACTAAATATAAGTATATTTGAAATTATTTAAAGTAATATTTTTCTTATAAGTTCACCTGGTGATTTTCCTCTAAACTGTCAACAGAAAAAGCTGATAAGCGTTATAAAGATTTAAATGAAATTTTTTTCTCTATAGCAAACATTGCGGCATTTTTTTTTCATCAAAGTGCATTGTGAAGCCTATAGCTCCTCCTCTTTGTCACCCCATTTCCTGCTAGAAAAAGTGAGAAAACAAGTTTTGTTAGTAAATTATTTATGAACATTAAAGTTTTGATTTAGTCCAGGCGAGTTATTTTCAAAGAAGATTAATACTTTTCATCATTACAAAATGCTAGGCCATAGATAATTGACTCCATACAATATTGCTTCTCCGTCTTATCAACTATATAAACTTAGGTTTTAGCATTAAAACTTTTTCTAGCATGAAGAATTATGAATGATTTAGTATATGTACTGTAGTAAACAAAATCTACGTTGACGTGTTATGTTTATTTCAGATCAAACAGGTGGCCATAGTACTGTGGCTTTGATAGGTGCATGTTTGGGATGTCTGGTGACGGGATCGATACTTTCTATATTTTTAACATTGCTCTTCATTAGAAGAAATGTACTTTGCATGAAAGGTAAATAGCTTCCTTGTCAGAATTAACGATGCAAAACGTCATCAGTCAGGATATTATTGCAAAGACAGCATTATTTGTATTAACAAATAAATTATTCGGCACTATTTCAAATTAAGCTAAAGATTTAAGAGAAACATTTTATTCATAATAGCTACGTTATTGTTCAGAAAGATTTTAATCACGTCTAGATCATTTGAATTTATGCTTATCTCTTATAATGTTCTGGGTAATAGTTTTAAAATCTTTATCATTTCAAATTTCCGATTTTGAACTCGACCTTTTAATGCCCTTTCTAAACTGGTTTATGCAATGGTCAATAAAATACTACTTTGTTCACTTTTATCAAGAAAACAAGAACTTCTTTTGCAATCAAGAGCTTTGCTCATGCCATAACTTTGAACTAATGTCCACCGAATTGTTAACTTTCAGACGGCGAGGGAGAAAGGTAAGTTGTTTTGTTAAAATATACTAAACAAGTGTCAAATTTTGTGCCTTTTCATTTCTACCATTTAATTTGCCCCAAAGGCAATCTAAGCATCTAATTACCCTAATATAAATGCAAGTCATTCAGCTTTT
This sequence comes from Unio delphinus, assembly GCA_029339505.1. NCBI lineage: Eukaryota > Metazoa > Mollusca > Bivalvia > Unionida > Unionidae > Unio > Unio delphinus. Next base: position 20,161,998 of record JAQISU010000242.1, on the reverse strand, counting down.
ATAGCTCAGTAATGTCTAGTGTTATGACCAAAACGGTTTGATTTCAATTGTTTAGCTATTCTTTTGCATCCTTTAATTTTTGTTATTGATGGAGACATGAAAGTTGTATAAAAGCAGCCATAGAGTATGTAATGAACTAATTTAATATTTCATTATTTTCTCATCTGTTTTACTTGTAAATCCTGTACCTGGAAATTTTCTTGAGAAGATAATAAGGTGTAAATTTGTTGTACATTATTATTATAAATATTGAAATCAGAAATGGATCAAACAGATTTGCTGGGAAGTATGTAGAAATGTAAAACGTGATTAAGACTTACCTATTTTACTATTATCTTCACTTCACCTAATTATTAGTAACAAGACAGTGTTGTTGACTATACCAATGACATTTAAACAGAAGACAGCAGTTAATATGACTATTACTAGGATCAAACCCCATTTTACTATTGTCATTTTAATTTCAATGACTCTTTTAATTGGACTTATTCCACACACCCAACTCTTAATAAAGAAATTACTTCAGCTAAATCAATAAAAAGCCAGACACCTGCAGTTTCTATTAACTTATATCTACTTAAGAAATAAAAGTCAGTTGTAGATGTGTCCTGCTCTAATAATTATGTAGCACATGGACAAGTATTGGCCAGACAAACCATTATGTTTTAATCTAAATGAGAAGAAAGAAGTCACATTTATTGTTACTTTCAATTAAGACTGAATGTTGCCACAGCAATATTATTACCATACTGCTCTGGATTCATCTGTGACTGTTAACTAGAAACGAGCAAACACCCTTTAGTATGAAATTGCGCACAGGATATTATAAACTAAAAGTAATGAGGAAGAGATAACAATAATAGAAAACAAACATAAACTGCATGTGATATACCTTTGTAAGCCTGATACCAATGTGATATCCCTTCGTAAGCCTGATACCAATGTGATATCCCTTCGTAAGCCTGATATCAATGTGATATCCCTTTGTAAACCTGATACCAATGTGATATCCCTTCGTAAGCCTGATACTAATCTACGTAGCTATGCGGACTTTTGTTACAAGATGACACAAAACATTTGTGCATTGTGTTTCAAACATTAAAGTTATGCTTGTAAACAAAAATATATTTTATACATATAGTATCGAGACATTTATAACAACGTATAGATTGAACTGGGTGATATGATCATATCGAGTTGCATATTCGTTTCATTATACTGTCAAAATGTAATTTACAGTAAAATGGGGATACATAGATTTTATTTTAAATAATTTTATTTAATTTATTGTTAGATGAGTAGTTTAAGTTTATAAATCTTTTCGAATTTAACTTAAGTTTAATATATAAATGTGCTCAATACACCTTTCTAATACAGGCAGTACACAATTTCGAATTTAACTTAAGTTTAATATATAAAATGTGCTCAATACACCTTTCTAATACAGGCAGTACACAATTTCGAATTTAACTTAAGTTTAATATATGAAATGTGTTCAATCCACCTTTCTAATACAGGCAGTACACAATTTCGAATTTAACTTAAGTTTAATATATGAAATGTGTTCAATGCACCTTTCTAATACAGGCAGTACACAATTTCGAATTTAACTTAAGTTTAATATATGAAATGTGCTCAATGCACCTTTCTAATACAGGCAGTACACAATTTCGAATTTAACTTAAGTTTAATATATGAAATGTGCTCAATGCACCTTTCTAATACAGGCAGTACACAATTTCGAATTTAACTTAAGTTTAATATATGAAATGTGTTCAATGCACCTTTATAATACAGGCAGTACACAATTTCGAATTTAACTTAAGTTTAATATATGAAATGTGCTCAATGCACCTTTCTAATACAGGCAGTACACAATTTCGAATTTAACTTAAGTTTAATATATGAAATGTGTTCAATGCACCTTTATAATACAGGCAGTACACAATTTCGAATTTAACTTAAGTTTAATATATGAAATGTGCTCAATGCACCTTTATAATACAGGCAGTACACAATTTCGAATTTAACTTAAGTTTAATATATGAAATGTGCTCAATGCACCTTTCTAATACAGGCAGTACACAATTTCGAATTTAACTTAAGTTTAATGTATGAAATGTGCTAAATGCACCTTTCTAATACAGGCAGTACACAATTTCGAATTTAAATTAAGTTTAATATATGAAATGTGCTCAATGCACCTTTCTAATACAGGCAGTACACAATTTCGAATTTAACTTAAGTTTAATATATGAAATGTGCTCAATGCACCTTTCTAATACAGGCAGTACACAATTTCGAATTTAACTTAAGTTTAATATATGAAATGTATTCAAGGCACCTTTCTAATACAGGCAGTACACAATTTCGAATTTAACTTAAGTTTAATATATGAAATGTGCTCAATGCACCTTTCTAATACAGGCAGTACACAATTTCGAATTTAACTTAAGTTTAATATATGAAATGTGTTCAATGCACCTTTCTAATACAGGCAGTACACAATTTCGAATTTAACTTAAGTTTAATATATGAAATGTGCTCAATGCACCTTTCTAATACAGGCAGTACACAATTTCGAATTTAACTTAAGTTTAATATATGAAATGTGCTCAATGCACCTTTCTAATACAGGCAGTACACAATTTCGAATTTAACTTAAGTTTAATATATGAAATGTGTTCAATGCACCTTTATAATACAGGCAGTACACAATTTCGAATTTAACTTAAGTTTAATATATGAAATGTGCTCAATGCACCTTTCTAATACAGGCAGTACACAATTTCGAATTTAACTTAAGTTTAATATATGAAATGTGTTCAATGCACCTTTATAATACAGGCAGTACACAATTTCGAATTTAACTTAAGTTTAATATATGAAATGTGCTCAATGCACCTTTATAATACAGGCAGTACACAATTTCGAATTTAACTTAAGTTTAATATATGAAATGTGCTCAATGCACCTTTCTAATACAGGCAGTACACAATTTCGAATTTAACTTAAGTTTAATGTATGAAATGTGCTCAATGCACCTTTCTAATACAGGCAGTACACAATTTCGAATTTAAATTAAGTTTAATATATGAAATGTGCTCAATGCACCTTTCTAATACAGGCAGTACACAATTTCGAATTTAACTTAAGTTTAATATATGAAATGTGCTCAATGCACCTTTCTAATACAGGCAGTACACAATTTCGAATTTAACTTAAGTTTAATATATGAAATGTATTCAAGGCACCTTTCTAATACAGGCAGTACACAATTTCGAATTTAACTTAAGTTTAATATATGAAATGTGCTCAATGCACCTTTCTAATACAGGCAGTACACAATTTCGAATTTAACTTAAGTTTAATATATGAAATGTGTTCAATGCACCTTTATAATACAGGCAGTACACAATTTCGAATTTAACTTAAGTTTAATATATGAAATGTGTTCAATGCACTTTTCTAATGCAATCAGTACTCGATTTCGACGTCTTCAAAGTAAGATTATTAACTCTTAAATGTTTTGGTAAGTATGTTGCTTACTTTCCTATAGGAACCTTGCTTCTTGAGAATATTCATGATATTTTCTCAGGAATTCTGGTGACCGCAACGAGACGTTTTACATAAACACAGTAGTGGACAACGTAATGAGAACTAGTGAGACGGAGATCACCAGACAATATGAAGTGTTGGATCAGAATAGAATGGAAAATCCCCAAAGTCAGTACGCTGTGATACTGTCCAAAGGGTAGGTATAAAGGAAAATTTGGCAAATTAGAGCTTACTTATACTCCAAAATAGTTCTGATATGATGGTTGAAATGCATACAGTTCAAGAACTTACTTTCAACAAGCGGACGTAAGTAACGATATACATTGAATGATATTGGTCTAATAGCTGAGTTTCGATTTGAATTTATTTATAATCATATAACGTCTATCAATTAAACAAAATAAGACTTAACTATGTTACCCTGTTCACTTACTGGTTAATCTTACTTAGAGAATATATATGTCCTCTGCTCTTATATAATTTGTTGTGGAAATTTGATAAGATGCGTTTTAATAAACCTTTCTTAAACGTAAGTGCCTGACTTTTGTTTCGTGTCCATTGACTGTACGTTTAAGAAATAAAACAATTTCACTTCCATACATGCATGAGACTCCCTTCAATCTTATTTTGCAACTGTTACCTGCCGTAGTGCATTCTTATCCTAACCAAATTTATATATTTAATTCATTTTGCAATCACTGGTCTGTTTGTCATTTATGGTCGAATTTGGGTCATAAAGTAGGGCTGGTAAGTTGTCAGGAGGTTACTAATTTGCTTTATTTTATAAATATCTTATCTATTTGATCGTTTGCCGTTCTTTTTTTTATATAGAAATTGCTTATGATTAACTATATATTTAGTGATTCCAATTCTTGTAGATATATACATTCAAACCAAAAGCACATCTACACATCCTAAATTCCATTCACAAATACTGTTTGTTTAACTTTGCATTAATTTACATATTTTTAAACGTCTCAATAAAACAGTTAAGATAATACCTTTAGTTCAAAAGTTACAGAAGAAAAAAAGATTTCCGATTTCATTTTAAAAAAAATTACGACTAATCTTTTTTTAATTTAAATTATGTGCATTCTTGTATTGACTATATGCAATTAAAAACAAATTTTCTAAAAATGTTTAAAGTATTCTTCACATTTCAGGTCTGGACACACGAACGAAGCAGAGAGATATGAGCTCGCTTGAGACATTAAAATGTCGTGCTAATGATATGATATAGTTAAATACTCTGGCGATGACCAAAATACACGTTTAGTCCTATAGGCATCATCTATATAGTATACATTGATGCTTTATGTACCATAACTAATATTTTTCTTTATGTACCATAATTGTAATACTCTTCTTTATGTACCAAAATTGTAATAATCTTCTTTATATATGATCGGAAAACTAACCGTGTACAAGTAGAGAACATCTAAACCTATATAATGAGTGCACTAAACAGACACGATATTAAAGTATATATGCAATCAGAACTGTATTTAAAATCTTTTATGTGCTTAATTACATTTATTTTATTCAATTTGCGAAAGGTGCATTAGTTAATATCAGGAAAAGCTAATTTTCTAAGCATTCTTACAATGGATAATCCCTATCGCGAATCAAAATTTTCCACATTCGAACATGGCATGTATTTCATAACTGCTCTCAGATGAGTATGTAAGTATGCATGTATGTATGTATGTATGTATGTATGTATGTATGTATGTATGTGCGTGCGTGCATGCGTATGTATGTGTGTATGTACTGCTTGATAGATATATATATATAGATATAGATATATATAGATATATATATATATAATTTTTAATTGTTGTCCATGTTTGTAAATTGCAAAGTAAGTTTTGGAAATGATATAATACATATCTAACATTTATTCATGAGTGTCCACATAAACCTGAAGATAAAAATTTTTAAACATGTTTAAATGGATCTGAGGTTTTGGTTTTCTCTTAGAAATGTATGGTCTATTCGATGTTTGTCATGTTCGTTGATAAATGGCAAGAGAAACATCCGACCTTTCTTACAACTTAGAATGTTCTGGAAATAAACTTTTACCCTCACTCTGGTCCTCTTAGTGTATCTTTACAACAAAGTAGCGATCACTATAATTATTTATTACTACTTTATTATATATTAGACTACTTGTGTCTAGTTTTAATTTGAAATCCCCAAATATACTATTCACACAAATGTGCGCGCATGCATCCAAACACACACACACACACACACACACCACAGAGGGAAGAAGAAATTTAAACAAATCCAAATATACTATCCATACCAACGTACCCCAATGCGTACAAACACTATAATATCCAAACAAACACACAATCTACTATGCTTACAAACGTTCGCGCGCTTATACAAACGGGACGATGATCAGAAGAAATTAAACCCCAATACATGCTATCAACACAGAAGGCGAACCCTAATATAAATTACGAACACAGATAACACATTATATACAATCCACATTGCGTAGGAACATGGTCTCTTTTGTTAAGATATAACACACACATACGTGCGCAAGAACGCACACATGTGCGCATGTATTGGGTGACAGTAACTCTGGAAATTAGTGTTTTGAATGATGGGCAGACATAATTAGCATTACATTAGATAAAGAAAAAATTATAGCCAAAAAAAACAACAAAATATATGCATGATGAATGTGCGTCCTGAATATTTTTTGTTGCCGGTATATCCCTTTGCCATACTGGCTATGGTTTACTAATATGCATAAGAACATGCTTATTAATGGCTGATCCACCCCGTCCAATATCCTCTTGGGCTACAATAAACTGAGTCCATATAAATAGATATCTATGATTAATTACCAGCTCTTAGCTCTAGTTTACCTTTCATCTTAGAAGTCATAAAAAGTAGCAAACAATTCTGTGAGATTTATATTTTTCATTGTCTATCCTGTGTATCAACTTCACGTCGGGTTGTTTTTAATACCCTACATCATGAACATGGCACTCTTGATCAGTTACATTTAATGGAAACTCTCCAGGTCTTGGTTTATCATTCTTGTCAAGTCGGGTATCATATCGGGTTCCAGGACAGGACCAAATTAAATACTTCCAGGAAGATGTTTCTCGCCAGATTACTTAGCCCATGGAACCGATGGCAATTATTTTTCAGTGAAGCAGCTATATCTCCGTCTGTAGTATGATATATCAGTTTGAATGTTTAGGTATCACATTTCACACACTTGACTAAGTACACGTGCTTTAATCCTCGTATTTATTCTTTTTAATCCACTGGCATAGGTGTGCGCTCTGCATAGAACACTATATAAATCCGTATACTTATTTCTTCAACATGAATGCAATTGATTTTTCAGCGACAAGAAATAAAGAGCCAGTTAAGCATTTCTCAGCGCTACCAAATTAAATTAAAGCAATTATCATAGGTCTATCTGCATCTGGTAAGATGCAATTGTTACTTAAGCTGATTATGAGATGGCTCAAGATGGATGAGTTATATTTAGTGGTACCATCTGTGGATTATCAGAGATGCTACGACGTGCTTAAAGAACATAATGAAAATACATAGTTGTTGGACGAAGGTAATATTGTTATTGATGTTATCACCGACATCAACGCCTTTGGTAGATGATCTAGATGGTAACATCGATGGTTGACAATCAATCAAATCCAGCTCGGATATTTACCCTTGGCAGACGCAAAACCATCGATATATGTTACTCAGTGGTATACACAAATACCTAAAGTGATAATAGATAAGTCCAATCTTCTTGTTGTCTTTAATGGTACTGCTACCTACACAATAAGAAACATCCGCCAGATTTGGTGTTCAGGGGGTCATGGATATGAACAAGTTTAAAATCTTCTACAAGGCTCCAGAGATTTCTCGTGGATTTATCATAATGAATTTACCTGAACGTTGATATCGGTCCAATACTTGGTTAAGGGACTTGCCATCCGACCGCGTTATCCCGGTTATAAGCCTCGCATTAGCGATATTGACACTTGTGTGTCATTTTCGTAAAAAAATGGTTAATTTCACAAATGAACTCTTCTAAAAATGGTCACTTCATCCTTTCTGCTGCTAGCGCCCACCAATAGGTCAACAAAACCCATCCATGTTCTACACTGATGAATCAGACGCTTCGTAATGTAACGATTTCGTCCTACGGTGAGGCATTTATACACAGATATCGTCTGTGTTCTTGATGAACATCGTTTTTTTTTCCACGTTGAAATCACTTCGCACGTGCGGCATATGACGAACCGAACTCACTGTTTCGAAATATTTTACAATATACATAAATCACACTTGGGTATCCATGTACACACAAAACTAAGTTCGAGTACATGAATTTTAATAAATAATGGGATTTACACGTAAGCATGACATAAGCACGAGAGGTTCCGTAGACGAACAGAACCATATGCACGAATGGACGTATTGACCGAGTTACATATGACACATGGTATGTATAATTAATTTACTTGTTTCTTTGTTAGTTTTAATTTGTTCAAATTGTATTAGATGCTATTGTAAAGTAACATTGTATGCTGGAATTGACCTTTGTACAAAACTGAGTTTATTTCTGCTTGACCTGACTTACTTTTTAAATATTGTTTTATTTATTTCATTTATGTCGACGACTAGTACGTAGCTAAATTATTATGTATGTGTGTTTGAGCTTAATATCAGGATTATTATTATTCAAATCAAAGCGTAAATACGTTTAAGTCTGGTTTGATTTCCTAAGTGAACTTTACAGGTCATTGCGTTGTAGGTAAACAAGGATCATTAGATCATTCAAGAAAGCTATTTTATTAAGTAATTCTATTTTAGAAAATGCTAACTGTGACCTGAGGTCATTAGGAGAACTATATAATCTTGTTATTATGAGGACATAGTTATTCGTGATATAAGATCGTGCATTTTCAAGTTGTATGATACGTTGTGACCAGTACGTTTTTAAAATTTGGGCTAGAATCGTTTTTGTTCAAATTATTGTCTTCAAGTAATTAATGTTTCTGGAAATACAAAAGTGACCTCATAAAAGTTTTGGATAAAGACATTCACTGAAATCAAACCTGGAATTATATTTTTGTAGTTCAACAAAACACTGTTAATACATCAACACTTCAATAGCTACCACAGACACGTCATCAACTTTCTATTGTCTGGACTTTTACTAAATGTTATGAAGGACTTTAAATTACTAGGACCTTTGTCTGAAATTGTTGGATTATTTTGGGATTTACTTTGCAATAACGTAAGTTCTCTTTCCTCAATTTACTTTGATTTAAAAAATGTGTTACAAAGCTTGTTGTATTTTGTCTCTCTTTTCTTTTACTTATTTTAAGAGCAAATATCAGTACCACACATTTGTCAATGATGTAAATTAATTGTTGATGATGACTTAAATTGAGAATGAACATCCAACTCACCTTTTTGTGGCGGAGTGTCCGATTCCTGGTTTCTTTAACTTCTATCGTTTTAATCTGACATATTTGTAGGCAGAGAACATTGACTCGGCATGAATCACGCGTGTTATGGGATCACGGAGGCAAAGAGAATAGCCAGGGTTAAGTGGCAGTCCTGTTAGTTTAATATATATGTCCTCTGTTTTAACTTTGGGTTTAACCTAATGACGAGATTTTGTCATTCAAATTGTCCCTATGACCCTCAACGCTACTGCAAAGTCTAGGTACTACTGTTGACAATGCACGGGCTTTACATGGGTGACGCTAACATGCGAACATGTCAGATGATTAAAGTATTTGTCCATTAGATGATTATAGTGAAATTTTAACATTGTATGATTGTATTATATCTTATACAATTAAATAGAATGAGCTAAGAAGTGTAAGTATTTCATCTTTAAGAGTCGGGTACTACTCTATGTAAGTCAAATGTAGGTAATAGTTAAGTATTTGTGTTCAAATATTTCATATATCTTCTGCTTTCTTGGAAGCAAGTAATGGTCGACACTGACATATCACTCTCTAGTTTGTCAATCTCTGACAGTAGACAGTTTTTGTTTTGTTAGTCACCCCTATAGACAAGTCTCTCCATTGTCAAACTTACATTGAATTGGCAGAATAGGAATCTTGGATTTCGTATTTCCTTGACTTAGAACGAAGCAATTTATATATATGAACCAATGAATCGACTGAAGATTAGCGATGTCTTTGATTATTTAATGCTGCCAATTTCGCTTAAGCGACATCACTGTCACTGCAAATAATAAAATGGTTTGTGCTTAATTTACATGCATGTGTTTTTGTTATGTATCATGGAAAGCCTCCAAAACATTTCAAACGTTCACTGAAATTGAACTATTCGATTCGTAAGTACGGAGGTTATCTCAGTTGTGAGGTCTAGGAGATTGTGGTGATTGTTTCCTTTCATGCATACGGTAGGTTACCTTTTGATTTGTTGTTTTCTACGGAATAGTAAGGTAAGTGATCCATTAGTACGGTCTAGAAGCTTGATCTTATTCCACTTTTACTCAGTAGTTGAGAAGTGGTATCGATTTTGTTTATATTTGTATTATGCATGAAGGAAAGTGTCTTCCTGTAATTGTGTTGTAGTTTCACACAGGACTAAAGTCAGATGCCTTGTGTTTATTTTCCAAACGGTGATTGATAAATTGCTTCGTATTTGGTGGGAGAGATGTGATTATGCAGTAGTAAAGACATATTCCGCACTTTTTTTTTTTTGGGGGGGGGGGATAGTTCAATAAATAACAAGGTCATATTTCTATTTAGACACATAAGTAAGGTGAATGAATTTGCGTGCTTTTTCTTTATTTCACACAGCAGTTGAGAAGTAGATCGTGCTTGTATTATGATGCAAAAGGTCATTATGTTACTAATAGTATTTACGCAGAGGTAATGGAAGTGGCCTTTTGACCTGACCTGCTCTTTTTTGTATGTCGCTTATTTACCCATTAGCCTATTAGTTAAATTTAGGCTATATTCCAACTCCCTTAAGGGATCGAACCAATTTAAATATTTATAGAATTGCATCGTCCCCCACCCACCCACAGACTATCTGACATATTCAGCAATATCAGCTCACATACTGAGTTTTATCAAGGTCTTTTCAACTCATTTGCTATTCAGAATCGGGAACGCAGTCTGCGACTTCTAGAATACATTGCTTTTACCTATAGAAGCTAAATGGATTCAATCAAACCGACCTGCAAAAATGTTTCAGGAGGAGGGGACCGGCCATTTGTGTCGCAGGTCTTGTCATTTCCAGTTGAATGCCACTCACTGTAACATGCACATGATGATGCTTGGGGGATCTGTGTTCTTAGCCATCACGTTACTTTTCCTTAGGCTTCTGCGTGAGTGGCTAGATGCTGCGGACAAGGACTGTACATTGTTATATGGGGACTGCACAGGTAAGATATTTTGAGCTCTTTAATTGTCGGAAGCAACCCATGGCGTCTGACTCTACACAAATCGAACTATATACTACTACTACTAATATTCATAATGAGAACTTCGTATAGCGCCTATTCATTAGAAGCTCTAGTCTAGGCGCATTACAACATTAATAATGATATGACTACACAACAAATAAACAAAAAAATCCCACAAAACCATGAAAGTGAAAAACATAAAACATGCTGAAAACATATAAGGTACAAAACATTATAAGGTTTCTAAGTTTGTTCCTGCAGTCAAAAAAGGTGAGTTTTAAGAGCACTCTTAAAAGGAACCAATGTGTTTTTATGTCCAATTTCAATGAGCACTTTGTTCCTAATCGCCGTGACCTGGTATTCAAATGAACGTTGTCCATTTGAATTCTTTTCCATAGTGGGAACAATGAGTACACGATTGTCAGAAGAGGAGCGTAGGTATTTTGCTGGTGTGTACACATGGGTGATGTCGGATAGATGTTTTGGACTCGAATCTGTCAGTAAAACGTTGCACAGAGAACAAATTTTGTGTTTGATTCTGAATGGAATTGATAGCCAATGCATGGTACAGAGAAGAGTGAAGATGCGTTCTGATCGTGATACACTATAGATGATGCGAACACCTATCGTGTAAACTTTTGGAAGTCTCTGGAGTAGATATTGAAACGAACCAGCCATAATTGAGTTACAGTAATCCAGTCTTGAAAAAAATACTAAGGAACACACAAGTGTTTTGGTGGCATGAACTGAAATATATTTGTGAATGGAGCTGATGCGTCTCAGCTCATGATTTGCAGTCTTGCATATATTCATGACATGTTGGTGCAGTGTGAAAGTACTGTACAGAGTAACACCTAGGTTGCGTACTGTCTGTATGAATGTAATGTTTGTGTTGCTGATATTTATTGTTTGCGGTAAAGGATGTGAATGAGAAAGTCTTGGTGTTGCGATCAGAATTGCATTAGTTTTATCATCATTCATCTGCAGCTTTTTACATGTCATCCATAATTCCACATCAGAAATGCACCTCCCTACTCCTTGGATGGTTGCATCCACTTCACTTGGTGGGTGCAGATCAGTGGTGAGATGTGCTCTGATCGAGGTACTCTAAAGATTATCCGAGCGGCTGTCTTTTGACATTTTTGAAGTTTCTGGAGTAGATATTGTGACGAACCAGACAGAATTGAGTTACAATATCCCAGTCTTGAATGTACTAATGAACACACACGGGTTTCGGCGGCAACAACTGAAATATATTTGCGAATGGAACTGATTCATCTCAGTGCAAGATATACAGCCTTGCATATGTTCATGACATGTTGGTGCAATGTGAGAGTACTGTCTAGAGTAACACCGAGGTTTCTTACTAACTGTGTGAATGTAATTGTCTGAGGTAAAGGATATGACTAAGAAAGTCTTTGTTTTGTGATCAGAATGACCTCAGATTTATCATCATTCATCTGCAGCTTGTTACATGTCATGCTCGATTTTACATCAGAAATGCACCCCTTTACTCCATGGATGCTAGCATCAACTGCAGTTGGGTGGCTAGTCTTGTATATTTGGGTGTCATCAGCATACAATTGGTGCGACACTGGGTGATGATCTATGACACTTGGGAGCGGCTGAGTGTATAGAATCAAGAGAACAGGACCAAGAACAGATCCCTGTGGAATACCACACCATAGAGCGACTGGGCTGGAGTGTATTCAATTTGCAGATACAATTTTTGTGTCTTGTTGAATAGTTGCTACTTGAACCACTGTAAGGCTGTATTCTGAATGCCAAATACATGCTGGAGACGGTGAAGTAATATTGCATGGTCTATTGTGTCAAATGCCGCAGACAAATAATGGAGGGTGATGAATGTAATCATTCCACTGTCTAAAGCAGAGAGAATGTCATTAAATACTTTCAGAAGGGTAGTTTCAGTACTGTGGCAAAGGCGATATGCAGACTGTACATTGCTGAAAATAATGTTTGAATTGAAAGATACAAGATGGGTTAGAACAACTTTTTCTAAGATCTTTTATATGAACGAGAGATAAGAATCTGGGCGGTAGTTCTTTAAATCATTATGTTCAAGTGTTGGTTTCTTCAGAGGTTTTACAATGACAGTTTTAAAAAATGATGGAAATTCCCCCGATGTGTGTGTGTGTGTGTGTGTGTGTGTGTGTGTGTGTGTGTGTGAGTGTGAGTGTGAGAGAGAGAGAGAGAGAGAGAGAGAGAGAGAGAGAGAGAGAGAGAGAGATTAATAACATTAATTAGTGAAGGAAATATTGGGTGATCTTGGAACTGGATCAAGTTCTCAAGACTTTGGTGCACTCTTTATCACGATTGTCCGTACGAAATCCATAGAGACGGGTTCAAATGCTCCTAATTGTTGTATCTGAAATTCTGTATCATTGCTGTATGGTGACTAGTCAATTGAAATTGTTTTCTCAAATGGTTTGTACCTTTTCACGGACGAAATGTACAAATAGGTCCGAAAGGTAGTTGGAAGTGGTGTACATTTGTTCCTTGCAATTTGAGCGATGACATATAACCGGTCAACTGCTGCTTCCCGTGTTGTGTTCACGCTGTGAAGTGAAGTTGGAGTGTCCTCTCCAGGGAGCGAGCCTGTGCAGATTGATATGGAGAATCATTTCTTGGCCATGCAGCTAATTCCCCATCTCCACCAGGCTGATAGATCCAAGAGAAAGAACAAGCCAATACGTCGTGGATCTAGCGACGTCGCAAGAGTTCCCGATATGAAACTGAACACAATGCCCAGTCGCCTTAGCGACTCCGGCTACGGATTTTCTATTAGGGTTTACTCCTTTAGCCTTTCCGATGTGAGTGTGTAGTCGCGAAGCAGTGAAGGTTTGAAGTCAGATTTGACCTTCCCCTTGATGGAGACCACCCAACTTTAACGAGCCCCATCTCTCCGAAAAGTCTGATCTTGAGGCGCTAGAAGCTCGCCTGCTATCTCTTCTCCAGTCCGTTTAAACGGGTTCCGCCTGGCTTAGTTAAGACACTCGTGAAGGCCTGTAGCTCGATTTGGTTGTCAGAGGCTCTATCAGATGCAAACCATTGGGATTTTTCAGGTGAACTGGGTGCTAATCTTCCACATCCAATCCGGCGATAACAACCCTTGAAACCTGTAATTAAATTGTAAATTAATAATCACTTACTCTTGTGTATCCACCATTATCATTGGGAAATTAAAATATTTTATTCTGGAAAATAGTATACGTGAGAGAGCTATTGAAAGTGTCACAGTTCTGTATTTAATCTTATCATAGGTTACAATATTTTGTGATTAATTTATTGTTTGAAGAAAAGACCCTTATCTATGGGCCAAAAATGATTGTATCTATCTATTTATGCATCCATCTTGTGATATCCCCTCACCAGGAAAAAGGCATATCCGCCGATAATAATTATCGTTATAAATCTTAATAATTAATCATAGACAGTTCTCTCCCAACTGCGCATTTCATATGTACATGTCAGATGTGTAAAATGAATTAATTTGATCATGGAAAAGTCGTGAAACTTGAGAGCTGAACAAGTAGTTTCAAAAGGAGGTATATACATTGTTTTACATCGTCTGTCTACTTTTCAGAGCGACTGAACACCGTGCCCAAGGTACGTATATAAATGTTTGATAGACTGCTGAATTTATTTTCTCATTTAGTTATGAATATAAAAATTTAAATAATTATTTTCTGGTTGTTTTGTGTATGCTTTAATAATTTTTGAATGATGATTATAATTATGTGATTGAAAAGACTTTTAAGAAATTCCTGAAATTAGATATCTAACCGATAACTGATTCTGGTATTTACGCATTTCTCTACCGAATTTTACAAATGAAATAAACTTAAATAATTTTCTTACATAGCATGGATCTGACTTGAATAAATTAACAACGCACTTTGTCAATGTGTAATGCTTGGTTTTCTTAAATTTTAAATTTGAAGCTTACAACTTAATTGTCAAAGTCAGAAATCTCAACAAAATCACAGCAACCAAACATTTAACTACTATTCGTTTGCTCTGTTACATTGTTGCTTATATTTCAAAATATTCTCAAAAGTTATTTTCTTTTTCTATTTGATTTTGCCTAATTTCATAATTATTTTCTTTAATATGTTTTGGATACTTTAGTCGTTACATCCTGACTAAAATTTTTGCGAGTTTAACGAATCTCACATACAACTTTGAGGTCTTATTTTGTATTTCTTCACGTAATAAAAATCAGATGTGATCTTCCGTTTTCTAGTTGCTAGTCAAGTGCATATCTTTAAAGATTATATATATATACATTTCAGAGAGATTGGCCACGTTTCTCACATGTTAATAGAATCTAAACTTTCATTAAAACAGCATTGATTTGTATCTTTAAAACAAGATATCAAATATTTTTGTATTTCTACGTTGACTTATGTATATGAATATAATGACAAAAATAGCTATATTTTTATATTTTTGTTAAAACGATTAGTTGTGTCAGTTAGCGCTGTTAAAGAGTAAGATTATTCAGTGGCGTACCGAGAGTGTTCGGCTCCCGGTGCAAAGTTCATATTTTTCGCCCCCCACCCACCCCCGGCGTAGCGGAGAGTCTTTGGTGCCAGAGGGGACTCTCTCTCTCTCTCTCTCTCTCTCTCTCTCTCTCTCTCTCTCTCTCTCTCTCTCTCTCTCTCTCAGCAGCAGCAGAGAGGGCTAAAACACATTTTTGCTGGAACGTCGTATTCGAAAAACTAAAGCTTCTCTAGCTGACCGAGAATTTTTGTTACTTTATCGTGTCGTTGTTTTCTCTTCAAATTGTGTATGTGCATTTTGTTTCATTGAGGTCGCGTCCTATTTGCTGCTATAATTAAATTAATTTCTTAACTAAAGAGTTTGTCAAGAACTATACGATATTTTGATCACGGATCGTGTACATTCATTCTTATAAATCCGTGTTGGGTAGCACGTGAAAATATTTTTTTTTTCAAATTTAATCATATCCTAATCCCATGAACACCAAGTCTGATGAATATTCATTTAAGTCTGTAGATTAGCCCCATTCAATACAGCTAAAATATTACAGTTATCACTGAATATTCCTTAAAGTCTGTATATCAACTGCATTCAACAAAGCTAACATAGTACAGTTATCACTGATTATTCCTTAAAGTCTGTATATTAGCTTCATTCAACACAGCTAAAATATTACAGTTATCACTGATTATTCCTTAAACTCTGTATATTAGCTTCATTCAACACAGCTAAAATAGTACAGTTATCACTGATTATTCCTTAAAGTCTGTATATCAATTCCATTAAAGTCTGTATATCAATTCCATTAAATACAGCTAATTTAGTACATTTATCACTGAATTTTCCTTTAAGTCTGTATATGAACTCCATTCAATACAGCTAACATTGTACAGTTATCACTGAATATTTCTTAAAGTTTGTATGTCAACTGCATTCAACAAAGCTAAAATAGTACAGTTATCACTGAATATTCCTTAAAGGCTTGCAGCAAAGAGTGTGAATCGGACATCTCTAATTGAGTTATAGTTTAAGCAAATAATTTCTCCTTTTGCCAAATGTAGCCTTAACGATTTTAGAACTCTATTTGTCAAATTAGGTCATTCAGCAGCGTGGAGAAACCGAAACTATTTCACACAACAAAATACAGAGTCTGCAGAGAGTTTAAATTGACCTCTACGGAGACAAAATGTTTCAGTGTTATGTTAAAAATCATTTACGATTTCACATACAGACTAATTTGTAAAATCTCTCCTCGTAAGTCAATCAAATTATTGGATTGATCAGTTAGTTTAAAATTAATTCTTGTTAGTGAATAATTATGACATCGCATATATACCGGATTAGTTGGTTCCTCAATTATTAGAAATCCTGGAGGAGCTGTTGGTGCGAATATAAAATTTATCGCTGTTGGGCCTAATTTGATTTTTCGAGATTTATTTGATAACTTCCGTCGATAGCATCACATACTAGATTTACTGCAATCACCGAGGATATATTCACATTAACAGGATCAATATGCCTACCACCACCATCTGGATCATTATTATGTTTGCGGTTGGTTGTTTGTGGTTTCCATGCCGTAAGTATCAGAGAAAAGTTTTCCGATATAAGATCATTAACAGAGTTCTTTAGTTCTTTGCGTTATACCCAGGAAACTTGAAATTAGGTAAATCAGTTTCTGTTATATTGTATGTAGTTAGAAATTTTTATTTATCCCCATTCTTGTCATTAATTATTACTTGAGCTATTCGTTTGTTGATATATTCTATGTCGGATACAAACTGATTTAATATCTTAATATGTGCTATGATCTCGCTGCGTGAACTCGCTATATTAAAATATGTTCTTGGAAACTCCGTCGTAGTCTCTCTAGTTGTGTTTTATGTAATTGACTAATCTCTTTAAAATAATCAATGATGTTATTTAAACAAAATCCCATTGCATGGTATTCCTATTGAGAAATGAAAAACTATCGGTAAATTTTGCATTTGTTATATCAGACAAATCATCTCGATATGATGGAACAATTTCGTGGTATGATTGTTACATCTGTGACATAATCAGATTGTTTAGGTTCGGGTAAATTCTGATCAGATAATGCCTGATTTGGGATTTCAGGCCATCCTAGTATAGTTTTTATATAACTATGATAGATGTCTACGACATACCCGGATGAGTTTATCTCAATCGCGAATGATAGTGTTGGTTCATGAACTCTTATTGGGATTTTTTTTTATTCTTTTCACGTAATGGATTTTATTCTGCGTATAATTCGTTATTGATTTGTTCGATTTGGTAAGACGCAGATGGTAAGGAAACAACTTTCCAGTCTGGAGTTCCGTCTTGTTTATTCTTACTCGCAAACACCAGGGAATTATTTGGTTGCTGACCACCAAATAGTTGTGATCTAATATTTGGCCAACGGTGATATACTCGTAATTTTGCTAGCGCTATCTCCTTCACCGGAATCGCAGTGTGGAAATTCACACTGAATTCAGGGTTAGTTGTGGTTATTGAGATCATGGTGGTTTTCAAAGGGGTGGTATTTTCTACTTTTCGTTGAAGTAGTTCTTGCGATGTTGCCATTATATTCGTGTTGTTTTTTATAATTTTTACATCGCGGAATCATAAACACGTACCATCGCGAAAAATTCATTATCGGATATTAATGTGTCATCGAGGGAGGACGATATCATCGAGGATAATTGCGAGTACGCGTTTGACACAGTGTGAAATTTGATTATGTAGTCTTGTAGTTTGCACGGGCTCCATGATGATATTTTTTTGTTATTATTGAAATTATTACTGCGATTGTTGTCGCCGCTGTTATACAAATTGGAACAGCTATCGGGGCAATCATAGTAACCGAAGATAATATTATACCTGCTCCGGTAATTACACCTGAGACCGAGTACACGCTTACGTCGACGACGTTGATTCTTCGCCGATATATTTAATTTTTACTTCGTACACCTCAGTCAGTGTTTTGAGTTTAGTTTAAAACACCCTAACCTGATCATAGCGATACTGTTGTGACGATTCCAGTGGTATTATTGATGACATTTTATTTACAACAACATAATTCAATTAAGTTGTTTACCCAAATCCGCTACAAATTCAACATACCATGTTATTGGTGTCCTAGCCAAATTTATATCTGTCGATGTAATTTTGAATCGTTCAGTTGTTCCATTGTCGATGATCGTTGATATGTTATTGTTGACCCCAGTTGAACTCGTCGATGAAATATTAAATTGAGTCGGCGACACTAGTGTTAATCGATAAATACCCTTGACGGTAGCTACGATATCTAATATGCTAGTCTGTGGTGTCCACGTAAATGATCCGTGTTGAATCGCATATATCGAGTTTACATCTTTCTCATGAGGAATTTTGATTTTACCTAATCGGGTTATCATCGCCTGAAAATCATCTTTGATGCGCTCGGGAGTCTCTTGATCTCTTAGATGGATGTTAAAACATGCAGGAGTTTTATGACTACTTTATCTAATGAGGTTCCAAAGAATTTCTCAATGAGATTTTTACGAAAAACTGAATTTCTCAACATGATCTTCATATTTGGATTGGAGGGTTGTTAATTTTAACATATTTTTATATCCGCGAGCTTCGGTATGGTCACCGGTGGATTTCCAAAGAAATTTAATATCGGTGCATCAATCTTGCCAACTATATTACATTGTAATTCAGAAAATTGATCAAATTTAGTTATATGGTCGTCATATTCATCACGTAGTTTTTTTTAACAGTTCTAAATTGTTAATTTTATCCACAATGATTGAAACAATTACACTCGGTTTGAGCCTACCTTGATTGGAAAACACCGCGATAGTATTTCAGCTGCGTCGCGGTTTTTAACTAAAATATCATCCAGGGAATCATTACTCGTTGTCAATCTTCCCTGACGATCTTGAAATACGACTATTTTATTGGGATCAACAATTGCGAGGTTTAGCATCTCGGATATTTCATCTTCGATTATTTTTTTTTTACATCCTTCGTTGCAGATATTTCCGTGGTGGGTTTTTCAGGCTTGATAGAGATCTTCCCCAAATATCAATCATTATACTCTAAACTCTCTCTAAAAGCAATTACTAGTATATTTATGTACGGTTTTATGGGGTGGTTTATTTGATGATGAAATAGCGTCGAGGACATTCAATACTTATATGCCGCATATTGGTGGGTCGGTCATTTTCTGGGTTGGTAGCGTGGAATACCAACGAGGGATGTTTAATTGTTATATATAACGCATAAATTCCTTAGGCGGCGCTAACCTATATGAATCAAAATAAACAATTACACGCGGATCAATCGCGTATGAAACCCAGTGAGTTCCAGGTCCGGTGCTGTTATCGAGATTAATGATATCGGTTTCAGTGTTGTTTGATTGTTGTGGTAATTGAGCTCTCATAAAAACACCTATAAAGTTTTTTATCGCTAGTTTTTTTAGCAGCATCGAATAAATCAAAGTTTGACATGGGAACCATAGGTTCTCGCGATATTGTTATTAAACTGTCCCTGGTATTCTCAGGCCGTTTCCGCTGTACCAGGAATAAGGAGTTCCCGTTAGTTTTAGACCCTTTCCCGCCCAGTTGCCTTCTTTAGTGCCATCCCTGCCTCTGTACCAACGGCTCCTAACTCAGACGCTTTCGCCAACGCTGGGAGGCTGCCGCAATTAGCGCTTGCAACGCAGCGAAAACTGGAAACATACCACCTGATTTTATCATGTCTTTGATCGCGGACGCACAGAGAGAGACCTGAACACATTTTTGTATCTTTGATAGCATCATTGAAATGTTTAATCTGGCGAGCTGTCAATGATAGTTTATTCTGACCACCAGACATCTGATTGTGATTTAGCCATATCGTAGTTCAACATTTTTTAGCTGATTCCGATTGCAATTGTTTAATCTGACCAGTAGTCAGGGTGACATTAACATGACTATATATCATTTTATTTAATAACAGATTGATCTAATTGTCTATGTGTCTACATATTTTCTACTGGTGCATCAGCTACTCTCATTCGTCCACCAACACCTTCGAGTAGCATTGATTTGTCACTGAGAATGATAGCAATTGCTCTGTAATTAGGACAGGTGGATCTGGAGCAACCGGAAGAGTATACACGAGCTCGAAAATGTAAGTCAACGACGGACTGTCTGATTAAATCAAGATGTTCCAACGAAAAGTAATAAATCGGATATAGTTTTCTAAAATCTGTGATATCTGCAGAGCAGTATCTACATTATTATCACGTCCCATAAATGTCAACAAAGGATGATACGTGCTATTTGGTTTTGATCGTAATTATGTAAATATCCTCTGATGGTTCTTGTCGGCTGTTAATCCTCAGCGAGACTTCAGAAACACCGAGTTGATCAAATATCATATGACTCCGTTCTTGAAGACCAACTCACGCCTTAACCTGTAACGCAACAAATATATGCCGATCGCAGCAACACCCTATTTCGATGCCATGTGCCATGCAAATATACCGTTAACAGAGGACTCATTGGTATCTGTTGTTGTTTTTAGCCATGATAGTAATGATTTTCCTTCATGATCCATAAATGATAGTAATTTTTCCTCTGCGGTGATTGATGAAGTCATTACTGGCGTATACAGTGATAGATTTGATATGATTACTTTACCAGCACCAACACCAATATCACGCCAGACTGCATTATTATCATCATCTTTTCGCATGAGTACTACTGTATATTTCGCTCCATAGATAACATTTCTAACATTTCTGCAAATTCTAAATATATGAGATAATGGAATCGCGCATGAGAATAATCGACGTGGTGCTTTCAACATTGCTACGCTTGCTGAAAACCTTCTGTTGTAATCAGGATAAGTATTTTTAATCATAGTCTCGATATCAGCATTAGGAGCACCAGCACGATCCTTTGGTTGTCTTATTTCATACTGAATGTGTTCAGCGTGATCAGTAATATCCTTAGAGAACATCATAGATGGACCTTCTGATCTTGTATAATCAACGGAATATCTTGCTAAACCCACTATTGTTGTGGCAACATCAACATCATGCTCTATGGATTCAATCTCTCTTCCATCAATCATATATCTAGCGCTATTAACTAATGCCATAATAACATTATTGACAAAACCAACTCCGACATTTGCGCATATGGCGTATTATCATCAACATTTGTAACAATTTCTCCTTCTACTTCGATAAATGCTTCACCGGGTAGAAAGTATTTGCTGGTATCCTGGACCTGAAGTTCGATTCTTGATCGAATATTTGGTTGTATTGCATTATAGGAATAATACTGATAATCGCGTACAGAATCATCCTTGCGCACTGGGGCGTCCATATCAACCGCTGTATCAGGTGACGATTTGAACATTTTATTATATATTTCTTGATCTAAATCGCGATCTCGCTCCTGATTTCAAACAACTTCCCGTTATCATATTTGTAGTAATACTTTCCATGCCGCTGCTCAACGATGCTATTTTTTGATCCACAATGTTTTGTTTTTTTTTTGCTAATACTCGCAGGCATAATCTCCGTAGATGGTAGTTTCATTGGTAGCGGTCTCTTTCGTCGTCGAATCAGCGTGATTAGTTTGTCTTTAGCCGCGGAAAATGCTTTGCAGGAAACATCACCAACAGCGCCAATACTCTTATCACGAATAACAGCAATAGCATTCATCGATAATTGTTTTGCGATTGGTGCTATTTTTGGAGCCATCCTTGTAAATAAACCTTCAACGACATTACCGAGACCATCTCCATTATAAGCCTTATAAACAGGTAATCATGAATTTATTACTTAGGTCATGGTTGGTTTATTGTGGTTGTAGTGTATGATTATCTTATTTAAATGCTATTTATTCAATGCGGTGATTAGTCACTATGGTTACCGTCCGCTAGCTCATCAATAAACTCTCGGTACACACCAATGTCCATGATACCACCCTCAAATAGTCGTCTGCAGATATCAGCTGCCTCATTAATTATTTCCGGTGAGTTATTTCCAGCTTGTTTCCCTCCTACGAGAACTTCTAATCGTGATATATCCCCGAGAACATTATTAGGACAACGAACAAGACGAATACCACGATACCCATCACCAACTTTACCTCTCGCACGTTTTGAAGGAGCTACCACAGCTCTAACAGATTTGTTTAATCGGGGAGTTGAGATTCTATACATGATGGTAGACCCTCTTTTATATCATCTATCGTTTTCATATACGAGTTAAATCTATCATCTTCTTTTGACGTTTTATCTCCACCGTATTTTGCCAAATATACCTTTTTACGCCATGTTTCAGAATGTTTTAAAATTTTGTCAAATCTATGATTTGTATCTTTTGGTCTCTTTGTAAATGTTTGGTATGCAAAATTAGCTAATTCATCCAACGTAGAAGTATCACTAATTTCATCTATCGTTTCTTTCGTAAATATTTCTTCAGGTTGATATATTCTTCCCTTCGGAATATCACCTTCTTGTTCCTCACCTTCTTGTTCTTGTTCAGGTCGTGTAACAGCTAGTATATCACAAGGAAGTGGTTTTAGGGATTTTTGTGTTTGTTCAGTCTCCCTTGCTATGTTTTCAAGTACTGGTAATATAGCTTTTTCAGTAGCAGTAACACCTTTCTCAGTAGCAATAACAACTCTCTCAGTTGCTGTGGTTACCGGTTTAAATAATTGTTCAGTGGTTGTTCCAAAGGCAGTTTGAATTTCCTGCCTCGCTTGTACTTTCTGTCTGACAGAATCTCTTACAGGAATAAATCTCTTTATTGCGGCCAATCGCTCGCGAGCTAATCTAGTTCTTAAAGACTCTCCAATAATTATGTAAAAATCCATAGGATTTTTTAATTACTCGGAAAATCTTCGATGCTCACCCACCCTTCCGAACATTCTCTTTATTTCATATTACTTCCTTGTTCACCAGTGACAGGGTCACCGTGACAAAAAAAATAGCAATTGATCATAACTGTCCTTAAAGACTTTGTCTCGGTGATTTTATCAATGGATACCTCTATATTTTCAACCCTTATAAATTGTCAAAAGGACTTCGTTCCGTGTGAGTAATCCACATACCTGTAACACGTAGGTAGTGTACACGTAGTACAATAGAGTAATGGTAGGTTTGTGTTAGTTTGTGTTTGGAACAGTCGAGAGGTCAAAGTGATGATCATTCAGTGTACTATTTTGCTTGATGATATTTTTAATCGTTTTAATTCTTGAGTTTATTGTACGTCTGACCTGATATTGTTGGCCGAGTTCAGCTCTGACTTTTTCGACTGCTGTAAATAGCGGAATGAGTTTGTTGACATCACTACAATATATCAAAGATTCGTTTACAGCATACTGAATCCTTTTAATCAGGTAATACTGCCTTTGCAAGACATATTTATTATTTTGAGCGCTATCATCGAGATCTTGAAAATCAGAGAGAATCTGATTACAATCTAACTTTTCCTACAACTGTATTTTTTGATTTTTCAAATTTGAAATCTCATTTATAATGTCATTCATATTTTCGAAATTCATTATATGATTATTTATATATCTAATATGATATATAAAATATATCAAATATTAAAAAAATAGTAAGCTCTGATGAGTGGTTATCATCACTGGGTCCCTTTCTAATGGCCATTGTGTCTTTCATAGGGTCTTTACTCTTGGAGATTTTATCTCAGATTTTTTCTTTGACCCTATGACCGTTTCTTTTGGCCACAATTCTTTCTTGTGGGTTACCCTAGCATGACATAGAGCTGTTTGCATCCATGATACTATTTATTTCGGGGGAACCCATATACATTTTCTAAGCGAAATTTTTTATTTATTTTTTGTACACCTCCCCCAAGAATTTAATTCCAGGGTGTAAAATCACCATCACGTATTTGACGCGAGTATCCTTTGGGCTGGTGCCCCAATTGTATATAGAAAAACCCTCAAAAACTGTACCGTCGAAAATAATGCCTGGCACGAGATTCTAACGCTGGGCTTCGGGCCCAGATCTAGCCGCGTACGGATTACACTAGTGTTCAAATCTACAAATTTATACTTTTGAATATAATATATAGTTAGAGTATCAAGGTTTAACGAATTAAAAGCGTGATGGTGTATACTGTAGAGATTTTACAGGAATATATTTGTAGTTAAAAATCGTAGATCAATTATAGATTTTTCTATTCAAACCAACACAAAAAATATTTCAGTCAAACCATGAATCATATCTATTTATATTTATCGAAAAATATCATCCAAGGACAGTGATTCTATCACAAATATACACAAGCCTACACGAGTTATTCACCTTTACGTTATAACACTTACAAATTAAATTTAAATGTATGTGAACTGAATTCTATTTCCAGTTCGCTTTGAAAGTGCTGATTTATATATTCGTTCTGCAACACGTTGAGCGGAGGCTCTACAAATATCAAAATACTTCCCGGCTTCAGCCATTGATTGAAATATTCTTTCTTCGTTAGTTCCTGTATTCCTGTATTAAGAGACTTGACACATTTTTGCAATTTTCAGGTATTTTACAGTTAATCCGCGTTTGGTATTCTCACTCTGAGTGATAGCTTGAAGATTAGCTAAAGAATTATTCCTAGGATTGGAATCAATATGATCAATTACAAAACCGTCTTTGATCACCCCAAGGAAACATTCATATACAAATCTGTGATTAAGATGATTTTTCCCTCTGGCAGTAAATATCAAATACCCCATATCATTGTCAAATCCCAATGGTTTCTTCATCCTGTGGTGTTAGACAACACCATCACGAGATGCCTCATAATCAATGATCGTAGGATGTGGTTGAAATTCATGGTTCATTCATATACAATATATTATTTGTCTAATTAATTATTTGGTTTAATTTTACTTGAGAATCTAGTAATGTAGTCTTGAGGAGTTTTTTTGAATCAGAATTCTTGACGGAATCTTTGATTCTCTTATCTTAATGGCGCTTTAGTTACCTATATCACTTACCACCACAATTGAGAAGCAAATGTGATTTTACTCTCACACCCACCCCACATCGTATGCAAGGTCAAGGCCCCAAGCATCCACGTCGTACGCTTTGTGAATGATATCTGCAGAATTCATTTCTGCATGATTTATTACAAGCGGTTACTGATCTTATCATAAGCCACATACAGTGATTCATTATATATATAATTCGTTATTTAAATACTTGTTTTAATTTTAGCATTGAAGAGTTCGAGAGATTATCTAAAACAAGACACTGGAAAAATGCTAAATTCAATCTCGATAGAAAATCCATACCTGATAAGGGCCTAATAACTCAAAGAAGTATTAGAGATAAAATCCTTGAGGAGTTTAATGAATTCAAGCGCGATGGTGCATATCACTGTTGGTCAACATTTCGAATCGATGGTAGTGTTGATGCTACCATGAACGACCAAAGAGTGATAATCTCTCATCTTGACCAGAAAAAGTTTTTTTTTAGAGTGAAATTCATTATCCGCTCAGAAACAGGAAATTGGATTATACGCGACAAATTTGAAACCATCTTGAAAGATAAAAGAACTGTCACAGTGAGTCAGGATTCCAAACCAGGAACTCTGACTGGAATTGACAAACCGTATTACGAGAGATCCTATCCTGTAACCGCGGTTATTTATGGGATCTATCCGTTAAATGGCAAACGGAGTATTGAGAAATTAAAAACCCTGAAATTGTCAGGGAGGATAAATTGTTTAGCCTTACGAATAATAGAGCATTTTACAAAATGCGTTGCGTGGAAACAAATTGACGGATCTAAAACGCAAAAGAATAAATAAATGGGAAATAAAAATGAAAGAGAGCGGTGTCACAATTCAAAATGTAGCTGAGTTAGAAACATCACTAAGATTCCCAATACCCAATAACCGTAACGACGATAACAGGAGAAGAGGTATTGCACGAAACGAAAAATAAATCAAAGGGAACCCCAATCAAAATTATTGACCATAATGCACACGCTACGACCCTGCGGTAACAATATTCCCGCGGGATAGAACCATAAAATATCTACCCGTGGAGTTCTCAACGGGGGAGAAATTTTTGATTTTATTTATCAGCTAAGTAAATCCGATCCTGTATCAGTGTGGTTATTTCATAGTTTTGAAAACGAAGACTGTAAATTCGATCAATTTGTAAGACCCAATGGCGAAATATATCGTACTGAAGCTCTTAACGACGAGATGAGAAAACTAGCTCGCGATTTTTCAACGAGACACGACGAACAATTATTAAGAAACAGTTTTACAATCCCGTCAGTTGCAGCTCATTTCGCGAGAAAGAGAAATCTGTGGAAACCAACACGCGCTGAATTTCTATCAGATGTCGAGTCAAGTTGTGTTGATTATGGACATGGTGGATTATGAAATACCAAATATGACCCCAAAAGTGTTATTTCGGTTGATATGGTTGCGTGTTATCCAGGGTGTTTTTACTGGTACGGAGAATGCTCTGAGTATTTTAAACGATTTGGGAATCCTACACACGAAATGACCCATATTGCGATTAATTGGCCGCTACCCGATTTTGATCTAACCGGATTCGCTCGTGTGGTATCATTTGAATTCACTAAAGGACTTCATCCGTGCTGTTATGTTTGGTTTGGAAGACACATCTCTGAAAAACACTGGATGCCATTAGTGTTATTACGGTATATGATTGATTGTAAATTACTAATATCGCTGATTGTCAGTGAAGAAATTATATCATATTGGATGCAGACTGAAGTCTGGTTACCACAACCCGATAGTCTAGATAGTATAATTAGCGAAAACAAAAAGCAATTTCCTTCGCCAGACGTAGAATATATTGTGAAATGGTCCAAGGATATATTTGAAGTCAGAAATAAACACGCAAAGGATCTCAGTAGAAGAACAATTGGTAAATTCATACAGCTTGGAAAATATGGCCACAAGCGATATTCTTCACGATTAATTATATATGACGCTGACTACGATTTTATACTCGCAGATGCAACATCTAAGGGTATATATGTCAATCATAAAGACGCCTTTTTGTCCGATGGAATATAATTCGGTACAATTGTTACTTACAACGAAGGAAATTATCCTCAGTATACGTTCTTAAGGGCTTCAATGCTGGCTTATGCTTCTATTAATTTACTTTCGTTAATAAATAGATTTCCTGAATCCGCCGTTAGAGTCGCCCCTGATTCATGTTACATAGATGTAAAATACAGCAAAGTAGTGGCTAAATTTACAAACTACTACGAGTGCTGGGGATCATGGAGACTAAAAAAGTAAATATTGTGTGATTATTCTAAATCAGCAGATGGTACGATTGAAAACAATTACTTGACAAATAAAAAGATATCATAACTATCTAGTGCGCCTTCGTGTTCCGATCCAATATGTAGATATAAAACCAGTTATTTAAACGGCTGTGGTGGGTCAGAGAAGACGACTCGAATCATTTCGAGGGAAATCAAACATGATTGTGCTAACACCAACACACAGACTTGCAAGAGAGATGAAACAGCAGGAGTTTAATGCTTGCACTTATCACAGTTTCTTTCGATAGAAAGGTGACGAATGGACTCCTGATCAGATCGGCGAGAAATATATTCCTGAAATTATTATTTTTGGATGAGATATGCACAGTGTCGTTAGATGTATTAAAAATGTTTCTCGATTGGCTATTGTTAGCATATACAACTGTGATAATGTATGGCGATCATGATCAAACACTTCCATTTGTCGGTTTATCCCCGCATGATTGGCTGAAGAATTTTTTAGACTATTATGAAAAAATTAATGCTAATCATAGATCACTTGATAAGCAATTATGTGAATTTAAGAAACTAATTAGATTACATTCGGAAAAAAATTCAGTGTCAAATCGCTCGTGAAATAATTTCAGAAACCCCATTAAATGATTTTTGGGAAGCGTGGAGACCAAACAATTTGATAGTGGCAAGTAAAAGGATAGTCAGAGACACACCTCAGATGAAGTTATTTAACACGCATGAAGAAAGTGCCGATGTGTTATAGGCCTTCGGATACACAAAGACAGACTATAGGAATTGATATTCCTTTACAGACTGAGAAGCAGATTCTAGTGTTAAATGATATTGTGTTGATTGATATCAATGTCGTCGAAGATGCGCTGCATGTTGATAAATCCCCGTGGGCGCTAGGATACGCAGTGACGATACATTCTTATATCCGATACGATCGATTGGATCGTAGATGATCGCATCGAGTGCTCAGATCTAGTTTACTTGGCAGTGTCCAGAGTACGAAGAATAAGTCAACTTCCAAGAGTTGTTTTAGATGATAATGACACAACAATCAGTGATATTGTCAACAATGACATAATCAGAAAAAAACTCACTAGTTATAAACAACAGGACACAAAAAATAATAACACAAAATTTGATATTGATGCTGAATTTATAATTACGGTGAAACAACAACAGAATAATCACGGCTCGATTTGTAATTGTATAATGCATTGGTGTTGGTCGAATAAAGATCCCCGCCAATTTACCTATGACAGAAAAGATAGCAGTGTTGGTCATACCAGAGATAATGTGATGTTGACTTGTCTTGAGTACAACAGAGAAGAGGTGCTGGTTAAGACCACGCGGCGGTAATTGAGTATCCTCAGGTATCACTTGTAACTGTTCACGCGTAAATCCCCGCTGAGGAGCAGTTGAAGCCAACCTATAGATCTGCTGGTCTACCCGTAGATCTTAATATGCTAGATATTTTATGTGCGGTGACACTCCAAATAGGATAAGTAGCTCTTTTTATACCGCCTTAAGCTCTCCTAGTTCATAAAAATATCTCACAGTGACATTACCGAGTATTCGCTGTTTTAAAAAAATCATTTTGCTCGTTTTTCATAACGAATTGATTTCATTTTGATGGCGTTGTTAGGTTTCATATTAATTGTTCGAGTAATTTCATTATTTAGCGTAGTAATTACACCCGGTAACTTCTTGACCCATTCACGAGATCGTTTATCCTGAATAAATTCCTTCGCGTATTGATATCCAAATAACCGCTCAGCAAGTGTCCGATTAAATCGTTCACCAATTGCCTGATCGCGATGTAGTGCAGTATGTCCTCGTCTGTTGGTGACATTATGCTGCTTCATTGTTGATAACACTGCACCCTGAAATTCCTTGCCAGGATCAACCTGAAGTAGATTTGGCCACTGCATAGGACCCCACCGATAAATCCTTTCAAACGCAGAAGCTACTTCAGTTGATGATTTTGTCTTTAGCGGCTCTCCTTGTTTGTATCTACTCGTAACATCAACTACAGTCAGAGCATACTTGTAAACACTATCATGCGGCAGAAATAATATATCAGCTTGATGAACCTCATTAGGGACGCTGACATCAAAATGCGAGACGTTGATTTCTTTAGGCGGTGGTAGATAAATCTTCCATATCGCCTGTTTAGATAACAAATCCGCCGCTGTAGTATTTTTTTACTTTTGCGTCTTTAGCGAGTTTACCGATTGCAGATTTACCCCTCCAGTATCCGCTTGGGTAATAACAAATAGATCCCATTTTATTATTAATTATCAGCACCCGGCATTAATTTACTTTTCATCGCCGATTTTATCAACCATGAAGCAAATTTTTCTTTGAAGGATGTATCAGTGATAGAGTTCAACACATGAATCAATTTAACATCTGCCATATGTCTGTGTTGCAGATTGCTGCTTTTATAAGCAACACCATGAGCATGACACGCCTTATCAATAGCGTTTATTGGATATTCACCGTGTCGAGGTTGGTTTTTATCATCGAGTCGCATGTCTAATCGTGTTCCAGTTCCACAATAACTATACCCCGGAAGATGTTTATCTCCTGGATATATTGCCTATGGTGTTCCCGGTAATTCTACTAATTTGTCTGCAATATCAACACCCTTTTTTAAAAATCTAAAGAAACAAATCTTATTTTTTTGATACCACATCGTTTACACTTGCCAGTGATAGCTTCTCTGTTATTTTTGTCGTAGTAGGTGTTGGGTCAATTGTTGGTGTATGCGTCCTACATTTTACACAATATAGATCCATAATTTATTTATAATAACATGAATATAATTGATTTTTCGGCGACTAAAACACGCGAACCAGTTAAACATCATGCAGCGCTACCAAATTCTATTCGCATGATTATAATCGGACCATCTGGAAGTGGCAAGACGCAGTTATTACTAAATTTAATAACGAGATGGATGAAATGGAATAAACTATATTTGGTAACCCCGAGTGTAGACGATCAGCGATGTTACGAGGTGTTAAAATTTTTTTAACGAGAAAGCAAAATCGGAAATCGATAACCATATTATTGAATTTATAACAGATATCGAGGAAATGCCGAGTATTGATGTTATTGATGTAAATTTTAGCAATTTAGTCGTGATGCTAGACAATCAAAAAAAATCCTGCTAGGATATTTTCCAGAGGTAGACATAAAAATACTGATGTGATATATGTCACTAAGTGATATACACAAATACCAAAAGTGATCAGAGATAACAGCAATATTATTGCTGTATTTAATGGAGTTGACACACATACGCTACAAAATATTCACCAGACCTGGTGCAGTGAAGATATGGATTATAATCTCTTTAGAAATTTCTTTAGTCACGCTAAATATGCATGAACCTAGATTAAGATATCGTATCGGACTTGATCAAATATTCGGTTGAAACCAATACTATCATTTTTTTGTGTGAAATAGTTTCGGTTTGTCCACGTTGCTGAAACGCCTAATTTGACAAAAAGAGCTCTAAAATCGTTAAGGCTCCATTTGTCAACAGGAGACTTAAAATTATTTGTTTAAAATCTAACTCATAGATGTCCGATTCACACACTTTGCTGCTAGGCTGAATATCAACTCCATTCAATACAGCTTAAATATTACAGTTGTCACTGAATATTCCTTAACGTCTGTATATCAATTCCATTCAATACAGTTAACATAGTACAGTTATCACTGAATATTCCTTAAATTCTTGATATGAACTCCATTCAATACAGCTAACATAGTACAGTTATCACTGAATATTCCTTAAATTCTGTATATCAACTCCATTCAACACAGCTAAAATATTGCAGTTATCACTGAATATTCTTTAGAGTGTGTATATCAACTCCATTAAATACAGATAACATAGTACAGTTATCTCTGATCACTTTAGGTATCGGCGTGCATAGCTGAGTTATATAAATCAGATCAATATTTGCCACAAGAAAATATTATTGTCAGATTTGATTTCTTTTCAGCATTATCGTTGGCAACTATTAATAAATCCATCAAGTTCGTCAACACTCGGCTCTTCATGAATATCGGTAATAAAGTTAATAATATCATCACCGGATTAATTTAATGATGTTGCGTTCTCATTAAAATCTTTAAGAACATCGTAGCATCTCTGATTATCTACAGATGGTGCTATTATATATAATTTATCCCACGTAAAGCCGTCGTATTATTAAATTAAGTAATAATTGGGTTTTACCAGACGCACATGGACCTATTACTATTATTATGTTATAATTCGGTAGCGATAGATGACGTTTGACTGGTTTTTGTTTTCGTGTCGCCGAGAAATCGATAACATTCACGTTGTTGAAATATAATAAATGCTATGTATTTATATTGTGTAAGATGCATGGCAGATACTCTTACAAGTATGCCAACAACAATAATATAAAAAACCGTGCACTTACAGGCAGGTGTTCAAAATGTGGTACACAAAATGAATATTTTTCTCCCTGACATAAACATAGGTGGCGACCAGAAACTCCATGGGCTAGTTACCCAGGAGGAAAACATTTATTTGGATATAATTATTGTGTTACTGGAACCTGACTTGATATTCGACTTGTGTGGTTTTGGAGTTAGAGGAGAAACATGGCTGTGTGTACAATGTGGTGGTAAAGAATACAGAAAGCTGAAAAGATATCATGATAAAACAAATAACGCCGACAGCGACAATGTTATAAAAGGTGAAGAAGACTAGCCAGGTTGCAAAATAATGATTTAAACAAATAATATTATTATATAAAATGGAGCAAAACAAGTTTGTTAAGCATCCAATCATCAAGAATTACGAAGCATCTCGTGAGTGTATCATCAGGAACTATCGATAATAAAAAAAAAACATTTTTCTAAAAAAAATAACAAAATATACTTTTTCTATATTGTTAGATAGAAACAGATGAATGGAGATAAATACTTCCAGGCATGTTTTAGGTGACCCTCTACATTCTCGTGATTTGCATTGGGTTAGAATTTTAAAGTAAAAGAACTTCTTCGTCTTTCTCACTCGTTGTATTGGCAATTAAAAAAAATATCTTAGGCATAATTCAAAAAGCCTTTAGTTCATTTTATTTTGGTGAATGATTGATGGATATTATATGGGTTTTAGAGTTAACAGACGTACTCCATATATGCGTCTTTCAAATAAGTGATATTTCCACTTGGTCATATGCACTACTTGAACTTCAGAGATAAATTGTATAAAGCTGATAACATTCGTATACATTTCATATATTTGGTAATTCATTCATTGCACTTTCAGACACTGGTGATGTCTAGTCTGGCAAAATTAATATTCCCTATTGTAATAGCTGTTAAGGATAGTGTACTTTAGACTAATTTAGGCTGACGTTTTCAGAACAAAGAGAGCATTCATTTTAGTTAGTAGTGTACAATTTCCAAAAGTACAATATCCAAGAAATGTCAGCCACATTATATTGAAGCATCATAGACGTCCAACATGTTTTCCATTGTGCCTTTTTTAAACTGCAAACAACTTCACCCTTCATATGTCACTCTCAAAAGTACATAATGACTGGTGAGCGCCATCATAGTACAGAGTGATTAAGAGTTACCTCGCTTGTTACTGCGTATTTTTCATCTACACCTCCTCACCAGGTCAAATAACGTAGTGAGTGCGTTTGGCACAATCCCCGGGGTTAGATTTCTTTCTTGTATGTGATGTAATTGATGGAAGTAATCAGACAAATACAAAAATATCAAATCAGGCTCAACAAGGTTATATTGTCTTATATATATTCACCCCTCAAATACCCCTAGGATATTTGATTGTACAAGAAGAACCCCTTAATCAGGTCCATCTCCCATGTCATAATTCATTATTACCGAGAATAAATAGCAAATTTACTGACCAAATCGGTAACTTTAATTGATTTAATGGGAGTAAGTTTTCAACTGAATCTCTATATAAAGCATTATATATAAAGCATTAATGACACCCTCAGTCGGATAACTAAAATACTACTTTCATTTACTTTCTGAAAAGTCACCGACCTGACCAAAACAATACTTTATTTTTTTCCTTCTATTTCTGATAAGGTATTTATGAATGCTGCTAGTAAACACCCAATCAGAATGTTCGATTCGGACTATTTTCGCGAATTTTGCTATAAACACCCCATCAGAATATGCAATTCGTGACGAATAATAATATTATTATGTACATTTCAGATAAGCTTTCGCGCTGACAAAAATAAAGTTTATTATATTTTTTTTTCTGTTTCTGATATGATTGTCGCGCTGACAAAAAGAAATATACCCTTAGTCGAAAACGATGGCTAACTAACCTCCTACTTTCACTTTTATGTTTCAGAAAGGTTACTACTTTTACTTTCTGTAATCCTTTTTAGTTGTATTTATAGGATTTTTTGTTTCATATACACGAGATAGTTGTGTTCTAAAGTTTTCTACTGCGTTATAAAAAGGTCCTATTCTCTTTAATTCTATATCATCCTCTAGTAAAGCAAAGAAAGCTTGTTGAATTTCCTCAGTAAATTTATATTCTGATAATAGCGTATATCTATCTCCAGAGTTAAGCTCTTGCAAGATATCGAACTCAGTAAGAATTGTTTTGTTATTTAGTTAATCAGATAAATGTATTCCTTCATCTTCTACATTTGTAATAGGATAAATGATATCATGAATATTTTCATAATTCATTAAATAATAAATCTGTCTTTAAATAAAACAAAGTATATACGTGATCCCCATGTGAACCCCTAAGTTGCCTTGTGAATTCTTAGAAGTCCAGTGGTCACGAATATAGTACAAAATAAACCCATGTGAACCCCTAAGTTGCCTTATGATATCTAGCAGATTTAGGGGCACTCGAAACACAACCCCTACATGAACCTCTAGCCTGTCAAACAATAGTCTAGCTAACTTAAGAGTGGGTGTTTAGTGAACGAAGACACATCACAATCAATTTCAATGGATCGCCTAAGTTGCCTTATGACAGGACCCAGAAGTACTCCTACACATAGACTCGCACGAGAAATGAAACCACGAGGTGTGAAATAATCATGTACTTATCATAATTTCTTTCGGTATAAAGGTGACGCGTGGACTCCTGATCGAATGGGAGTGAAATATATTCCCAGGGTTATCATTTGGAATGAAAAATGCACAGTGTCGTTGGATGTATTAAAAACGTTTCTTGATTGGTTGATATTGAAAAATACAGCTGTGATAATATATAGCGATCGTGATCAACCTCCGCCAAAATCTTTGATGATTGGTTAAAGAATTTTGTTGATTATTATGAAGAAATTCATTCGATCACGAATTAAGTGATTTAAAGAAATTAATCAAGTTAGAGTCAGATAAAATTTAATGTGACACAGAGCGTGAAATAATTTCAGAAACTTTCCTGAATGATATTTTGCGATAAATAGAGACCAAACTAGTTGATAGTGGCAAGCAGAATAATAGTCAGAGAAACACTTCAGCGACAATTATTTGAAAAATCATAAGAATTTGTTTTCAGAATTACCCGTACCTTTATGTTATAGACCAGCTGATAAACGAAGACAGAACATTGAAGTTGAAATTCCAGGCCCCGTATCAGAGTCAAGAAAACAGAATCTCGTGTTAAATGATATTTTTCTAGTTGATATCAGAGCATTCGAAGATGCGTTAAAAGACGAATCTCTATGGACGCTAGTGACAGAAAGAAAATAATCGCAACCGTGATATTGATCCTGAAGTTATCAACGCGCTGAAACAACAACAGAATAATCATTTTGCGAATTGTAGAATTTTGACTCGGTGTAAGAACACGTAAATTATTCAACGAGTTATCAAGTTTGTTGCCGTTAATATGAGCGATCACAAGAACATCCGTGATCACCTCATGAAGAGTCTCGTAAAAGAAACTATGACACAGATATTTTTTTTCACCAACAGTAAATCTGTGTTAACCAGTATTATTGACAACGCCGACTGTTTTTTCTTTTATTTAAGTCGACAGTTTCTTACAATACCATCACAAGATGCTTCACAATTCTTGATTATAGGATGTCTCACAAATTGTTTTTACTTAATTTATATATATAATATTATTTTTCTAAATTATAATTTGTCTTCAAATCTAGACAAATAATATTCTTATAAGCTTTTACTATTTTTTTTTAATCATAATATCGCTTTATCTCCCTGTATCATTTACCGCCACATTGTACACACAACTGTGTTTTCCTTATAACTCCAATACCACATCGTAAACACGGTTTTGGCCCTGAACTTCAAGTACGAACGCTTTGAAAATGCTGTCCGCAAATTTCATTTGTACAGGATTTATTAGAAGGGTTTGAAGACCCTATCATAAACCACCTGCATTAAATCTTTATTTGAGTCATTGTATATATAATAGTTTTTAATTTAAATATTTGTTTAAAGTATGGTTGAGAGATTATCCACAATCAAGCCTTGGAAAACTCCATTTTCTGAATCAAGCTTTGACCGTGACAGAAAAACACCTGACTTTCGGAGAAGAGTTCTGGTTGAGAATAATAATATGATTAGTATTATTCGGAGTGCTAACAAGCAATTTCGTTATTTTGATCCAACTGAATTTGCTCTTATTGTATCATTCGAGTTTGCTATGGGTCTTCATCCGATCTGTTATGTTTTGGTTTTTAGGCACTTTTCAGAAAACCGTTGGGCACCAATAGTTTTATTACGATAAATCCTCGATCGTAAAATATTGACATCGTTAATTGTAAGTGAGGCAATAATATAATAACGGAAGCAGTCTGAAGTTTGGTTACCATAATAGAAAACAGAAAGTTAGCCAGAAAACACTTCAGCGAAAATTATTTAAAAAACATAAGGAAAGGTTTTCAGAATTACCCATACCATTATGTTATAGACCAGCTGATAAACGAAGACAGAACATTGAAGTTGAAACTACAAGCCCCGTGCCAGAGTCAAGGAAACAGAATCTCGTGTTAAATGATATTGTTCTAGTTGATATCAGTGCATTCGAGGATGCGTTAAAAGACGAATCTCCATTGACGCTAGTGACAAATGAAAATAATCGCAACAGTGATATTGATGCTGAATTTATCAACGCGCTGAAGCAACAACATAATAATCATTTTGCGAATTGTAAGACAGTAACGTTGTGGCAGTATTCAAATAATGATCAAATACAATTTACTGTAGATAGAAAGATAGCGGTCTTGGTTATACACTTGAAAATACGATGTTGACCTGTCTTGAATGTAAAAGATGTCTAGGTACTAGTTAAGCATTCGTGATGGTAATTGTGTATCCTCGGGTATTACTTGTAATTGTTCACGTGTAAATCCACGTTGAGGAGTACTTGAATCTATTCATAGGCTTGTTTAGTCTTACCGCACACTGGCTGACTGGAAACTTTCAACAGGGGATTTTATCAGCAACTCCTCTCAATAAATCACACACAGGAGATTATTTGGCGATTCATAACCAAAATCCCCTACCATTGACTACACTTTTATGTGTCGCTTAGACACTTTAGTTTAAATACAATAGGGACTTATGTATGTACACTGTAGTACTAGTCCCTATTTTTTATAGGATGTTAATTAATATTTTTAACCCAGATATTTGGTAAATTGCACAGGTGGCTTACACATTATTGGTTGTTAGGCTGTCCATTAGTACAACTGGACTGAATTTGACATACAGGTGCGTGCTTGAGCTTTCGTCACCTTACCTCCCTGCTGCCGTAATTTCTCGTGCTTGCACGACCACATTACGCCGACATAAGCGATATGAGAAAACTATTTTTCTCTCGCTTCACTGCTCTTGCAGACCAGTAGTTAACAGAATGGATAGGTGGGTGTGTGTAGGTTCTATTCCTACCCACCTCATGGCCTTACATTCACCCAGAGACAGTTGAGGAAAATACTGTCCCGTGGTGACGGCCAAAGTAAATAAGCACTCCTTTGAGTGTATAAACGCCTGCAGGGGATGTGGCACATTTCCTTCCCCTCAGGATAAAGTAAATAACCCATTTTATGGGATAAAACAGTGTTAAGAGCCCCAGGGGACGAAGCACTTTAAACAAATCAAGTCAGTCAGTCAGTATTTGGCGAGCCAACTGGACAAATTATGAAAGGAATACGAAATTCCCAAAACGCATATCTATGTTCTTCTGCGTGATGGAGGCTTAGACATTTTTCAAGCAAAGTGTATGGCTGAAATCGACAGCAGCAGCTGTTTTGCACACACTCTGCAGCTTGTTGTCATTGACAACATTCTGTCTCAACGAGCTGTCAAAGATGTTTTGGCAATCTCGCAATTCATAGTCTGGAATTTTACATACACAAAGGATGGTTTTGTTTTATGAACAAAATCAAGTCATGGTTTCTTACTCTACTCTCTATGACCTGCCTAGCCTAACAGCCCAACAGTGGGTCTTGATTAACAATCTTTTGGACACGGTAGGTCCATTCGCGGACATTACTAAGGAACTAAGTGACCACAAAACATCAGTATCCGTCATTATTCCTTATGCTGAAATATTCCGAAAGATGCTGGCTCGAGAGCATGAAGCGAGTAAAGGTAGTCAGAAAATGATATGTTGACGTTTCTAAACATTCGCTTTGCTGACGTTGCCGGCAACCAGAAGCTTGTTATTAACATTTTGAGTCATTTATTGAAATCTAGTGATGCTGACCTTCATTTATATCTTGAATTGGCAAGCTATAAGTTTTATCAGTGTTACTTTTAAAGTTTTTTCAAGTTATATGTTTGTGTGATAGTTGTTTTCTATAAATAGCAATGCCCTTCTTATCCGTTTTTTGTTTGTTTTTGTATAGAAGTTCAGATTCACTTGCAAAATAAACAATCTTGTTAAAACTCCAAAATATAGTTTTGCATTACAGTAATAGGTTTATGTTCCTAAACTAGTCATTGTTAGAAAAAGTAATAATGAAATAATCTCATAATCGGTATCGGCAATGTTAATACTCAGCTATACGCGGTTTCGGCATATCCTAAAAGGGACATTGGTACTGTTTTATTTATTACATACATTGAATGCCATATACCTACATACATACATACATACATACATACATACATATACGCAAGCATGCGTGCATACATAATACATACATGCATGCACACACACACACACACACACACACACACACACACATACATACATACATACATACATACATACATACATACATACATACATATACGCAAGCATGCGTGCATACATAATACATACATACATACATACATACATACATACATACATACATACATGCATGGATACATAATACATACATGCATGCATGCATACACATCCACACATACATATACTTACATACATATATGCAAGCATGCATACACATATAATACATATATGCATGCATGCATACACACACATACATACATACATACATACATACATACATACATACATACATACATACATACATACATACATACATACATACATACATACATACATACATACATACACACACACATATACATACATATATGCAAGCATGCATGCACACATAATACATACATACATGCATGCATACATGAATTCACACACACACACGCGCGCACCCACGCACGCACGCACACACACACACACACACACACACACACACACACACACACATACATACATACATACATACATACATATATACATACATACATACATACATACATACATACATACATACATACATACATACATACATACATATACGCAAGCATGCGTGCATACATAATACATACATGCATGCACACACACACACACACACAAACACACACACACATTCACACATACATACATACATGCATGCATGCATGCATACATACATACATACATACATACATACATACATACATACATACATACATACATACATACATACATACATACATACTGGTCTGCCTTTATGAAAAAGTTTAGAATTAGTTCGTGAAAGCCAGAGTGAACTGGTGAATAATACCGCACACACACACACACACACACACACACACACACACACACACATACATACATACATACATACATACATACATACATACATACATACATACATACATACATACATACATACATACTGGTCTGCCTTTATGAAAAAGTTTAGAATTAGTTCGTGAAAGCCAGAGTGAACTGGTGAATAATACCGCGCATACATGAGTGCTTCGTCGTAAATGTGGTTATGTGAATTCTATATCTGTGAGTCTAAAAACAGTTTTCATGGTTTGTGGAGAATGGTGAAACTTGAATCTTGATTAGACTTTATGGTCGCAGTGAAGATCTGCAATTGTGCATTAACATTTCAACCATGGAGGTATACAAATTGCAGGTTTTGTGTCTGAAGCTTAAGTTTTGTTGTATATCTTTTTAAATAGCATGAGCACGTTAATGCATTTCACATTTAAGAAAGTATATTTTTTGTTTTCATTCAAATGTATCTTCTTTTCTTTTCAGATCAAGATGACCCGGAAGCAGTCATATGTTATCCCAGTTCTAATTTCTCTAGGTATGAACGATTTAATGGAAGTGGATTCGAGACATACTACAATCCACTTATGTAGCCTGTATGCCTATAGTAACCATAATGGATCCATATGTAATTTGGTCCGGCTCGCGAAAAGACCGCACGCCTCAGGAAATTATCAAATCCTAGTTCGTTGAAAACTGCTTTTGTTGTTGTTGTTGTTATTTGTTTGTTTGTTTTGGCACGCGTTGTTCTAAAATCATCTGTAATGTGTCTCATCTAACAATAATTGGAGACTAAATACTCCTTTTACGAGATACTGCACATAATAAAGACTTTGTTAAGATATGATACAATAATAGCGTATCTTTTCTTTTCTTGGAATTAGTACTTACAAAATTGGACATTCCCACCACCGATAACTCTCGCAGTATAATCTAACACTTGGTAGCCATGTTAAGCAGTGTCAAATGTTTAAAAACCAAACGTAAATTTAACATTATGCCGCTGTCTTATGGGCTCGCTAGTTCGAAAAATTTATAAGTCTTGATTTCCCACTCTTCGTTGTGCTCCGTGCTTTTCTAAATCAAGGACTATACTTATATATAACATTCAAAGATTGAGAGTGAGATTGAGAGAGAAGTTGATATCATTTAGTGAAATATGATTTCAAACGCATACGGTACGTGTGAGTTTTATTCTGCAAGCTGCGTGTTTCATGCGTGTATTAATGAATATATTGCATATCGTTAAGCTTCCTTGGTGATGGAAACAACATTCTGACTTAGTATAAGGTATTAACAGAGGGCCAGAAGCAGACGATAATACAGTTTGTCAAACGCAAATAGATGTAAGTGGTGGGGAAAAAAATCTGAAATAACTCGAATATCGCGTTGTATAAATAATACACTTTTTTGAAAAGCTTTCAGATAAATAGAGGCAGTACATATTTATTTTCTCGTTTACTCTACATCGCAATTTATGACTACAGTGGTCAGTCCTTGTAATACTTCTCCGTAGTTCTTAATGTGTTTATCAGTGTTTATATATATATGAGGTGATTGTCACCCATCATATGTGTGTGTGTGTGTGTGTGTGTGAGAGAGAGAGAGAGAGAGAGAGAGAGAGAGAGAGAGAGAGAGAGAGAGAGAGATCGTACTAAATACTGTGACTACTGCTGATTCCTATTTGCCCTATGGCTTCAACCAGAGACAATCTCAGTAGGCCTCTTATAAATAAATTCCAATAGGTTCCAATCTCCCTTGAAAATATAAACTCTACAATTGATGACACAATTCCACAATGGAATTTAAAGAAGGCCAACTAGGCTACGTTTGAAATACTCCATAACTAGACTTAACAAGGATACAGCATTCAGACTTCTATTCTAATCAAGATTGCAGAAGAATATATTCCCAAGTCCTCACCGAACAGTAAAAAACCCAAAACCTTGGGTAACTAAGGAATGTAAATAAGTCATTCGACAACACTGAGAAGCATTAAAAAAATTAACAATCGTCCAACACCAGAAAAATTAAGTAAATATCATAAAGAACATTTCTTCCTCAAACTCTCGTTGCTTTATTAAGAAAGTTTGGGACACTATCCGCAAAATAAATGGAAATAGAAAACAATTCTCTGAAAATAAACAATAATTTTTTTAGTTCAAAACATGAAATAGCAAATATTCTTACAGACAATTTCTCTAAAATTTTTACATCATCTAATTATTCAGAAGCCTTCTGAAGATTAAAAATTAAAAAAGAAAAGTCACGTTCAAAATTTACATCAAACAACTGTTTTCACTGTGCTAGCTTATGGAGGCTTTAGACAAGACCCATGTCACATCCGCTGTGCCTGACTGAAACACCTTCCAGAATCATCACTAATATCTCCTTTGAAAATCTTTAATGATTTATGGATTGCTGGTACTGTACCTAAGAGTTGAAAGGAAGCAACAGGAATACAAATTCCCAATCCAGGTAAAGATAGTGGAGATCCTAACAACTATTGCACTGACAAGTTGTGTGTGCAAACCGTTGGAACAAATGATTAATTCTTGGCTTGTATGGTACTTGGAAACTGATAATTTAATATCTACTTTTCAAAGTGGCTTAGCAGCAGAGAGGGTGAACCCTACAACCTTTTTAGACAAAATAAGGCTTCCTACGAGAGGGTGAACAGACCACGTTTTCAAGCAGAAATAAGGCTTCCTACGAAATCTCATTTAACCAAAAAAAAAATGTCTCCATTTAGCAAACGGAGACTTTACGATATTTTAATCAATTTTGGTCACAACGTTGTTGTCGTTCACCCTCTCTTCTGCTAAGGGAGATAAATCCTTT
The DNA here is from genome assembly GCA_029339505.1 of Unio delphinus. NCBI lineage: Eukaryota > Metazoa > Mollusca > Bivalvia > Unionida > Unionidae > Unio > Unio delphinus. Next base: position 20,119,264 of record JAQISU010000242.1, on the reverse strand, counting down.
ATAGATTAATCCGCCACACCTTATAACATTTACCTACTAAGTTCCCTTGTATTATGACGTCAAAGGAATTGTCGTCTGCTATATTACCTGTAGAGAGGTATAATTGACATGTGTGCGCCCACGTGACTGTAATGGAGTAAATACGTGTGTTTCGTTAGAGTTGTTTTTTTTATCAACTTTAAATAATTTTAAAATCTTTTATTGTCGCTTTGGCTAAAACTGCATTTATTTAAATAGTTGTATTTATTTAGATCATCTATTAATACACTTTAAGTACAGACGTTCTTTATAATCCAGTAATACCTATGTTCGTTCAGCCGGAACGCGAGTGTTTCCCATTCATTGAAGTAGGTGGCCATACATCACAATTAATTTGACTATATGTTCTCTACATATATTTCATAGCACTGACCTTTCCACAGTGTGACAATCAATACAAATCATATGAAAATCTAAAATACCCCCAAAGATGACTTCACGGTGAAATTCTTGTCAAGGGTTGACCGGCATTTTTTTGAGCTGCTGCACTGTAAACATAACAGCATGTACACAGACCACATATTTCACTTCCGGATCATTACCAAGGCCTTATTACTCCATGTGCACTGTCGCCAAATTACACACTGACAACCACTCTCTCTGCTCCTATTCTCAAGAATAAACAATTACCTTTAAATCCCTACCAAATATGCATCAATATAACTCTTCTATCACCACCAAAATGAGAGAGGAAAAAATGTTCTAAAAATAGACTGGAACTACATTCGTGGGTACTGAACTGGAAGTATTAATTGTGATGTGATTCCAGGTGGGCGTGGTTAAAATTCCTTGTATACAGCTCTTTGTGATCTAATCGATAATGCACTTTTGTATGGAGAATTAGAACAGGGAAAATATACGTTGTTATTTAAAAACTGTAGTATTTTCTTTAATGTTTCATTTAAAATACTTGTCTCATTTAAATGTTGTGAAACAGCATTAATAAGTAATAAGGAAATAAAATAACATACCCATGAATCAACGCTGCTGTAATAGTCGCCTTATATATAGTATATCAAAGGTATAAAGCTTGGGGCTTTCGAAGGCCAATGCGACCGATCAAAACTGACCAACGCTGTTATTTAAAAACTGTAGTATTTTGTTTAATGTTTCATTTAAAATACTTGTCTCATTTAAATGTTGTGAAACAGCATTAATAAGTAATAAGGAAATAAAATAACATACCCATGAATCAACGCTGCTGTAATAGTCGCCTTATATAGTATATCAAAGGTATAAAGCTTGGGGCTTTCGAAGGCCAATGCGACCGATCAAAACTGACCAACGCCATTAACCCAGGCGTGTGGTTGTCTTTTGTTCACAATCATGCAACCCGGTTAATTTAATTGGTTGCTTTTGATTGGTTGATTGGCCGTAGAAAATCCGCCCCGTCGTTTCATGTTTGTGCTGTCTTGTGCCGTCCCCCACATCATATATGTATGCCTAAAATTTGCCACAACACTCGAGTGGAGATATATATGGCATTGTGACGTCACCCCAAGCATATCTTCTGGGCGGTCTAAGATGGCGTTTGCCACCTTAGGCCTCACGCCGGAGATGTATGTTTCGGGTCCCCTTGGGCTTACTTGGATGTGAAGGCAACCAAGGAGTTCCAAAGATGTGTTGTCGTATATGTAACCTCTGGGTCTCTCTGACGTCATAGGGCACCAGCGAGATTGCCAAATGAGTGGGGTTTTTTTAATAATTAGAGATACAGTATACTATAAAAATATGGATATCAAAGATGTAAATTCTATAATTGCTGAAATCTCAGATTTAAAAAATAGAGGGGTAGTATTATCTGAAGATCTCGACTGTGACAGGATTGCCTCGGAATATGAAGACATAGAGTATCAGTCTAGTAAGGGTCGTTATGTTTTACCCAAGATATACAGGCTCGTGAAAGGAATTCAAAAGTCCATCAATGCCTGCTTGTACGGTAATGATATTAACGTATTTATAACGCTATTTAGCACCGTTGAAGCAATACGTCAAAAGCTCGGCCAAGAGTATCAAAAACGAGCTGAAATTAGTTCTAAGGTTCGTGATCTTAGAAAAATATTAAACGAGGAAAAACCAGTATCTTAACCACGTGAGCGTTAGGCTTTCGGTAAATTTTATTAAAAAATAATTATTTTTTTTAGCGTTTTTTGTAACACTCACATGGGATTTTCTCCTGAAAGGATATTCAGCAGTCTGGACTTGCCCATGCAGTTATGTGCATAATGGATGATCTGGTTGTAGTAGCAAGTAATCACCGCGACGCCTCCATTTTCACGTAGCTGTTCTTGTTGCCGCGTCGTTAACACAAATTGTTCATCGCCGTTCTCAGATATTACAATTCTGAAACCCCCAGCGATGTTATTTCTGAAACACTCGCGGATAGCGTCGTACAGTTTAATCCTGTCGAAGATGGATACGTTAGCTTGATGGTACACTATTTAATAACTCATCTTTTAATTGTGATAGTTTCACATTTGAAAAATTAGTTCACAAACAATATGTGGTAGGTGAATCACTTACAACTAAATTAGCCCGAGAGCGTTTAGCAGCAATTAAAAAGTTTATACCGGTTCGAGACAGACTTCGTGAGAAACTTCAACAACGACAACAAGCGCAGACTGACTTTTCTGTGTCAAGTGAACAACTGTTTACTCCGATAACAAGTGCGACCAAAGATGTGAAAACAGCAACTGAACGAGCGATATTTGGAGATATTCCTGAGGAAGGCAAGCGACGAGAAGTGCCTGTTCTTGGTGTGCTTGAAAAAATTGCAGCAGAGACCGAACAAACACGCGCAGGGATACAACAGCTATCCAGTGATATAAAAACTCAACGCGAAATTGAAGAACGCGAAGAAGAGCAACAAGGTGCAGCTGCAGAAAGAGACTATTCACCTAGAAATATATTTACAGTCGTAGCATTAAATAGAATTGAAAGACTCGGTACTGATTCCGAATTAGCTGATTTTGCTAGATACAATTTTTCAAAGGGTAAAAGAGAGACTTTATTAAAATATGGGTTTGAAGATTTTATAAAAACCAGAAGGGATTGGGCATCAAAAATATATCTAGCGAAACACGGCGGGAGTAGAATCAGAGCGTTGCAGCACCCTGGTTCTGATAAATTTCTAGCTGCGGTTAAGGGCGGTCCACAACCACCACGTTATATGGAGGATCCAATCCCGGGAGAAATAGACATAAAAGCAGAAGCCGGTTCTAAGAAAACAAGCGGAAAAGGATATTCGATTAAAAATCCTTTGGATTTCAACGCTGGAGTCTTTGACTCTACCGTGACATGCCCTGGTAGCATTCTAAGTGATATATCACGGTTAGAGGTTCTCATCGGAGGGAAACGAGCCGGAAATAACTCACCGGAAGTAATTAATGAAGCAGCTGATATCTGCAGACGATTTTTTTCCGGCGGTATCATGGACATTGATGTATATCGAGAACTCATTGCTGAATTAGTTGAAAATCACAGAGACGCCCTACGTTATGATGAAAATCCTATGGATGTAAGCGATTGATAACTAATTGAAAAACTACTAGTTTTATAACAAGATGATTATACACTACAACCATGATAAACCCGTAAGCGTCTACGTGGTGAACTCACGATTGCCTGTTTATAGAGCATATTACGGAGATGGTTTCGGCAATACCATTGCGGGTTTATTTACAAGAATGGCTCCAAAAGTGGCGCCGTTAGCTAAACAATTATCAATGAAAGCCATTGATATTATTCGTGATAAGAGAACCAGCAAAATCGGAGATTTCGTTGGAAATCTTGCCGGAAAGGTATTTTCTGCCGCGAAAGATAAAATAGCATCATTGGTGCGAAAGAAACCAGGAATGACTTCGTCATTAGTGCTGCCATCAACTACAGTGATGCCTGCAAAAATCAGCAAAGCAATAAATAGCGCAGTGGAAGAAAAACTAGCGTCGTTGGCTGCTTCGGTGACTCCGTCACAATTGACGGCTTCACTGGTAACAGATAGCGCTATCATGAACGTTTAATAAAATGTTTAAACAACAGGCTGATTCCGCTCTTGATATAGAAGCCCCAGTACCCAAGGACAATTCCGTCCGCGATTATCAATTTTATTCCTATCATGCAATACAACCCGACCTACGATCGCGAATTGAACTTCAAGTTCAAGATACCAGTAAATACTTTTTGCCATGTGAAGCATTTATCGAAGTAGAAGGAAAACTCGTAACAAATGTTGCAGCTGATACCCCATATGCAGAGAACGCAAATGTCCGAGTTGGTTTTGTTAATAATGGCATAATGGCGTTATTTGAAAGTGCAAGATATCTCATTGATGGAAAAGAAATTGAATCAATAGACCGCGAGGTTGATGTAGCAACAACAATAATCGGGCTAGCAAGATACTCCGATGATTATACAAGATCGGCTGGTCCGTCTATGATGTTTGCAAAGGATACTACTGATAACGCTGACCACCTTCAATACATTAAAGTGTTAACAGCAAGAGATAATGCAGAAGCCGATCAACAAGAAGCAGATAATCCAGAACGTCGAGCTAGACCCGGAGCTGCGTTTGATATTATAAAAGGCGTTAATGATAATTTCAATCTCGGGTTTGCAACACGAAAATTAGCATTGCAAGGACAGCAGCGATATTTTTCATGTGCGATTCCACTCCATCACATATTTGGATTCTGCAGAAATGTCAGAAAAGTCATCTATGGAGCCAAACACACAATCGCGTTAGTACGAAAAGGCAATGACAATGATGCAATTTGGCGTACTGGTGCCGATGAAGGTAAAGTTGTTTTGAGTAAAATAGTATTGTGGATGCCAGTAATGACCCCATCAATTACCAGAGAAGAGCGACTACTCTCATTTATGGACACAGGCGGTAAATCATTGCTAAGTTGGCTAACAACAACAACTGATGCCAAAGATGATAATGTCGCTGGTACATTTACATGGCATTTGGCATCAAAACAAGGGGTTTCAGCTCCACGCCACATATTTGTAGCTCTACAGAATCGGAATCGATTAGGTTTCCAAGAACGCAGTCATATGATATTCGATCAATTAGGGGTAAGTGAGGTTTCACTGAGAATAAACGGACAACAGGAACCATCTGAGGATATACAACTTGATTACGGAAACAACCAAATAGCACGTGTGTATCATCGGATGCTGTCATATATGGGTCGTGATCAAAATGTTGATACTGGTTTGCAAATATCGCAACTTGATTTTAAAAACCTATATCCGATTTATTACTTTTCCCTGGAGCATCTTGATTTAACAAGGCAATCCGTCGTTGACATACATTTTAGGGCTCGTATAAATCCTGGTGGTGTTGATTATAGAGCGATTGCTGTCATTCTCAGTGATAAATCAATGTTGTTAGAAGGGGTTGGTGGACGAATGAGAGTAGTTGATGCACCAGTGGAAAATCTATGATTTTCAAAAATATGTAAATGAAACTTGAAGAGTTTCCAATTAGATCAATTGAAAGCATAAATGTGTTTTACAATAAAATGACATATAGTGTTGTTAGTGTCAATCTGACTGATGGTCAGGTCAAGAAATTGCGATCAAAATCCGCTAAAGAATGTGGAACAACAAAAACGTTAAAACCAACGCAGATGTCCGGCGGTACACATAAAATATCACTGACGGATCGTCAAATAAAACATTTCAATGATGCGCTAAAGAATAAGAAAGGGGTTCAAAAAGAATTTTCGAAAGCTGCAGTCGCCAACATGATAAAATCAGGTGGTATATTTCCATTGTAAGCTGCAGTACCAGCATTGATTGCAGCGGCTGCCCCAGCGGTGGCGAAAGCGGCAGCGTTAGGAGCCGTTGGGACCGCAGCAGGGATGGCGTTGAAAAAGGCAACTGGGAAAGGATATAAAAAAAAGGGAAAAGGGTTGTACCTACCAGGAACCCCGTATTCATGGTACAGCGGGAGATCCGTGAACGGATCGGGTCTAAGAATACCAAGAACGGTTTATTAGTTGAAAACCCAATTCTCCCTATGTCCAATTTTGATTTAATTGATGCTGCTAAAAAACTAGCGATAAAAAACTTCAGAGGGGTTTTTATGAGAGATCAATTACCGAGAAAACCAAATAACGTTGAAACCGGTATCATCAATCTTGATAAGAGCAGCGGATCGGGAACTCACTGGGTTGCATACGCGATTGATCCACGTGGGATTGTCTATTTCGATTCATATGGGTTAGCTCCGCCAAGCGAGTTTATGCGGTATATAAATTCTTCGATAAAACTCAAAAAGTTTCCGATTTTTTATTCCACGCTGCCAACACAACAATTAAATGATCCACCGATATGCGGCCGTGAAGTATTAAATGTCCTCGCGGAGATTTCATTAAAATCCTTTGGATCTCCGTGGAAACCACCTCATCTGGTTGTAAATAAATATAACAGTGGGAAATTACTAGGTAATTTTAGAGAATCAATAAATTAAAAATACTAGAGTCTTTATAATAATGATCGATATTTGGGGACAATCTCTGTCAATGTCGGAACCCACCGCGGAAACATCTGCGGGTTCTATTGAAGATGTAAAAAAAATAATTGAAAATAAAATCGCTGAGACGTTATATTTAGTAAGTGTTGACCCAAATGAAATAGTTGTATTTCAAGATCGCCAGGGTAAATTGAAAACTAGTAATATGTCATTGGATGACATTTTAAAACGACAACACGACGCCGCTGAAAACTCTATTGCGCTGTATTCCAACGGTGGACAACTTAAACCAGGCGCACTTGTGTCTACGATTACCGACGCGATTGCCACCCACGACAACACGATTGCCACCCACGACAACAAGATTGCCGCCCACGACAACACGATTGCCACCCACGACAACAAGATTGCCGCCCACGACAACACGATTACCACCCACGGCCGTGAGCTGGATGATCATATACGAAGTTATAATAATTTTCGCAAAAATGTCGTACATAAATTCTTTGGAACCCCGCTTGTGATTGGCATGACTCTAGCTGAAATTAAAGACTTGTTGAATTCATTCTTCGCTAACAAGGAAGCTGGAAGGATGATGACTGCTTCAGAAATCAAGGCAAATTATCTCGAGATTTTTAAAGTAAGCGAAGATTTTGAAAAGGTACAAAAACCCACTAACGACGTCATTGTTAAGTTTTTTGGAACCCCGCTTGTGGCAGGAATGACTCTCGCTGAAATTAGCGAGTTTATCGGCAAGCATACTCACAATGCCTACATCGCTAATTGTTTCTTTGGTGTCGAAGCTACATCTACAATGACTCTCAAAGATATTAATATGTTTATGGTGAGACAAACAACACTTAATACCATCGTGGATAAATTTTTAGGGAGAACACCTGTGTCTGAAACCACATCGTTGACAGGTCCAACCCTCGCTGAAGTTAAAAGCGCTATTGACGAACAAAAATCCGCCAGTGAAATGGTTAATAAGTTCTTTGAGGGTTCTAAAAGTTACAATATCACGACGAAATATTCTCAACTTGAGGGGGATTATCTAACCCGAAAAGGTATAGAATCTGACCTCCTTTTGATTTCATTTTTTAAACGCCGGAATGGAACGATGATGAAATATACCGAAATCAATAAAACCTATCTCGACGTTTACGACGATATTCTTAAACTAAAAGAAAAATCTGAAAAGGTACAAACCCCTGCCAACGACGTCGTCGATAAGTTTTTGGGAACCCCACCTGTGGCAGTTATGACTCTCGTTGAAATTATCGCGGCTATCAATAAGGTAAAAATTCCACATAGTGTAAGCGCCGTTAATAACATCGTGTACACGGTTGATAGTGGAACCTTTGATTGGATCCGGGGAAATGAAAATTATCTTCGTGTTGGCCACAGACATACTGGTGTACCAGGTTGCTACCGACTTACAATAATACATCACCGTAAATTTGATTTGGGATTCAGCAACACAGGTATCAGCGGTGTTAACACATTGATGTATATACTAGAGAAAATACCACCACCTCCACCCTATATACCAATCCCGCTTACGATTACTATAAAGAATTCCGACGAGTCTGTGATTAGGGAGTCACTACCTTGGATAATAGAATTTGTATCCGGTGTCCCCTCATCAGATCCTAAAACCAGGTCAATAATAGGATAATTGAAAACACTATCAGGTTTAAAATAACAACAATGACTTCGTCAATGACACTGTCATCGTCATCGCAATATCGATTCGACACCGTGAAAGAGTTTTCCGCGAACTTGAAATCACTTTCTGAGAGCTATCGTGAAAAAATGAAAAAATACCGCAGAAGAATTACCGCCATCGACATCACCGTGTACTCGGTATCCGGTGTGATGGCCAGCGCCGGGGTTATTTTGTCGACGGTGACCATGATGGCTCCAATTGCAGTTCCAATTGCTATCTGCGCGGCAACAACAATTGCTGCAGTAGCCACCGCGATAACTAAAAAGTTATCATCGTGTTCTCAGAAAAAACTCAGTGATTATACAGCTCGGTACAGGGTGGTATTTGACGCGTACTCGAAATTATCGGAGTTGATCTCACTGTCGATAGATAATTCGTTCATATCCGGTGTTGAATTTTCCGCGATGACCCAGTTGTATAACTCCGCGATGTTGAAATTGGAAATTGAAGACAGTGTTAACAATAATGTCACTACAATTCAACGAATTGCAACTGCTTCAACGGATCGCGGAGAATACCACTCCGATACGAACAAGCATGATATCAATAACATCAACAAACCCACAATTTAGTGTGAACTTCCCTTCTCCGATTCCAGTGCGTGAGATCGCGCTGGCAAAATTACGAGTATATGAGCAGAATTTACTAGAACTGCAGATGCATCTGGAGTATAACAGGCGCATACTTGACGTGCTAACCATGAAGGCTTGGAACATTCAGCCAGGATATAAGAGAAAGTACAAGACAGGAAAAAGAAGAAAGAGAAATAAGAAATAATCCTGCCTCACCTCATCCTAAGACACCGTGTGAAGTCAAGACTAAGATGAGGACACCTTTAAGACCAGTACCAGCACCACAATCAGTACCAGCACCACATTCAATACCAGCACCGTAGCCTCTGTCGCCAGTACAAAAATCGGTGGTTTTTCAGCCTGAAAACGGGGAAGATGACATAAGGAGACTTCATAATCTTCATCAACGGGTCCGGTGGCATAGAAGACAGAGCGAGCAAGTCTTCACTATACCAGAAATTGAAGACGGAGATTGAAGCAAATCAGTCCCCCTAAGCGCTTCCCGCCACAACCTTAAAATAGTATCAGGACTGGAGACGACGATGTGTCTGTGGTGCCATACCTGGAAGATGCCATCATTAATTGGGGGCAGTAGAAATTCTAAAACAAAACAAGCATTCTCAGGGCTAAACAGATCTCTTGAAAAGAGACTATTCAAATTGCAGATTCGTGTGAGTGTTTAGTATTGTGACTATAAACACTAACTCCTTTACTGATGTGTGTCTTGGTGTGAGCGCGTACGTTTGCGTGTATGTGTGTCTGTTTTATTTCGTAACGAAAAAATTGTTCGTATATTGAGGATAGTATATAATGGATTTAGCTTCTTCCCTTCTGTGTTGATAGCATATAATATGTGAAGTTATTGTAAGGAATGTTTTCCTTCACGTCATTCGCACCATACAACCGTGAAAACAAAATGGCTTCAAATCACTTTGATATTATGAAGACCTTACAACAGGCAATATATGATATTGGAATGGTGGAGTAATTAATAATTGGTTGGATTATGGTGAGTTTAACCCACACCGTCTCATGATGGAAATAAACAATATAAAAAAGACGAAGGAAAGACTAAGGGAGCTAATGAAACAAGAAACGGAGGAGAACGAAGAAACAGAAATAGGATCAGAGCCTTGAAGGAAAATGTAGAAAAACAAGAGAATGAGAAGAGAAATAGGAAATACAGCATGACAAAGAGGAGAAGAAAAAAAAAGATGCCAATGACAGTGAGATGTGAAGAAGTAGAATAAAGGAGAGAAAATAGAAGAAGAAAATGAAGAAGGTTATGCAGTTGGCCGTCGACGATAAGATAGGATAATTTCTTATATTTTCGCAACTTTCTTAACATCTTCTTAATCACATTCATGCAAGAGTGTCACCTAAAACTTTACATTGCAAATATTGGATACAGACTGCAGACGACAGATTTTTTGGAAATGGACTGTTCTAGTAGCGAAAAAGGACACATAAATCTCTTTGTTTACGTTCGATTTGAAATTTTACCAAAAGGATCGGGGTCCCTTGGCGACTATCAGTTTAGTATCTGTAAATTGGTCAGTGAAATGCCTACAGTTTTGTGCATTTTGATATCCCTGATTTTCGTTTTACTTTAAATCGCTTGGAGTTTGAGGTACACAATGCTGAGAGTTCAGGAAAACACTATCAGTAATTAAAAAGGGACATGTATAGAGTAGGAAAGGAAATGACAAGAAATCAAATTTGTTGCTCATATGCTGCCATTAATGTATTCTGCATATTTAATTTGTATGCTGTAAGTATGTAATTCAGAGCTAGATAGTTTCGTTATGAGCACTAGCAACTATAATTAGTTTTATCTGAGGCAAGGACATTGCGTTAAATATGTTCTTTATATTATACTTTTGGGCACATGTCTAATAATTTTTCAACTAAGATTGCTTTTCTTAACATTAAGAAGTTTCTAGAAGGTTGTTTTCCACTATGTAATAGCTTTTCCAGAAAATGCTAATTGTGATCTGAGGTCAGATAGAAGTCAGTATAATCTTGTTTTTCTAGAAATTACTTCATCGTGCCTTAAGACCTTAGCAGAATCAATTTTATAATTTTTGTGTCCAGAAATTCATGTAGCCTGGAATTTGATATATTCTAATTGTTTATCTGAAGTGAATCATATCTGTAAATACAGCGCTCGTCAAAATAACGTATTTTTAAAAAGGAGACTTGAATTTGTACTGAAATTCCAAATAAGGATTTCTACTTAGATTGCATTACTGTGATACAACAAATTGCATTTGATACATCAGCATCATACGGGCAACCATAGGCACATCAACACCTTTAGATTCGGTTTAATTATGATTTTTTTTCTCCTAATGTATATTCAGAATTTTAATTATTCTCACATATATATGCAGTTATAGGATTATTTCGAATTTCTTTCGCAATACCTTACATTACTTTTTCCACAGAATCACATTGTATTCTAATGAAACAAAATTGAATTTTACAAAGTTTGTTGCTTCTCACTCTTTCATATTACTTGTAGTAATACATTTAAATCCTTTTTCTGGGACGCATTGTGAAACCCTGTACCGGAACATTCTTTCAAAATCTCTTTTTCATAAGTAAAATATTATGCCGTTAGTTTGGTCTTCGTACGCCACCCTATGTAACGGACGGCCGTCGCTTACACCATTTTATGTCCGCGTGGAGAGCAAGTTGGCGCAGTTTTTGCATAATATCGTAGGAGTTTTAGATATTTCTTATTTGTTCAGTTAATGAGGTTTGTTATAACATTTTGTGAAAAAGTTAGATGATATTTAACATTACTTTAATTTCCTTTCTTCGGTAAAAGTACACTGAAAATAAAGTATCAAAGCTTTTAAACGAGACCTTATTTTGACACTATTTAACCATTTAACCTACATAATGTTTAATAAATAATGTCCGGGCAACATAGGATAAGTCGCAATGACTAGAGATAACACTGAAGTAAAGTTTGAATTCAAGGAAATCACAATGCCTCCGCTATTTGCTAAAGTTAGTAAAAATAGTATTTTACATTGAACTACTCTGAATTAAAAATAACTCTTTTTTTCCTAGTCACTTCGTCATCGGTATTCTTTGATTACAATAAAATTGCAACACGTTGGGAAATTGGTATGGACTGCAGAGTGAACGATCCAGAAGAAAGAAGTTCAATACAAATTCACCAAAATAACAGAGAGATGGTTACCATTACCTCTGGTTGTAGCATCAAGTCCAACGATAGCAGGCTAAGGATTTCCTGCATAGAAACAGAAGATGCCATCCGCATTAGTGTAAACATGTCGGGATATGCTTTATCTGATCTGGGAACCTGGAACTGCAGTGATGGAAAATCCTATGGCACGGTTATCTTCCAGGATTTTATCCGTAAGTTGTGTGTTGATGTGTGCGCACGTTCGTGTTTCCATATTATTTGCGCTAATATTACAGCGGTGTTGGCGTGTGTGTATCACGACAAAAGAATATACAATTTTCTAATTGAACATAAAAATCAAAGTAAAATGTTTGTTGCTATAGTAAAAGGGACATATACCACTTCTTTTTCATTAATTAGAGAAGCGGAGTTGGAAAAGTTGAAAAGTTACAAGTTTTAATTTTAATAGATTTAATAGCTTATTAAGTTGAAGAAAGACAACAATAATTAAATCCTATATGAATCTTTGGCCAGGGCGAGTTCTCTATGGGTCGAGTTATCCATAATTCACAATCAACAATGCAGATATGTACAGTGTCTCAAATGGCGTCACTTCCGCTAATTGTGAGGGGGATTGAAGCGCTTTGTTTTATTCAAGACGATCGTTTTTTCTTAAATTTCTTCCTAACGAGTTAGAATGAAAGGTACAAATTTTCCGAAAATGAACCATATACATATAGCAAATTATATGAAACGTTTGCGCCAATTTCAGTTTTGCATGTTTGTCCCCATTAAGTTGTATTATGTTGTGACTAATTTGTTTCGCTGGAAATACAAACGTGCTATGATAAAATTATTGGATAAAGACATTCACTGGAATTTATACCGAATTAAATCTGGAATAATGTTTGTGTGATTCAACAAAAGATGTTGACACATAAACACTTTGCAGGCCATAGCAGACACGTCATCGCCTTCAATTTTAAATCTCTTGGGGATTTTAAATGAATTTTACTTAGGAATTTGTATTACATGGATTTGCGTCTTTAATTCTTGGAATAAGTTTGGATTTAATTCGCAATACCGTAAGTTAGTTTTTCTCACGTTTCACATGGTATTCTAGGGAAATAAATTATTTGCTAAATTTTACAAAGCTTGCTGTCTTCTCTCTTTTTTGTTACTTATTTCAAGAGCATAGATTCGTAACAGAAGTGGGCGCTCGTCCTTCAGATACGAAATTTGCTAAAATCTTTCAGAAATCTTTGTTTATTCAAAATTTAAATTCGCCTAGTTTCGAACTTTTTAAATTCCAAGTATTATTCAGATATTAGAAAGCAATCGCTTTTAACAACGTCATTAAAAATAGAGATCTGTATTTCAAATCCTACCCATGAACAGTTAGATTCATTGAAAAAAATATGAAATGATTGCCCAAAAATATGACCTACCTGAGTCAAAATCTTCTTTAAGAAAAAAATAAGATTTATTGTTCAGTATTTGGTGGAAAGGAATGTTTAGGATGAAAGTGCGTTGGTTTCGATCAGTAAGTCTGTATCAGACTTTGAAATTAAAGTAAAGGAATAAAACTTAAAATACAAGATGGAATTAGAATTTAAAAAAGCCTGAACTTTAGGTAGATAACGAGGAAATCAAATACAAATGATATTAGATAAAGGGAAGGGGAGAGAGAGTGAAGCGAATGCAAACAAAAAGGAATAAAAAAAATCAATTTAGATTAATACAAATAGAGCTGGAAAGTGAAATGCACATTCCCACTTCGCATGCAAATTCAAGTTTTGATGTTAAATTCGAAATGGCAAAGAGAGCGTTGAACTGTATTATTTTAGAATGCACATTCTGACAAAGCCCGAGACATATATGCTTCACTGTCAGTACAGCCGAGTGTTATGATCTGGTTAAGGAATGAATCTTAAAGTGTTATGAGTTGGTCCCTGAAACTAATCGGCATAATTTCAGAAGATATTAAAATGAAGCTGGACAAACTCATGCCGAATTTACAAGAGAAAAATGCAATTTTTCCATATGTGGTGCTTAGCCAAGAACGTTGATCACGATTACGAAAATCTAAGACACCTCGTAATACTTGAAGAGTTCAATAATTGAGTCTATGGTGAATGTTGACATATCAGCACATCTCAGGCCATAACAGTCACGTCATCGCCTTTAACTTCAAATCTCTTTGGAACTAAAATTTAGTTTTATTTATAACTCTTTGTTACTGGGACGTGTGTCTTTAACTATGGGATTATTTTTGGATTGAATTTGCATACTGTACATTCTTTATTGACAATCTTCACTTTGCATTCTAGGGAAATGATTTTTGTTTCTTAAATTGTACAAAGCTTGTTGTTTTCACTCTTTCTGTTACTTATTTTAATATCAATAGACTCATAACGCCTAAGAACCGTATGACTTTCGATGTGTGTTTGTGTAGAGGCTCTTGCATGAAACCAAACCGAAACATTTTTGGAATGCAAGCTTTAGCATAAAACAATTTCAGGAGCTTCAGACAATAGGCTATTACAATGATTTACCACAAAGATGGGTTGATTGGGAAACAGTTTTACACCGCACAGATGGAGTTCAATTTCTATCATACCGTGGAATTGTACAGTTTGGGAGATGACATGGATTCTGTGGAACAAAATGACTTACGGCATGATTTTTCCAGAGTCTTCATTTTTCCTCCATTTGTAACTAACTTACTCTACATGGATAAATGGTACAGTCACCATTAGATGTTTTGAACTAAGTCTAATAAGTTGTAAAAGTTTACGACTTCAACAGAAGAAAACATGATAGAAGAAATGCATACAATGATGTACAAAATGCTAATTAAATAGATCCACGTGTGCACTCAACGAGGTCACAAATTATTGCAGTGGAGTAAATGAAAAGACTGAGGGGGACATATCTGCATTTTGTAGATCATAGAGAAACAACTGTAGAGTCTGCTTCCAAAGAGAAGTGCAATATTCCAAATAACTGGCATTCGGATTATAAAAAGATGAGTGTAAAGGATTATCACGTGGTGGAATAGCACGACTTGATTAAAAAACATCTGGTCATACGTGATTTGTTTTATCGGTGGACAATATAAACAAATCCTATAGAGAATGAAATAACTATTTATACTATCAATTATATTGTTAATTGCATTAAGTCTTGCAGAAAACATTACTTTTAGTAGGAATGTGTTTTTGAAGAACGATTAACAACCTTTAATCCACTAATGTAAAGACGATACAATAACACGTTAAGCTACGAACGAAAAACGACGTCCATCTCTTTTATAAAGGTAACTGACCATCTTCACAAGCTGCAGCTGGTATTTTGTTTTCTGAATAACACAAACAAGTAATTACCAGAAGTTATTTTTAACTTTGCCAGAACACGAATCATCATTGAATGGAGCACGTTATTAATTTCATCGTCGTTTTTGCAAAGCTAGATAGATAACAGAAGTGTCTACAGAGCAACAGCTGTTATGGTCGAATCTGATGCAGTGGTTTGCAGCAATCTCTTAATTTATTTTCCATAGCCTGTCACCGAATGCTAATTCTTTGTTATCATATTAACAACGTTTTAAATATGTGTTTTCAAATTCTATCCGGCTGTGTTAGATATCCAATACATGAGTTTTTATTTTTCATCACAGTCATTATAAAAAGATTTTATTGCTTGTGACTGTTACTCTCCGTATCGGTTGCGAGTCTATGTTTTTAAGGTAAGTAACAAGAAAGGGTGAATAGCAGAAAGTTCAGTTCTGTAAAATTCAACACATAATATATTTCCCTATAATACAAATGAAACTATAAAATGACTGAACTAAAGGTTTTGCGAATTAGATTCCCAAATAATCCCTGACTTACATACAAAAGTTTAATAATTAAACGTTTGTATCAACTTTAATGGATATTCAACTTTAGTACAACTCTGAAGGTGTTGATGTGAATGTTGCGGCTTGTATTGTGCTATTGTACCAAAAGTCTTTTGTTGAAATGCAAAAACATAATTCCAGCTTCGACACTGATATAAATCTCAATGAATGTTTCTGTCCAAGAAACCTACCTTCTTATGTATTAGACTCTGTATTTCTAGTTAAAACAAAATCACTGTTTGTTTGTTTGTTTGATTAGGATTTTTAACGTAGCTTTAACAATTTTTCAGTCATATCGCTACGATGTCTGCTGTGAGGCAGTTTATAGTGATGTCTAGCACTGAGGCATCATGCTGCAGACATGTAGCATGATGTCCCACCCAGTCACATTATCCTGACACCAGGCCGACCAGTCCTAACACTAACCTCTTAATGCTGAGCGTCAAGCGAGGCAGCTGTTAGTACCATTTTTGTAAGTCTTTGGTATGACTCGGCCGGGCATCGAACCCACGACCTCCCGCTTCCGCGGCGAACGCTCTAATCACTAGGCCACTGAATTAAATAAGTGACATAAATAAACTCCAGCCAAATGATCATTTGGACACAGAAAAAATACAAAACTGATTATGCTAGATCTTTAAGCTCGGCTTATTTTTTCATCCATCAAGTTGTTCATTACTGTCTAAACTGTGCAATTTATTTCCATAGGTAAGTTTTGTTCGCCTTTGAACAACAATGTTTTGTTGTGCGCTCCTCAACGAAGGAAATTCCCCAGACTAATAGTATTATTATCGTCTACTGTACATGTGCATTTTCTACAGCATCAGCTTTTATATAAAAGATTGCATAATCCGTCCAAACCGTTGAATAGCATGATTATGTCATTATATAAGCTAACAAACGTCCGCTGGTGTAAACAAAAAAACGGGAATTTAGACATTTACTGTATCAGCGTTATACATACAGAGCACTGCCTAGTCTTTTGAACAACAAAACAGCCTTAAGTAACATGCCCTGTACATGTTCAAGCGAATATTTGGATTATTTTAAGTTTAGCTATTTGCTTGTGTCCTACTGCTATGTGTATGATTATTATATTACGATGCAAGGGGTCTTAAACGAACTAACAGAAAAATAGCCAAACCATGCAAGTTTTGAAAACTTCAACAAATAACTTATTTCTCTAGATTACAAAGTGAAAATTATTTTTAAAAAAACAACTTAGTATTGCAGTGAAACAAATTCCAATAGTCCTAATAATGTTATGATAAGTCCGACATTATAGAGTATTCCAAATCAACTCCAGTGGTGTTCCAAATGCATTCCAGTCTCGAAATTGCTGATGCACTGATAGTCCGGAATAGTGTTGATGGGAAGACAGTCTTGACGTACCATTATGATATAATCCAAACTTTCATTGAATGAATTTACAATAATTTCAAAATAGCTATTATATTCCTAAATCAACGAGTCCTTTGTAATCCCACTGAATTACTAAAACAAATGAATCCTCGCAACAAATAAATACAATTGATTCCATTAAGACATATGTAAGTTATGGAATGAACAATTATTTTTATAATTACCTTAGAACCAGGATGATGGTCATTTTCCTTTAAAATTCATTTATAGAACAATTTAAGGTTGAACAAGTGCTGGTTAGTAACTAAAAATGTAGTAAAGAATAATTGCAACATGATGTTGACAGATTGCTTTTCCCAAGGAAAATACTAGTGTTTTTAACTCAGATCCAGATGAGAAAAAAAATACGTCCGCGGAATAATGATCTTATAATGTAACTTAAAGTAACTCTTCTCTTGGTTTTGCCTTCTCCTATTTTATTGCAATGATAGTTGAATTGATTCGATCATTTATATATATATATGTCTGCGTATAATTGTGATCTCCTTGTTTTATAAATATGCAATATTTAATAATGTTTTAACTCATTATTTTTTAGAAATGGCACACCTCTATGGAGAAGAGCTCCATACAACGTTCATCTGTATGGTATATGAAGACTGTATCCTGTCTGTATCCTGGCGTGGTTACAGGCGGTACCTTATACAGAGAATCGATGGAGGAGTGATACGATTTATTGATAATTATACACATCCCTTTCTAAACTGTACATTCCAGGAAATTAAATTCTCCGAAGCAGGGATCTACTACGTTTTGATCCATAAGATACGTGCAGAAGTTGCATTTGTGGTTCAGGTCCGTGGTAGGTATTTTTCGTTCATCTTCCAAGGGACATTGGTTTCCTTTATAATACTTATGTTTTAATCTGACTTTTGATATAATATGTGTATCGTAATTAAACCTCTTGGACAAAGAAGCAGATTTTCAAGAATTATGTGTCATAATCATTCACATTAAAATATCAACTTGAAAATTATTTAATTTTCCGACATAATGATTATCCCATCAAACAATGAATGCTGCATTACCTGTAAATTAATAAATATTAAGTCCTAAATCTAAGTAAATAATGCAAAAGGTTTCGGGTAAAAACCAAGAAATAATCTTCAAACTGAAAGTTTTGTTTTAAAAGCATAAATGTGATTCCTTGCTAGACATATTTTGTTTGCGTTCCATTGTCTGAAAAAATGTCATTAAGTCTGCTCTGTGTACTGTTGAACTATTGTTT
Organism: Unio delphinus; assembly: GCA_029339505.1. Lineage (NCBI taxonomy): Eukaryota > Metazoa > Mollusca > Bivalvia > Unionida > Unionidae > Unio > Unio delphinus. The sequence continues at coordinate 20,100,732 of JAQISU010000242.1, read as the reverse complement.
AAAAAAAACATTGCAAGTGTCAAATGTATCAAAAATTCTTTTTATTTATTCGTTTCATTTCCCTATATTTTCATGCATATACAATTATAGGCAATAAGTTACATTTTAAGATAAACTCCTGTATTTAATGCGACAGTGAGAAAATAAAACAGATAAGCATTCTGACAAAAATACCAAAAAGGGGAATATACATTTAAATATAGAATAATTATCGTATCTCATTTTAAAACTAGTATCACACTATCACACAAATAACTTACATAAGATAGTCTTCTATTTCACGTTTTATTTATTTTTTCTAAACTAAAATACAACTTTAAATAATCTAATTCAGTTAGTGCCCGCTCTGACAATAAAACAGGAAAATGCAAACCACTAATATGTATTACAGAATAGCATCGCACATTAATTGTGAGATCAATATTACAAAACAGACCTTGCGTAAAGGTCACACAAATTATTTTAATCTCTACCTTTGAAGTAGCCAGCAGAGATTGGATATCTTTTAACTATATCAATTGACTAACACAAATCACCATATATGAACCCTTAACTCCCACATACCAAACAATTATTAGGTACACAACTGATAGCGAGAATACAGAACATAAATAAAATCGCAACAATTACAAAAAGGCTAATTTACATGAAGACATACTGACAAAACGTATTCCGTTTAAAAACATAATGTCGTACACACAGGATTCATAAATAAATAATCGTATTTAACTTGTTTTAGGATAAAATTATATACCTGTAAACAATATATGATATTTGATTGCCCGTTCCCTGATAATAGCACAGGAGTTAAATATGCAAACAAGTAATATGCACTCAGAATAGCATACGTCAACCTAATAGCTACATCGGTATTGCTTAACAGACCACAAGGGTGAAGGTCACAAAAAGGAAATTTAGTGTCGACCATTCGAGTATAGAGCTGTAGTGATAGTGGTCTGCGACCTTAAGTAAGAATGATAGAGAGTCGTTATCGGATTAATTCAAAACAAGAGTAGAGATATGCAAAGATGCAGAGCTAAGAAACTAACTCGACCATGGGGACTCTATGACATAAGATGTGTGTGTGTGTGTGTGTGTGTGTGTGTGTGTGTGTGTGTGTGTGTGTGTGTGTGTTGGAGACAAAGGTATACATGCATCAAAGTCACAAAGTGTTAAAATAAAGATAGCAAAATGAAAGATTAAACCCAATAAAGTACATAATCAAATTTTAGGCAAAGAGCAACCATTTTAGGGGGTTTCATGTGGGTAAGAAACCCAATACTCATAAAGCCTAGGAAGTGGATTTCTGCACCAACCGGTCCTCTGTTCACACTGTTTTGAAAGATCCAACAGTGTTCACTAATTCTAATTGCTTTATTTCAGACTATCCGACACAACCAGTAATATCGGCTCAAAACTTGAGTTCCTATTCCGATCAAGGTCTGCTTGAACTGATTTGCTCTTCAAAATCGAGAACACAGCCTGTATTTTCTAGAAGCCTTCTATCCTACCATTGGAAAGTCAGTCAACTCGATACAAGATACCCATACACTTGTTTTAGAAGGAAAGGACCGGTAATTATTTTGTGCTCTGAGTCTTGTCGATTGAAGGCCAATGTCAGTATCTCTGTAACTTGTACGGTTGAAGAAGATGGGTTGATGTCAAACGAAAGCGAACCATTCATAATCAGGCTTGTCACTCCATTAGTCCCGGTGGAACAACTTGTTAGAACGACACAAGTTTCGGTGTCAGCTGAATACAAGGGTAAGCCGACACAAGTCTCGCTGTCAGCTGAATACAAGGGTAAGACGACACAAGTTTCGGTGTCAGCTGAATACAGGGGTAACATATATTTAATTTAATTTTGCAAGCCATCGAGATTGGTTCTAAACAAATGAACTTTTAATTAGTTTTAAAGATAACTTATTTACAAACATGGTCTTGCAAACATTGTAATTTACAATGCAAATAGTAATTTACTGATAGGATACCTCCTACGTGAAACGAAAGAAGTAAAACAAAAATATAGGAAAAGGCATAAATCACATGAAATTAAAACGTTTAGATTAAATATGTCCACAGTACCTAGGCATTTTTGAAATATTGTACTCTATCAAACACGAAAAGCGTGACCATTCCGTTTTGTAATTATAGTGCACAAACATATATTTTTTTTAATGTTAATTTAAAGATTAGTTTTGAATATAGCACGTGTTAAATGGCTAGCGCTTCGTGGTCAACTTGAAAATTAGCAAGGATTTGTCATTACTCTATCAAACATATGGTCGACATTCTTCGTCACTATTGAAAATTAGGATAAACTAAATATAAGTGTATTTGAAATTATGGGAAGTAATATTTTTCCTATAAGTTCACCTGGTGATTTTCCTTCTAACTGTCAACAGAAAAAAAGCTACTACAAGTTATAAACATTTAAAAAAAACTATTTTCTCTATAGCAAACCTTGCGGCATTTCTCTTTATCAAAGTGCATTGTGAAACTTAGAGCAGTTGACCTCCTCTTTGTCACCCCCGTTTCCTATAGCTGCTAGCAAAAAGTGATAAACAAGTTTTGTTAGGAAATTACTTATGAACATGAAAGATTTGACTTAGTCCAAGCGGGCGATTTTCAAAGAAGATTTAAAGTTTTCATTCTTACAAATTTATAGGTCATGAACAATTGACTCAATCAATATTATTTTCCTCGTCCTTCTTATCAGCTACATAAACTTAGGTTTTAGCATTAAAACTTTTTCTAGCATGAAGAATTATACATGATTTGGTATATGTACTGTAGTAAACAAAATCTACGTAACTGTGTTATGTTTATTTCAGATCAAACAGGTGGCCATAGTACTGGGGCTTTGATAGGTGCATGTTTGTGATGTCTGGTGGCGGGATCGGTACTTTCTATATCGTTAACATTGCTCTTCATTAGAAGAAGTGTACTTTGGATGAAAGGTAAATAGCTTCCTTGTCAGAATTAACGATGTAAAACGTCATCAGTCAGGACATTATTGCAAAGATAGCATTATATGTATTCACAAATAAATTTTACGGCACTATTTCAAAATAAGCTAAAGAATTAAGATAAACATTTTATTTATAATAGCTACGTTATTTATTTATAATAGCTACGTTATTGTGCCAAAAAGGTCATAATCAGGTCTTGATCATTTGAATTTATGCTTAACTCTTATAATGTTCTGGATAATAGTTTTAAAATCTTTATGATTTCAAATTTCTTCCTTGAACTCAACCATTAATGCCCTTTCTAAACTGGTTTATGCAATGGTCTATACAATACTACTTTGTTAACTTTTATCAAGAAAACAAAAACTTTTTGCAAGCAAGAGCTTCGCTCAGGCCATACCTTTGAACTAACGTCCACTGAATTGTTAACTTTCAGACGGCGAGAGAGAAAGGTAAGTCGTTTTGTTGAGATATCAGTAAAATTCAGTGCCTTTTCATTTCTACCTCTTTAATTTACCCGAAGGCAAGCCAAACATCTAATTACGCTAATATAAATACCACTCATTTAGCTTTTATTGCTCAGTAATGTCCAGCGTTATGTCCAAAATGGTTTTATTTCAATTTATGCGCTTCTCGGTTCTCTTTTGCATCCTTTAATTCTTGCTATTGAAGGAGAGATACAAGTAGTAAAAAAGCACCCATAGAGTATAAAGTACACTATTTGAACATTTCATCATTTTCTCTACATTTCTTGCTTTGTAAATCCCTTACCTTGAAATGTTCTTGAGAAGAGAATTAAGTGTACATTTGTTGTAAATTTGTTTGATTAATATCGGAATAAGAGAAGGAACAAACATATTTGCTATGAAGGATGTAGAAATGTAAAACTTGACTAAGACTTACCCATTTTACTATCATCTTCACTTCACCTAAGTATTAGTAACAAGACAGGTTGTTGACTATAACAATGACTTGCTTCAGCCTGTATATCTACCAGAACTGAGTTAATATGACTATTGTTAGGATCAAGATCGATTGTACTATTGTCATTTTAATTTCAGTTAATCTTTTAGTTGAACTTATTCCACTCACCCAAAACTTAATAAAATGAAAAGAAATTACTTCAGCTAAATCTATAACTAGCCAGCCACCTGTAGTTTCTATTAAATTATATCTACTTAAGAAATAAAAGTCCCTTGCAGCTGTGTCCTGCTCTAATAATTATTTAGCACATGAACTAACATTGTCCAGTTAAATCATTATGTTTTAATGTAAAGGAAACAAATTATATTTATTGTTAAAGATGCAATTTATATAAAGACCGTTAACTGGAAACAAGCAAATACTCTTTAGTATGAAATTGCGCACAGGATATTATAACTAAAAGTAATAAGGAAGAGATAACAATAACAGAAAACAAACATAAACTGCATGTGATATTCCTTCGTAAGCCTGATACCAATGTGATATCCCTTCCTAAGCCTGATACCAATGTGATATCCCTTCGTAAGCCTGATACCAATCTACTTAGCTATGCGGATTTTAGTTACAAGGTAACAAAATACTTTGTGCAATGTATTTCAAACATTAAAGTTATGCTTGTGAACAAAAATATATTTTTTACATATAGTATAGAGACATTTATAACAACGTATAGATTAAACTGGGTGATATGATCATATCGTGTTGCATATTCGTTTTATTATACTGTCAAAATGTCATTTACAGTAAAAGGGATACATAGATTTTATTTTAATTAATTTTACTTAATTTGTTGTTAATTTAACTTAAGTTTAATATATGAAATGTGATCAATGCAGCTTTCAAATACAAGCAGTACACGATTTCGAAGTTTTCAAAGTAAGATTATTAACTCTTAAATGTTTGTTAAACATGTTTCTTACTTTCCTATTGGAGGCTTGCTTCTGTAGAATATTCATGATATTTTCTCAGGAATTCTGGTGACAGCAACGAGGCTTTTTACATAAACACAGTAGTGAACAGCGGAGTGAGAACTAGTGCGACGGAGCTCACCAGACAATATGAAGTGTTGGATCAGAATAGAGTAAAAAATCCCCAAAGTCAGTACACTGTGATACTGTCCAAAGGGTAGGTATAAAGGAAAATTTGTCAATTTATATCGATCTATTTGCTTCATGAATGTAATTTATGTCGACCAAATTAGAGCTTACTTAAACTCCTGAATAGTTGTTCTGATATGATGGTTGAAATGCATACAGTTCAAGAACTTACTTGCAACAAGCGGACGTAAGTACAGGTATACATTGAATGGTATTGGTCTAATAGCTGAGTTTTGATTTGAATTTTATTTATAAGCATCTAACGTCTGTCATTTCAAAATAAATAAGACTTAACTATGCTACCCTGTTCACTTACTGATTAATCTTACTTAAAGTTTTTATATGTCCACTGCTCTTATATAATTTGGTGTGGAAATTGGATAAGATGCAGTTAAATAAACATTTCTTAAACGTAAGGGTCTGGCCTTTGTTTCGTGCCCATTGACTGTACGTTTAAAAAATTATGAAAGGTTCAATGCCATACATGCATGAGACTCCCTTCAAACTTATTTTGCAACTGTTACCTGCGGTAGTGCATTCTTCCCACCCAATTTTATATATTTAATTCATTTTGCAATCACTGCTCTTTGCTTCATTTATGTCCGAAATTGGGTCATAAAGTATGGTTGGTAAGTTGTCATCACGTTACTGATATGCTTTATTTTATAACTATCTTTATCTATTTGATCATTTTCTTTTATTTTTAGAAATTGCTTATGATTAACTATATATTTAGTGATTCCAATTCTTGTGGAAATATACATTCAAACCAAAAGCACATCAATACATCCTAAATTCCATTCACAAATACTGTTTGTTTAACTTTGCATTCATTTACATATTTCTAAACGTCTCAATAAAACAGTTAAGACAGTACCTTCAGATCAAATGTTACAGAAGAAAAAAAAATATTTTTGATTCCATCTAAAAAAAAATTATACGACTAATGTTTGTTTAATTTAAACTATGTGCATTCTTGTATTGATTGTATGCAATTAAAAACAAATTTTATAAAAGCGTTTAAAGTATTCTTCACATTTCAGGTCTGGACATACGAACGAAGCAGATATATATGAACTCGCTTAAAATGTCGTACTAATGCTATGCTATAGCTAAATATTCTGGCTATGACTAAAACACACGCTTAGTCCAATAGCATCCCTATATAGTATACATTGATGCTTTATGTACCATAATTGTAATATTTTTATTTATGTACCATAATTGTAATATTTTTCTTTATGTACCATAATTGTAATATTCTTTATGTACCATAATTGTAATATGTTTCTTTATGTACTATAATTGTAATATTCTTTATGTACCATAATTGTAATATTTTTCTTTATATACCATAATTGTAATATTCTTTATGTACCATAATTGTGATGTTTCTTTATGAACTATAATTGTAATATTCTTCTTAAATGTAACATAATTGTAATATTCTTCTTTATGTACCATAATTGAAATATTCTTCTTAAATGTAACATAATTGTAATATTCTTCTTTATGTACCATAATTGTAATATTCTTTATGTACCATAATTGTAATATGCTTATGTACTATAATTGTAATATTCTTCTTTATGTACCATAATTGAAATATTCTTCTTAAATGTAACATAATTGTAATATTCTTAATGTACCATAATTGTAATACTCTTCTTTATGTACCATAATCGTAATAACCTTCTTTATGTACCATAATTATAATACTCTTCTTTATGTACCATAATTATAATACTCTTTATGTACCATAATTGTAACATTCTTCTTTATGTACCATAATTGTTATATTCTTCTTTATGTACCATAATTGTAATAATCTTCTTTATGTACCATAATTGTAATATTCTTCTTTATGTACCATAATTGTAATATTCTTCTTTATGTACCATAATTGTAATATTCTTCTTTATGTACCATGATTGTTATATTCTTCTTTATGTACCATAATTGTAATAATCTTCTTTATGTACCATAATTGTAATATTCTTTTTTATGTACCATAATTGTAATATTCTTCTTTATGTACCATAATTGTAATAATCTTCTTTATGTACCATAATTGTTATATCCTTCTTTATGTGCCATAATTGTAATCATCTTCTTTATGTATGATCGGAAAACTAACCGTGTACAAGTAGAGAACAGCTAAACCTATAAAATGAGTGAAATAAACAGACACGATATTAAAGTATCTATATCAGTTATCTGTATTTCAAAATCTTTAATGTGCTTAAATTACATTTCGTTTTTTTCAGTTTGCACTATGTACATTATTGAATATAAGAAAAGAGCAAATTTTCTAAGCATTCTTACAATGGATAATCCCTATGGTAATTTTTGGAAACAATATAAATCTAAATTTTGTTCATGAGTGTCTACATAAACCTGAATATAAATATTTTTAAACATGTTTAAATGGATCTGAGGTTTTGATTTTCTCTTAGAAATGCATGGTCTATTCGATGTATGTCATGTCAGTTTATAAATGGCAAGAAAAACGTCCGACCTTTCTTACAACTTAGAATGTTCTGGAATAAACTTTTACCCTCACTCTGGTCCTCTTAGTGTATCTTTACAAAAAGGTAGCGATTAATATAATTATTTATTACTACTTTATTATATATTAGACTACTTGTGTCTAGTTTTAATTTGAAATCCCCAAATATACTATTCACACAAATGTGCGCGCATGCATCCAAACACAAAAATACACACACACACACACACACCACAGAGGGAAGAAGAAATTTAAACAAATCCAAATATACTATCCACACAAACGTACGCCAATGCATACAAACACACACTCTATGCACACAAACGTGCGCGCACTTATACAAACGGGACGATGAGCAGAAATCAAACCCCAATATAGACTATCAACACAGAAGGCGAACCCTAATATAAATTATCAACACAGATAACACATTATATACAATCCACATAGTGTAGGGGCATGGTCTCTTTTGTTAAGATACAACACACACATACGTACGCAAGTACGCACACAAGTTTTCATGCATTGGGTGAGTATATCTGGAAATGAGTGTTTTGAGAGATGGGCAGACATAATTAGTATTAAATTAGAGAAAGGAAAAAATATAGACAAAAAAAAATAAGAAAATCAGCACTCAATGTTCGATTCTGTTATTTTTTTCTTCCTTATAGGACAAAGTTAATTATCAAAACCCTACATTATATGTGAAATATGTTCATTGTTTTCATTCATTCATCAATGTCATAAACGGGTAGTGTGATATTTCTTATCATTTGCTTAACATATAACCAATTTAAGAGATGGTCTGTAGTTCGCAGCACACGCTACAAACAATGTTGCAAAATTTTCACAAATCTAAAGGCGGGGAAGACAAAAAAAAAAGCAGCAACAAAACGCGCCCTGTTTTATCGACAGTCTAAACTGAGGGAAAATAGGTCGAACATTGTTAGATTTTTTTCCGAGCATGCTTTGGTGTTAGAACTCAGAGTTGACCTTAAACACGGTTATTTAGTGCCATGTCTTTCTTGAAAAAGTCGTGCGTTCGTTTTCTTTCTGAAAAGCGATACATCTATTGCTAGAAATATTTTCCGTGATACATTACAATGACAAAATAAGGATACAGCTATAATAATAAGGATACCCGCAAGCTCGTCGGCTCAAGATTGTATTTCTTCCAACGATTTACTGATTTCCATTTTGTACGGGTGTAAACTTTTAAAAAAATACATGACAAACATAACAGTTCACATGATTACTTTAACCACTGATCACTATTTTGGAGAAGCATCTTCAAACGGAGCAAATACAATTATGTTATGTTTTCAATCAAACTTATTTGTTTGATTGACGGAGAGAGAGAGAGAGAGAGAGAGAGAGAGAGAGAGAGAGAGAGAGAGAGAGAGAGAGAAAGAGAGAGAGCATGTTATTCCTACTGTTACAAAGTATCACGATACGTACGTTTGTTTTGTATTGTATAGTTTTCCTATGAACGTTTCGAGGAAACACACGTTCCACTTAGAAAATCAAATCCATAGGAAATATACACCATTTTAAAACATCACCAGATAGAACTGATGACGAATGCGACTAAAACGTTCTCACGGAATAGTACAATTAAACATACATTTTGTATTGTACAATAAGATTGACACAGTTTCTATGGATCGTCCATGGTACGTGTTCGTGCATTAGTTTTTTTTTTTTTTTAATATTTTTGTGTAAATCACCTAGCGGCGAGACCCAGAAAAAACATTGCATATCTCATTACTGTGTGAAGAACTATTGAAGTCAATTCGAAGCGAACGCGGTAAGAAAATATGTCTAGCAAATAAAATGGTGTACACGAGTGAAGTATTAATTTGTTCTAAGGCATTGTAGCAAAATAGTGTCTACGCTCTTGCGTTGTTACCATTCCACAGCATACAAACTGCAATGTGAACGTAAATCCCTCTGTTAGGCATTGTACAATTTTGTCTTGCCACATGAACTAATAAACTGTCGCCGCAGAATAGGTTAGACTTTTGAAACTGACAATTTCTTTTTATCCCACATAAACATTTTGACATACACGCTCATATTCACATCGGTAGTTTCAGAATTGTTACAGTATTGATTGGATGGTTTATTTGTTTGTTTGTTTTTCAAACATGTGATACTGGGCTTTGTAAAAAGTGAGGAACTTAAAAGTTCAGTAGACTGCAAGGATGATGACCTAAGCTGTCTGTCTATTCATGCATATATTTACTAAAGAAGAAATATTACCTCTCAAACAAAGATATACGGCAAGAAAGATTAGAATGAACAAAATGACAGCTAACTGTAGTACCAAATAGGGTGTTTTCCTTAACGTCAATGTAACTGTAAAGTTTTAATCTTTTTTCAAGACAAACTTGCTATCCTTTTGTTGGGCTAGAAATAAGAAAACTGAGGCATTTTGCTATAAATAATTTCAGCAACAGACTAAACAACACAAAGACCGTTTCAAAACAAGAAAGCCTTTAATCGTCTTTGCATTACAAAATAAAATTAAAGATTAAGGATGACTGACCAACAAACCGAATTTCAGAGAGGCAATGACGTGTATCCTGTCACTTTGAGAAGGTAAGTGTATGTAATCTGCCATGCACCAACAACTTGAAGATAAATGAGAGAGAGAGAGAGAGAGAGAGAGAGAGAGAGAGAGAGAGAGAGAGAGAGAGAGAGAGAGTAGTTCAAAATTACGTTTTTCAATTTTGTTATGTTTCTTGTTTCGTTTTTGGAACGTACCTAAACACTAACAAAGGGTGGACCAGGGAAAATAAAAGCTTTGATATTTATGCACAATTGAGTGGATATTCCTAACTCAGGTCACGTTACAAGTGTGTACCTATTTTGAAACGTGGTATAACTTGAACAAGAGATTTTCTCGTGACACTGGTAAATTGCAGAGCCTGTGCAACGTCATAAGACTAAAGTCAGATAACTTAATATAATTTGTAGACATTTCGACTTTAGAAAATGTGAAGTATCCAAAACCATTATCATACACAGACGTAGAATATAGGGGCATGATAGTTATTGTTTAGATAAATGCAGTCAATTTTAAAACACTTAGTATTTTACTGTGGTCTTATTAAAGGTAGGGGTGTGAAAGTTGTTCTTTAGATAAATCAAGTCAATTTCAAAACACTCTTGATATTTTATTGTGGTCTTATTAGAGATAGGGGTGTGAAAGTTGTTCTTTAGATAAATCAAGTTAATTTCAAAACACTCTTGATATTTTACTGTGGTCTTATTAGAGATAGGGGTGTGAAAGTTGTTCTTTAGATAAATGCAATTAGCTTTAAAACACTCTTGATATTTTACTGTGGTCTTATTAGAGATAGGGGTGTGAAAGTTGTTCTTTAGATAAATGCAATTAGCTTTAAAACACTCTTGATATTTTTATGTGGTCTTAATAGAGAAAGGGTTGTGATACTTATTGTTTAGATAAATTCAGTCAACTTTAAAACACTCCTGTTCTTTTTATTTGGTCTTACTTGAGAACTTGATCCAATTCCGACATCACTGCTATTTGAGTGCTTAGACCCAATGTTGCCGTCACTGATGTTATTAATATCTCTCTCATCGGGGGAATTCCCATCATTTTTCAAAACTGCCATCGTAAAGTAAATTTGTTGGCATCTGTTAGAGTCTAGAGAGACCATGGAAGTGCTCCCATGAGAGATTTCCGGTTGGTAGTTGTGCAGCGTGTGTAGTAGTGGCTATGTAGCCCAACACGGAAGTGGCAGTCCTTGCTGCACTTGAAAGTTGAGTCTGTGTAACGTGGTGCTAGCGGGTTATCAAAGTGTTATTAGTACAATATTGCACAAGGCCTGGTCAGAGGTATTGCGCAACTTGGGAAAACAACACTTGAAGACCGCCTCCCACTAATTGTCGTTATCTAGAAGATGATCGCTACGGTGTAATCTGCCCGGTCAGTGAATATAGTAATCTGAGGTGGTACTTTGAACAAGACAATACACGAGCCCCCGTAAAGATAGAAAATGAATTTAATTAAAAATACAATTAAGAAAAGAATGACACCGTGCATTACAATTTCTCTCTTTCAGAATACACTTAGTTCACAAATACATAGACTGAAGCTTTAAAATAATGGATACATTCATAAGAATCCAAACGCTATATATAAATAAATGGAGTTAGCCGTTAATACTGAGAGTAAATTTCATCAAGGAATCGAATATTCATTTAACATTGGACTGTTTGGTGATTCAAAATGACCTTTTTCGTCGACTGGTTTTTCTTCTTCTGCGTTAATCTCACTTGAGCTGGCCTTTTGGTTGTACCTGGGATTACACAACTCTGTCTTCCAATTTCTTTTTCCGTCTCTGAATTTCGACTTCCTCGCTATTACTTCAAACAAACTATTTTTCCTTGTGTTTTTGACTGGCTCCTGCCGTTTGATTTCCCGGCGGGCTTTCCTGAGCTTATTATTACGAAGGCACTGCTGTAAAATTACCCCCGGAGTTTTTATTCCGGAATTAATGATAGTAGTTCAACACTGCTTTTTTGCAAAGCGCCTTCCAGAAGACTGGTTTAAACTCATTAGCTCAGAGAATATATTTCCCAATTCTAGGTTTCGACCCAACCCTCTGTCCTGTACATTTGACCAATCGGCATAAACGCTATTTTTGCAGACCTTTTGAAAACCGTCTATCAAGATGCCAAAAATGCCACTTAGGATCGAAATGTCACCTTATCATTTGTCTCAATTATTTTTTAAAGCTCTGCGTGAGTAATCACATAATTTTAACGTGTCAAACACTCAGTCCGTTTTCACTCTAATTATTGTACCAAGTCTGACCGAGGTAAGAAAACATTCTTTTCGTTCCCACTCTACTGCAAGACAGTTGATTGTCGGCTAGCCTACGAATTAATTACTGGATTTCACTTACGAAAAATTTGGCACTTGACAGTCTGGTTTGTGGTGGAGCTGCTTCTTCCTCACCCGAGATTGATTTTCATCAGATTGCCAGAGTGGTTTGTCCTTGCCGGCTTCAATCCAATGATCAGAGCGTGTCGGCAGCTGGGCCTGTCTGGAGCAAGTTCTTTCCAAATGTTGACATCGATGTCAGGGGCTTTCATGTCGCGCCAGCAGATATCCTCGAGGTGAAGTTGTGGCATTCGGCTTGACCTTTTGCCATAGGCAAGTTCAGAATAAAGAAGATCTTTGGGTATTTGACTGTAAACCATCAGACGTACTTGATCCAGCCATCTCATACGACGGTGGCGGAGGAGTTCGACCGTGCTGAAAATGTTGGCACGTTCATGCCACTCGTTGTTTGTTTCTCGGTAACTCCTTATGCGTCGGAGACATTGCATGTAAAAGGCGCTTAGTCTTTCCTCTTGTGCGTCGCATATTGTCCAAGTTTCACTGGCATACAGGAGAGTGCTTAGCATGCAGGCACATTACACGCTTAGTGTTCAGTGGTCAGCATACTGTTGTTACACTCTCTGCGACAACCTCGAGGGAGTTGTTGATGCCTTTCCAATTCACTTGATGAGCTCAGCATCGACCGATAGGTTGTTGGTAATGGTAGAGCCGAGGCCTTGAACTGACTAACTTCCTCAGTTCTTAGTTGTTGATGATGATGCTTAGGTTGTTTACGTTCAGAGCCATCATATTTGTAATCTCTAGGCTGATGTTCAGCACAAACTCACCACACGCTTTAGCAATGAGGTCCATCAGGTGCTCTAACTCAACTTCTGTTTGAGGGGCTAGGGCAGCAACGTCTGCGAAGGGCATGTTCCTTATGGTTGCTTAACACACTTTGCTATTTGCCTTTTTTCGTGCCAAGTTGAACAGTTTGCCGTCTGATCGCGTGCGCAGGTAGATCCCTTCTGTGGACAAGAAAATAAAGTAGCCGAGAGAAAGCTTTGTTTGTAACTAATCCCATGTTTGTTTAAAACAGTATGACAAGCTACGCATTCTTTGAGGTTGAAAATGTAATGGTTCTCTAATAAAATTTGTGAGTGTTTGTCCATGAACACCCATTTACGTGGGTAGGGAAAGAACCACACCGACCCACGAGAAGCTACTGGCAAGCTTTCTCACATAAGTACATTAGCCGAATCTGAGATTCGAACGCACGCAGACAGAGGTGAGATGGCAGTGATCTGTAACGGAGAGCGCTTTAGACCACTCAGCCACTCGGGGCCCCTCATATACAGGTTAGAAAGCCACTAAATGTATAAATGTATATGTTCTTTTAGTAACCCCTTAAAACGTTCAGCAGAACTGAATCAGTTTTGTTTTATTACTTGACTGGTGTATGTAGTATATTCATAATTCTTTACAGCCATCAACTGTACTCATGGAACTAAAATATAACAGGAATAACATTTTTCGACAATATTTTAGAACTCGTCTAATTCTGAGATAAAATGTGCTATTTATTTATTATGGATTTTGATATGCTGAATTCAAATATGACAATAAAACTGTTTGTCTACTGTGTCCAAGATATTTTTTTTACGTCTATCATATTGTGCAGATAGTATAAGTTTTAACCATAAATTGTAAACCTAGATCCTGTTATGTGTTTATGGTTACATGATAATATTTCACCTGTCCTGTTATATAACACTTAAATAAATAGCGAAAGGGTTATACTTTTTTATGAAACAAAAGGCAAAAAAACTATATATATATATATATATATATATATATATATATATATATATATATATATATATATATATATACACACACAAGTACATAGTCTAGTCCTTATTCAGTGTCTACTTGGCACATCTTGGCTTGTTGTCTCTTGTATTCATGAAATGGAGCATCCCTTTTCACTGTCCAGTAAGAGTCTGCAAGCATTGATGGGATCCATTTGCCCTGATAGCTTTTCTTCAATGTTGCAGTGTCCTTGTGAAATAGCTGGCCATGCTTGTCAATCATTGCTCCGCAGTTCCGTGGAAGAAAATCTAGATTAGAGTGACATGTTGCAATCAGGTCTTTTGTATGTCTTGAGGAGGTTTTCCACCAACTCCTTGTAGCTGCCTGCCTTGTTTCTGAGAAACTTTGTTGCCACTAACTGGAATGCTTTCTATGCCATCTTTTCCTTGCTATGCAGTCCACTGTCAAATGCATCATCTCTAAGTTCACGAATCTGAGGAATAATAAAGACACTTTCCTTTATGATAACTTCTTTGACATTGAAAATTTAGAGGTACTTTAAAGCTCCTTGTGTTTTGTCCATTGTTTTGACAAAGTTCTTCAGCAGAACCAGCTTGATGTGCAATAGTGGTAACAAAATCTTCCTTGATTCAACAAGTGTTGCATACTGAACATTTTTCCTCCCAGGCTCCAATGACTTTCAGAGTGGTCAGCCTCTCTTGATATAGTGGCAATCGTTTGCAGGAGTATTCCATTCACACAGAAAACAGCAGTACTTTGTGTAATCAGTCTGCAGCCCAAGCAAGAGAGTGAGAATCTTAAAATCACCACAAAGCTACCACTGATGTTGGTCATAGTTTTTGCACTTCGAAAGTTGTTTCATGTTTTCATAGGCTTCCTTCATATCGACTGCATGACCAACTGGAATTGATGGCAAAACATTGCTAATGCTAATAGGCAGCAAAACAGTTTTAAGACTTATCTTTGATGAGTCAGTGAAGTCTCCATTCATCGTGATCATGAATGATGTTGAGAGCTGCCATCAGACCATCAATGTTGTTGCAGGCTACAAGATCAATGAAGAATGGGACAAGATCCTTTTGACAGTCACAGAACATGGAACCCTAACATCACCAGCCAGAAGTCTACTGATGTAGTCTGAAATCCAACAGCTCTACCCATCTCTTGTATAGTTCCAAAACCCTGACAAGGTCATTCAGTTCACCTTGTGTTATGGAGTGTGGTTCAGTGGAGGAGGATGGTATAAAATATAGGTCATGTGACATTTACAATTCAGGACGAAGAGTTTCATACCTGTCTGACTCAAGTGAGAAGATTCTGATGCATCAGGAACTAACAGTCCTCAGGCACAGAGTTGATGGAATGTTTGGATAACACAGTCCACTTTTTCTTCTTCGACATACACATTCCCAACTGGAGGCGCCGTACAGAAGTAATAGTAACAATTGATGATATGATTTGTTGCAATAGGCATATATTTCCCTTTCCTGTTCGAAAACTAGCAAAGATTTGTTCCACAAGTGTTGCAGCATGTGTGGGGCCCACCTCTTGTCCAGATCTCCAATTTTGCAGCCAAAATGAAGGTCATAGGCTTTCTCAACCATAATGGTTATACTGTGCTTTTGTGATGCAAACATCACTTCACCACACCATAGAAGAAACTATCTTCATTGTTCACACAAGTACGACATATCTCTGCTCGTTTTAGCTAAACATAAATGTGTCCCTTTGCAAAATCCAACAATGACAAATACGAGAGTGCAACACTGTATGAATTCTAGAGCTGATATAGGGCAATGTTTTCAGCAAAGCAGTGTAAGCCGAGTTATGATTTCATCATCTATGACTTCTTGGAATAACAAGGTGCAATTCATATCATGTATGAAGCAATACCAGCTTTAGATTGCATCATTCATTGTTTTGTACTTATCTTGTACCATTCCCAAGTCAATGGTCGTATATACTGATCCAGTAGCATATCTTTAAAACTAAAGCCAATTAACAATTTTAAGCATCATTTGTGTTATAAGTGACCCAGAATCAGCAACATTTGACAATATTTATTTCAGAAGTATATCTGGCTGTAGACCACTGTAATGACAGATACTGGGATACAACTTTCTGCTAATGGTGTCCAGAACTAGACTTATAATCTATTCTTGTAAAATAACTGTATGGCAAGATAATTTTTTCCCTACTTAATGAAGAAGGTTATGTAAATATTTGGTAAATTAAATGTCCAGATAATTTATGATGATTTGAAGTTTTCTTTCCATTTAGAAGAACTCTTGAAATCAATAAATATTATACTTAAAGATGCTGTACAACTAGACTGCATGTTATCAGTATATTCATCGGGGAAATAAAATACCTGTAAAATTAAAGCTTTTTTTAAATAAAAATAATAGAATGAAGAGAACAGGTCTAAGAACAGACCCCTGTGGAACACGACAACATAGATCAACTGAGCTGGAGTTTATTCCATTTGCAGTTACAATTTGTGTCCTGTTGACTAAGTAGGACTTGAACAAAGTGTAAGGCTGTATTCTGAATGCCAAATACATGATCTATTGTGTCAAATGCTGCAGACAAATCAAGGATGGTGAGGACTGTAATCTTTCCACTATCCAAAGCAGAGAGAATGTCATTAAATACTTTCAGAGGAGTAGTTTCTGCTGTAGGAGGTAAGCAAGTTGCTAAGTGTTAATTTAGTTTGGTTCTATTTATCATATGGAGGTTTCTCTTAGTAGCAAAAGAAGGTGTAGGGTTAGGGACTGATACGCCGAGATGGCATATAATGCAGAGGTGATCTGATGCAAGTTTGTGTGATACAAGGGTGGATTGCAGAATACTATCATCAGGTCTATGAAGAATCCAGTGTAAAATGTAACCAAGTTTATGGGTGGGTTGGTTAACTGTTTAAGGTTGAAAACATGAATGGAATCTAGGAGTTTTGATGTGTATGGGTTTCCTGGGCAGTCAAAGTGAAAGTTGAAATCTCCAAGAATTAGGTTGCCACCTTTCGAATTTCCATACTCCAGAAGATTCAGAAACTGCTCCAAAAATAGAGATTTAGTCAGCTTGTTTTTTCTACTAAGAGAAAATGCATCTTAATGGCAAAGAAATATGTAAGTATATCATAAACACTACTCCATTTGCTGCTTAGAATAACTGAGAAAGGGAGAAAACTATAAACAAATAGTAAAGAGATATTCTGAAATCTAATTTCACTTCAATTTGTTTTTTTTTATTAAGCTCAAAAATTATTTATATCATAGCTTCATAAAATTTTGAAGATTTTAGGTAAAGATATGAAATAAAACACCATACATATTATTTTTAACACCAATGTAGAACATGTTTACATTACCGACATAGGGATATAGCTGTATTGTTGACATATTACATGAGAAATAAAGCTATAGTTAATAAGAAAGCTGTGGTTAATAATAAAGCTATAATACAAAAGCTGTGGTTAATAATAAAGTTATAGTTAATACAAAAGCTGTGGTTAATAATAAAACAATAGTTAATAAAAAAAGCTGTGGTAAATAATAAAGCTATAGTTAATAAAAAAGATGTGGTTAATAAAAAAGCTATACAGTTGACTCCGGCTAACTGCACACCCTCGGGCCCGTCACGAGACCGTGCAGTTAACCGGAGTGTGCAGTTAACCGGAGTACGGTACAGTACATTTTTAAGCATTGGGAAAAATCGGGACCGGCATGATTGCGTGTAGTTATCCGAAGTGTACAGTTAACCGATGTGCAGTTAAGTGGAGTTGACTGTAGTTAATTAAAAAAAAGCTGTGGTTAATAAAAAAAAGCTATAGATAATAAAAAAAAATATGTGGTTAATAAAAAAAACTAGAGTTAATTAAAAAAAGCTGTGCTTAATAATAAAGCAATAGTTAATAAAAAAAAAAGATGTGGTTAATAAAAAAAAAAGCTATAGCTAATAAAAAAAAAATATGTGGTTAATAAAAAAAACTAAAGTTAATAAAAAAAAGCTGTTGTTAATAAAAAAAAAACTGCTTAATAATAAAGCTCTAGTTAATAAAAAAGCTGTTCTTAATAATAAAGCTATAGTTAATACAAAAGCTGTGGTTAATAATAAAGCAATAGTTAATAAAAAAAAAGCTGTAGTAAATAATAAAGCTCTAGTTAAAACAAAAGCTGTGGTAAATAATAAAGCTCTAGTTAATAAAATAGCTGTGGTTAATAATAAAGCTATAGTTAATACAAAAGATGTGGTTATATTGAAGCATATTTTCTATCCCTGATATTTGTTTGGTGTAATCAGATGATTTTATATGCATATTTTTACATTAGGAGAAAAGCTGTTTGTTAAATCAAGAAAATTTTTATAATGTCTATTTTTCTTATCTTTCTTTTTCATAGTAAACCAAAAACATGTAATGAGTGTTGTTTTAATTGTCTGTCACACTTTGGTAAATAATAAAACCATATATTCCAAGTCTAATCAAAGTTAGATAATAATAAAAATGGCGTCAAGAGTAGAGATATGCATGCTCAGAAATTGAGACAGAAGATAACCTCATTTTAATTTATGCATCTCATTTATTATCACACTCATCTAAGACCTTGAATATAAGCATATATTCCAAATCTGATCAACACTGGATCAAAAATGGCTTCCTGAATGGCATCAAGCACAATAAATAAATCAATCACCTCAACAATATGCATAGATCTCAATCTTCCAGGTTTTATCAAAATAGGGGGAAAAGAAACAGTAGTACGAGAAAAAGTTGACAAAAGTATGACATAATAGACACAGAGCCATACCATAAGATCACTTGGACATACTGCCAGGTAAGATAATAATCAAAGAACCAATATTTCAAGTTTTTTGTTTTTATTGATACTTAATTACTAAAGCTATCCTTATAGTCCTACTTTTGACAACTCGGCATTTCATTTATTGAAAGGATTAGGTTTGGAACAATATGACATTTTTCAACATAGAACTTAACCAATCTCAAATCAAAGTAGGTGGACTACTTATTACAAGATATTTTTGTACTCTTGGGAAAATAATGAATGGGACAAGATATCTAAACATTATTGGATATATGGACAGATATCATTTTCCTGATGCAGTTTGCTGGGGTTTTTCAGGATGGCCAATGTGAGTATGAAATGTGACAGTATAATTAAGATCGACTGGTCAATATGAGTATGAAATGTGAGAGTAAAGTTTGGCCAAAATAAATGAGATGGGACAGTATGCTTAAGTATGACTGGTCTTTATTATTATGAGATGGGACAGCATACTTAAGCTTAACGTTGTATCATGTGTTTACCACTTCTGTCAATAAAGGGCAGTGTAATAATCATGATTATTCAAGCATGTTTGCCCAATGTGTTCCATGCCAATGTCCTCTGAACTACTAAGTAGGAACAATATTGTCAGGGTCCATTAATTTGCATAATGCAAAAATTTGTTTTTGTCCCAAAAGTAGGTCATTTTAACTCAACATTGAAACTTCTTTTGTTCCAAATCCGAAAATGGCAGTCGTAATGCTTACTAATATAAGCATGTGTCTAGGTGGAAATAACACGAAAGTCAAGAAAAAAGAACACGTGTTAATTAGAATCATCTCTTCCTCTGGTAACACCATCTGTATTGTCCTGCTGATGTTTTTGTCTCACCCTGGACTTTTTTCTTCCTTGCTTTCTTATCCTGTAATATATAAAGCAAATTAGAGTATTGATAACAAGATATTTAATTTAGATATAACAAAGTAATTACACAAAGTTTATGATATGATTATTGAAATATACACCATACATAAATCATGATTGCAATTTGAATACACCAAAGATCATGATTGCCATTTTAATACACCACAGATCATGATTGCCATGTCAATACACCACAGTTCATGTTTCCTATTTTAATACACCACAGCTCACGATTGCCATTTTAATACACCACAGTTCATGTTTCCTATTTTAATACACCACAGATCATGATTGCCATTTTAATACACCACAGTTCATGTTTCCTATTTTAATACACCACAGATCATGTTTCCCATTTTAATGCACTACAGATCATGTTCCCATTTTAATACACTAAATATGATTTCTATTTTAATACAACATAGATCATGTCTATTTTAATACACTACTGATGCTTCCCATTTCAATATACTACAGATCATGTTTCCCATTTTAATACACTACAGATTATACCCAATTTTAATACCCTACAGATCAAGATTCTTATTTCAATATACTACTTATATTTCCCATTTAATACACTACATATGAAGATTCCTGTTTTAATATGCTACAGATCATGATTCCCACTACATTACATGTCATGATTGCCATTTTAATAAAGTACAGATCAAAATTGCCATTTTGATACACTACATATGAAGATTCCCATTTTAACACAATACAGATCATGATTGTTATTTTAACACATTACAGATCACAATTGAGATTTTAATAGACAACTGATCACAATTGAGATTTTAACACACAACAGATCACAAATGAGATTTTAACACACAACAGATCACAATTGACATTTTAACACACAACAGATCACAATTGAGATTTTAATACACTACAGATCACAATTGACATTTTAACACACAACAGATCACAATTGACATTTTAATACACAACAGATCACAATTGACATTTTAAAACACAGCAGATCACAACTCACATTTTAGTACACTACAGATCACGAATCCAATTTGTATACCCTAAATATCATGTTTCTCATTTTATCAATGACAAGATTTTTTACAGAAACTTTCGAAACATACGAACTTTCTCATTTAATACAAAATATTTAGACTATTTACCCCAAAAAGACTTACAAAATAACAGAATATTATTGTAAAGGTCACTTTTAAATAACAAAAAGGGAATAGTTACAAAAGCAGTAGCAAAATATCAAAGTGAAATGTTACCAAAAGATGCTTTTTCATCTCCATTTTCTGTGATATTATTGACAATTCTTTTTCTCTTGCAATCCTCCTTGCTAATTCCTTGTACTTCTTTTCTTTCTCTTCTTCAATTTCCTGAGAAAGCAAATTTTTAAGTAAATTATGTTTCTTCGAGAATTTGTTCCCCAATCACATTAACATTAGGGATATAAGCCTGCTACTTCGCAAATCCAGCCCTACCAAAAGACGAAAATTCGTCTTGTCTATGTCCTATAGACAAAGAGCAATAACTCTTGCCCCTTACCTCCCCTTGCCACCGCTATGTGTCACCAGTTTTTAAGCTGAGCAATATATACCATACGAGGATGCTCGCATGGCGGGGTGGTTGGGAGGTTATTAATAAAATAATGAATGTAAAGATGTTGAAATTCTGTAGAATGCTAATAAAACAATGAATGTAAAGATGTTGAAATTCTGTAGAATGCTAATAAAATAATATATATATAAAGATGTTGAAATTCTGAAGAATGCTAATAAAATAATGAATGTAAAGATATTGAAATTCTGTAGAATGCTAATAAAATAATGAATGTAAAGATGTTGAAATTCTGTAGAATGCTAATAAAATAATGAATGTAAAGATGTTTAAATTCTGTAGAATGCTAATAAAATAATAAATATAAAGATGTTGAAATTCTGAAGAATGCTAATAAAATAATGAATGTAAAGATGTTTAAATTCTGTAGAATGCTAATAAAATAATGAATGTAAAGATGTTGAAATTCTGTAGAATGCTAATAAAATAATATATATCAAGATGTTGAAATTCTGAGGAATGATAATAAAACAATGAATGTAAAGATGTTGAAATTCTGTAGAATGCTAATAAAATAATAAATATAAAGATGTTGAAATTCTGTAGAATGCTAATAAATAATAAATATAAAGATGTTGAAATTCTGTGGAATGCTAATAAAATAAAGATGTTGAAATTCTGAAGAACGCTAATAAAATAATATATATAGATGTTGAAATTCTGTAGAATGCTAATAAAATAATGAATGTAAAGATGTTGAAATTCTGTAGAATGCTAATAAAATAATAAATATAAAGATGTTGAAATTCTGTAAAATGTTAATAATACAAAGAATGTGATGATGTTGAAGTTATGTAGAATACTAATAAAATAATGGATGTAAAAATGTTCAAATTCTGTAGATGGCTAATAAAATAATAGATAAAGATAAAACATGAAAAATCCATGAAACATGATTAAAATATCTTGAATAAACTGTATTTTCTTTCAATACCCAAGATATCTCAAGGGATATATCCTCACAGACTTTTTTCAAGCAATTTATGTCAAAATATGCTTTTCTGTAAGTTACAGAGAAATGGAGCTAAATGCAACATTTTGAAAAAACAGTACTGGATATAAATGATGTAGGGTTTAAGCACTAGATAGGTTATACATGGTGGCCAGTATTAATGGCAGAGGAAGAACACAGGAAAATCCCAGAAAGAACCACTGACCCACGAGAAGCGACAAACAAGCTTTCTCACATACCCACATTGGCTGAATCCGAGATTCGAACCCATGCAGATAGAGGTGAGATGGCAGTGATCCGTAATGGAGAGCTCTTTAGACCACTTGAATACTCTGGGCCCATAGGATATAAATGTATGTTCCTACAAATTAATTCTGACATGGATCCAGTCCAGATGAATGCATTCACAAGTTCAATGACACTAAATGCAACAATGGTGGAGAAAATGGTGTGTGTGATTTGGATTTTAACACAGCTTTAAAAATATTTCAGTCATATCGCTATGATGTCTGCAGCGTGGCAGTCCATAGTGATGTCAAGCACTAGGGCATCATGCCACAGGCATATTAGCATGATGCCCCACCCAGTCATATTATCCTGGCACCAGGCCAACCAGTCCTAACACTAACCTCTTAATGCTAAGCACCTAGTAAGGTAGCCAGCAGTAACACTTTAATAAGTCTTTGGTATGACTTGGCTGGGGTTTGAACCCATAACCTCCCACATCTGAGGCAGACACTCAAACCATAAGGCCACAGGAGCAGTGAAAATGACATGTTGGTACCTACAACAGCAAACAAAATAACAACAATGCTGTTGGAAAAAGTGGTACCTATATCCCTTGCAAGCTTCACAGCTGATACATATATTTATCACAGTAATGTGATCTTATTTAATAGATCGTGTGAAGTTGTGAGCACCAGAAAATACAAAGGACAATTACATGCATTATTTTTATTGGCTGGCTGTTGTTAGCACCAGAAAATACAAAGCACGCTTAGATGCATTATTTTTGTTATGCATCTACAAATTTTCACCAAAATTAATAAAATCACGTATTGTGGCACTAAACTGGGCATCATATGCAGTTAGTGCCTAGCAGTACTATGTATGCCATGGAACAAACAGGGTCATCTTCTGCAGGCTGGTAGTGTATGATAAATGTTGGCCATGGCCTACTGCCCGAGTTATATGGCTGAGTCTGGTCATGAAGGAGCATGGAAATCTTGACTGGCACAATACTGTACAGTTCTTGAGGTCAAGATGGGGTACAGAATGTTGATCCAAGTATCTGGTCCATATTTCTGACATGCAAGACTGTAAATGAGGCTGTCGCTGCTCTCCATCTTGCTTTCCAGTAAAAGATATGGTTTCAAAAATGTGTGCAAATTGATGTTTTTGTCCCAATAAAATTTGAGTAAAATTATGTCTCTTGCTTGAGTAAGAAAAGTCAAAGGTATTTAACAAAATAAAACAACCTTAGGTCAAAACTGGTTGGATGGATATTGTCAATGCAAAGTATCAACATTCATCACAAACAAAATTGTTTGCAATTGTGCATATCTGTACCTTTATATATTCTTCAGACAGGTCTCCAAAAAAGTCTCCTCTCTTCAGGGCCTCAAGCGTGGGTCTGTTATATACTCTGTCCACCAGAGAAGGGTGGGTATTAAAATACTTGGCAGAATCAAATTCCTGCACTGCAAAAAAAAAAAAAAATCATGCTTACATTAAATTACTATTATTTTCAGTCATTTCAACAAGTGGCAATTGGTGACCCCTGTTGAATGGTTTATGTAATCCATGTAAAGTCCTACAATGAATGCTTAAATGAAGTGATTTTTGTTAAAATTTCACAGTTCTCATAAACCTTGAAATACCTTTACTCTTACCTGGCTAGTTTTGTCTGTGTTCACCTACTGGCACTTTCAACATATTAACATGCCGAGAAAAGGGGATTTAAATAGCTTCACTTTTTCCTGGCTAGTTTTGCCAGTGGTCATCTAATGACACTTTCAACATATTAACATGCCGAGAAAATGGGATCTAAATAGCTTCACTTTTTTCCTGGCCTGTTTTGTCAGTGGTCATCTAATGACACTTTCAACATATTAAATGCCACAACATGCACAAGAAATGAGACCTAAAAATCGTACCCAAGGATGCAATTTGAGGCAGCCAACCCAGGCTGGTAAGGATAATACCGAACACAATCTCTGTATTACAAGATCAATGTGCTACTAACTCCCCTGTCATCAAACTTCATGCACAAAAATACCATTGTACATAAACAATTTTTTAATAGACTGATCATAAAGCATGCATAGTGGAGAAAAAACAGCAGAGCTATATATAATACGTATGGAAGAATAAAGCAATTTCGATATTGTATAAACCTATAATTTTTTTTGATCATATATATATTCAATGGCATTCAATAAATGTTTACCAAGTTAGTGCTGCATTTGTTTCCATGTGTTTTTTTTTTCTTTTCTACCTGAACACAGATTTGTCTTCTTCACATTTGCAAAACAGCAATTTTTTTTCTTCAACTACTGCAGCATGCACGAAGTGCCAGCAATCGTGACATGATTACATGTTATATTTTGTATTCAGCAAATGATTGTATCACTTATAGTTCAGAGTGATTATTTCTGCTGTAGACAGACTTATGTATGGATGAGGCATTCATACTTATAATCTTATTCAGTCGTTCTTGTGGAATAAGTGTGTAATGTTGAATAATTTCATGTGCACTTACACATAATGTACATCATAATATTTGATCTTTCACATATTTTGCTGTGTGACTTTATTATTCAACAGTTCTGGGGTGTTCTTGAAATCCATGGGATTGTTTAACCTGGAAATCATTGTTAATGTTAGCTTCAGTGACAATGATGACTGATGATACTGATTAGCTCAGACCAGGAGTGAAACATATGCAAACAGAACCTGATACTGTGTGGTGGTATGGGATTATACATGGTCATCATATGTGCATTATGCGATAGCAGAACACTGTTATTGATGGGAAAGTAGAACAAGGCTTGCTATAAATAGAACATATTACTGTAGGAAAGTACAAGTCCAAGAACAAGCGTACTTGTATATTGTAGTTACGTAAAGCGGTCTTTTCTAAAATACGGTCTGTGGGAATAATGGAATGTTAATATAAACAAGATTTTTGGAAGGTGGATATACCGATAAAGTATAATCCATATACGTTTACGCACAACGCGCACAATGCTCAAGGGTTGTACATGTCTTTCATGTTCTAACGAGTACACAGGTACCCGTTAAATGGCGCAATGGGTACCTGGGTAAGTTTTCCGTGGTTTTTGACAGCCCTACTGCTGATGACATTATTTAACAGCATCTGTTTACAAGCTATTTATCTATTCATGTATTTATGGATAATGCTATTTCAATGCAATTGCATGAAAATGTTAAATTAATGTCAGTTAAGGTACGGCAAGTTTGTAAACTAGTAACCATGGTAACTCTCTATCATTTGAAATAATACTTGTGCCGCACAGTTCCATGTAGCAAAAAAGACTTAACATGACCAATTCGATATGTATGTATTTACAGTTGCATGACATGTATACTAAGGATGGTTATAATATGATGAAGAGTTTGAGTCATAATGGGCTGGAAAGGAGCTAATGTGTCTGAACTGCTTAGACTACTTGCCTAAATATTAATGTTGGGAAGATAAAACATATTTTGCCTGAATGGAGAGAAGCATTATTGCTTACCCTCTTTCTTGCTGTCCACAAAGATAATATGTTTATTCTGTGGCTTCTTGTCAATCCCTATCATATGGAGTGAGGACTTGAGCTTCTCAATTTTCTGAAATGCAAAATAAGAAAATCATTTCATGTTTCCCTTTATATCCAATGTAAAGATACTTTAATATATACCAATAAATGATATACAGCCCTCACTCCTCATTTTCTGGCAAATGGATAAGGATGCCTACATCACCTGCTATATCGGCATAAACACAGTCTGAGAAAGTGGAACTGCTTTTATAATGCAATTGGACTAATTGCCTGAATGCATAATCAATCTGAGAAACTGGAACTGCTGTTTGAACTCACATGAATGCATCCAAATTATCAAGAAAAATATAGATTACAGGACTAAAAGTAGTGTAACTATTACAAACAATTATGGACCAGATTTCAATCAGTAACATAAAAATTAAACTTTTAAGGTTTAAATACATACTAAAATTGAGAGCCTCAAGTGGCAGAGTGGTGTAAAGTACTCATAGTTATGTATCACTGCCACCCCACCTCTGTCGGCGTGGGTTCGGCCAATGTGGGTATATGAGAAAGCTTGCCAGTAGCTTTACATGGGTCAGTGGTTCTTTTCAGGGTTTTACCAAGTTCTTCCTCCACCATTTATACTAGCCGCCATATATAGCCTATCTTGTGCTGAAAAATGGCGTTAAACCCCAAAACAACAGTATGTTGAAACTACCCACAAGATGACACACATAGTGACTGAATGTTTTCATTTCCAGAGAAAAATTTTGTACAAACTTTGCACATTTGTGAGAAGAGGACACATGAGATGTGTAATGGACTGTGGATTCTGATTTTTGGGTCTGAAAACCAGATTAAAGTACATTTCACTAATTGGTATTCTTGTACCCAAGTCATGTCAATTACAATAATCATTCCTCTGGGGTTCTGATAATGCACCAATGTGTCCCTGACACAATACAATTAAAAATGATGCATTAAAACCACAGCCCAAGTCGCAGAGGGCGCAATAAAAATTGCTGACCAAATTGATTTCCAGTTTCAAAAATTTTCTAAACCGTCTGTTATGGTCATGCTCATTAATTATTCATTGCGTTCATTTCTGAGTGTAGCTGAAAAAGTATAGTGCACATGATCTTGAAAGGATGATGCGCTAATGATTCAAAGTAAATCCCTATGATAATAAAACTATCATTGATTGCTTTCACATCAAGACTTGGATAAAATGCCGTTCTTAAATTTGGATTTAGTATTTTAGGGATTAATTATGCTTTTGTTGTAATTTTACGCCTTTTTTCAACAAATTAAATTTTATGTTCTCCAGAATATGTATTATGCTGTTTGTTAAATTGAAAAATAAATGAGAAGAAAAAAAAAATGTTTATCATTTTTAGTATCATCTCTTTAATTCCACTCATATAAATTTGAGAATCCACTTTAAAAACATCACTGCTGTGTATGTATTTTCCTTGTTTTCTATTTATAGAAACTGTATATGACACATTTTATTTGAGAAAAACAGAAAGGTTTTATCAATTTGAACTAAGCCTCACAGATTCATTATATTCATAATAAAATTAGGTAGCAGACCAGACTATGGTATTTTAGAAAATAAGTCCAGATTATAAGCAGATTCATTATATTCATAAATGAAATTAGGTAGCAGACCAGTCTATATTATATAAATAGAGGTCAGATTATAAGCAAGATGCTTTATGGTGTGATTTGTAAATGTTATATGATGGAAATTGACAGAGCAGATGGATCTTGCAAAAATCAAGACATGTCAGATCAGAAAAAAAGGGCAAATCATCACCATTTGACAGTAATGTAAATACAGCACTACGTAAGTGCACATGAGTTATCATTGCAAAATTTAAAAATAAATCCATGCCCAATCAATTCTTTAAATAAGACACACTGAATGATATTTTTGTTTTGGAGGGCACGATGTATTACTGTCTAAATAATATCTCTCTCTCTCTCTCTCTCTCTCTCTCTCTCTCAACTTATTTATAAACTATAAAATTGAAGCCTTTAACATCTTGTAAAAATCTTATAAAATTAAAATGGCAGGGGTCTTTTCAATTAAATGAAAGCCCTGTGGCTTCCTGATAGATAGTGGTCATGGACATATACTTAAAATGTTGAGATAATTCTAGTTACTGTAAAGGATCCTATTTCCATATGATCCTAATCCTATATCCATATGAGCTAATCTTATTTCCATATGAGCTAATCCTATATCCATATGAGCTAATCCTATTTCCATATGAGCTAATCCTATTTTCATATGAGCTAATCCTATATCCACCAGTTAATCCTATTTCCATATGAGCTAATCCTATATCCATATGAGCTAATCCTATATCCATATGAGCTAATCCTATTTTCATATGAGCTAATCCTATATCCATGAGTTAATCATATTTTCATATGAGGTAATCCTACATCCATGAGTTAATCCTATATCCATATGAGCTAATCCTATATGCATTGAAAATTTTTTTTTGATCTATTGATGGAAGTGTCATTAAACCTTAATACTACACCGAAAGCTCAACTGAGAAATAGCAAATTTTTCAGTAAATTATGTTTCTCTGAGAATACTTACCCAATCATCTTACATTAGGAATATTAGCCTTCCTCCTCGTGAATCCAGCCCTAGTAAAAGACAAAAATTGTCTTTTCCTGTCCATCTCATATAGACAAAAGGGCAATAACTCTTGAATACTACACTTCCTTTGGCAACACCAGGTATTACTATATTTTAGCTGAATGTTGTACTAATGAGGATGATCACATGGTCGGGTGGTTGTGATGGTTTTAACGTAATGTAATTGGGTATGCATTCTTGGAGAAACATAATTTACTAAAATATGTTTCCAATCAATTACATCAGCAGAACAGGTCATAAGGTGAGCGCATCCAACATCAACCTCAGGTATCTTTCTTGGAAATAATGGCTGGATTCCCCATGCAAATTGATAACCTGTTCTTATTGCATAAGCAACACAGCTTTGGGTCACTTGACTCGTGACCCATACATACATTTAAGATGGTAAATATTGCAGTCTTCTTACCAATAAAATTTCACATGTGAATCCTGCAAAGCTATGTTAAGTGTTTTGATTGTATCTGGTAGCCATCTGTGTTGCCACCACCACATCTTCCAGATTCAACGTTTGCCTCGGTGAAGCTAAGTTTCTTTTAAATCTCAGATTGAAACATTAAGTATGAATGAACAGCTCAGAGAGATGGCTCTAATCTCTTGAGTGGTAATCTTCATGAAGCAACTCTGATCTGTGTGTGTGATTTGGATTTTAATGATTTAACAATGTTTCAGTCATATCAATAGTGTCTGCAATGTGGCACTTTATAGTGATGTCCAGCATATCATGCCACAGACATGTAGCTTCAATTGATCAATACATTTTCACACTCAGTCTAATTAATGTAGGACTGACAAGCCTTTGAATTTGCTGCCCAGCTATTGCATGCTTATGGAGGTAAGTAATTTTCTGTAGCCTAGATAAAATATTTACATCGAAATATCCATGATTAAGTGTTCCCATGACCTCTGTAGTAGTCAAGCAAATGTCAATTTGTTAAAGTGTAGGGCTAATGGTAAATTATGCTTGAGGTGAATCAAGGGTAATTAAGATTAATGTTCTGGTCCAAATCAATATACAAAGATGTACTGGTTGCAATTTACATTCATCAGAAATAGGTAAAATTTAAATTCCACAAATCAAGGTATGTGTCTATTGAGAACTGTGTTGTTTCTGGCAACATATTGGAGGCAGAAATGATTCTCTTTCAGTGGTCATCAGAAATTGCAAAATATAACTGTTACCTAAAAACCAGTGACTAATATTTTTCAAAATGATTTTTTGTATGTTTGGACCTACACTTACTGCTTTAGGATATTTTAGCTTTAAAAACAAAAAAGTTCAGTAAAACATCATGCTTTAAAAAATACCTCAGTGGAAACATGAAATCAGTTGTTCAAAAGTTATTTTTAAAAAAACACCTCAGTTGAAACAGGAACATGGTTCCTGCACCAAAATGATTTTTAGCTTCCCAGAGTGTTCCAGGAGATTTTAAAGAGAAAATTATAATTTTCAGGAGGCTTTTTGAAAGTCTGATACTCTGATTAAAGATAATATACCGCTGTTGAAGGCATGTGTCTAAAAATCTGTTACCAGACTCAATCATGATAACCAATGTAATACGATGACCATTGTAAAATCCTTTAATTGTGATGAAAATATAACACATTTCCTCTAACAAACGTTTCAGTTTGGCTTTATAAGGTCAAATTCCAGAATGTTTTATCTCAAAAAACAACTTTCAGGATATATTAGTTGAATTAAAATTCCAATTGGATTGCAGGAAAAAATATGGAGGGCATTTAAAATGAGGTGCACAGAAATTATCTCTAAAACATGAAATTAGGTGTTCAAAAATTTTCCTAAATGTCAGTGTTGAGAGTTCAATTGATGGCTCTAAAGCTATTTACATAGGTCTTTTGAAAACAAATGGAAAGTCCCAAGCACCTTTCCATCGATTTCTGGGAGTCAAGAAATATCTTATAAGGTCAAACAGATACACTATTGTTGAATTTACCCTGAGCTCTGCTGTCTTTTTCATGTTGACATATCTTTGGTCTTGGGACAGCATCATTTTTAGCTGTGTTTCGGTTGTCTCAGGCTCTGCTGATTCTTTTTCCCGATGCTCACCATCCTGAAGAAAGATTGATATTTCAAAGCATGTGCAGTAAATGCAAAAATGATTACATCATGGACATTCTGATCATGTGAACTTCAAATCAGCAACATTTTCCCTATTATTTGGTGCTTGGCAACAATCCGCTGATAGACACAGAAGACTGTTTTGAAAAAATATGCGTTAACCCTTAAAGTGCATGTCGCAACTATAGTCGCTTTCAAGGTGATCAAGAATGATCGCATTCTATAACTTCATCTTGCCATAAAGGCCTGTAAAACTATATTTGATTGGTTTAAAAAGGCCAGGAACAAGCATTCTGCAGTACTTTACTATATTATTAACGATGTAATTTTACAAATGCTCGCTTTTAAACACATGGTACTTGTGCAAAGCTAAAATGGCAGATGCTGAATACGAAGGTGATTTCTTGCAACAAATATTCGCTTCTGATAGTGATGCTAATAGTGATTTTGAATAATTTGAGAAAACTGACATTATTGGAGCAAGCGAGGTATTGATGGAAATACACATGAATGATTCTGAGCTAGTAATTTACGTGGACTGGAGTCGGATGTACATGCTCGCTTGGCGTGCCTGTCAACCCCCATTCACTGGTAATTCAAAATTAAATGCTGAGATGGTGAATAATGAACCTATGGACTACTGAAGACTTTTTATTAGATGACGAATTATTGCATCTGATAGTAGATCAAACAAATCGTAATGCAGATCAGAGAGTTCATGGGGCAGACTTGAACGAAAAAAGTTGCATGAAGAAATGGCGGACTGTTGCACCTGAGCATCTGAAACGTTTTCGCATCGATTAAAACAATGGGTTTGGTACATATGTCTGTTCTCGATTCCTAATGGGCTATTGATGATGTGATATCAACCGCATACTTCAGCAAAAAAAATAAGTATGGGATAGATTTCAAGCTATTCCAAGCAATTTACACCTGTCAGACAATGAGAACAATTAAGGTGACTCTTCACACAAAATCAGCCCAATGATTGAACAAAAATAAAGCCGTTGCTGAGGTTTAATCACCAGATATGGACCTCGGTTTGATGATATTATAATAAATAACAGGTGATAGTTTTTCATGAACATTAATTGCTGACTGGAGGGTTTAAACATACATCTGACATTCATGGAGTGGATTTTTGCAAAACTGTCACCCTGCCTTTACCTGTGATTTTCACAATTTATATATAACATTGTGACAGACATAACATATGCATGGTTGGACTACTAAAGAATATAACATTTCTTAGATATATTTGAACTTTCCATAAAAAAACAAACAAAATTACTGATGAAATACAATTTTAACTTGTCATTTTACCTGTATTTACACCTGTACCTGCAAATATGTTAAACCTACACATGTGTCTTGATGCTAATCTTAAAATATAGACATGCACCATCATTTTTCATATAGGGTTTGTCTATCAATTGTGTATATTTAATGAAATACATGCAATTTAAAGACTGTGGAGTTTTCTTCTTTTCTCTCCTGAAACAATTCAGCACTGTGGGACCTTTTACTGCAAAACAATGCAGCACTTTAAGGGTTAAATTTCTGCCTGATGGCTGATATATCTATCAGGACTGCTATTTCTCACTTGATAAGTGTGTGCGTATGATTAGGATTTTTAACATAGCTTTAACAATTTTTCAGTCATATCGCTATGATGTCTGCATTGAAGCAGTTTATAGTGATGTATAGAACTGGGGCATCATGCCACAGACATGCAGCATGATGTCCCACCCAGTCACATTATCCTGAAACCAGGCAGACAAGTCCTAACACTTACCTCTAAATGCGGAGTTCCAAGCGAGACAGCTGTTAGTACCATTTTTTTAAGCCTTTGGTATGACTCAGCCGGGGATTGAGCCCCTTCCATGGCGGATGCTCTAACCACTAGGCCACCTGAGTGGTCTCTCAGTTGATAAGAGATAAGGCATTTGTTTTGTATTACTTATACATATTTTAGATTGCTATATAGCTGACTTTTTGATAAGGACATATAAGCAGGCATGTTCTAAACCTTAATTTGACCCTTTTTTGGAGTAAATCTATCAAAGACCCGTTTATTGATCATCTGTGTAAATCTAACAAGAACCTTTTAATCTGTGTAAATCTGATAGACCTTTTTATTGATCATCTGTGTAAATCTAACAATGACCCTTTCATTGACTATCTCTGTAAATGTAACAATGACCATATGTGCAAATCTATCTAAAAGGACCCTTTTCTTGATCATCTGTGTAAATCTAATAATGACCCTTTTATTGATCTGTATAAATCTAATGAATATCATGATGATGGGATGGGTTAGATATCAAGATGATGGGATGGGTTAGATGGACATCATGATCTTGGGATTTGTTAGATGGATATCATGATGATGGGATGGGTTAGATGGATATCATGATGATGGGATGGGTTAGATGGATATCATGATGATGGGATGGGTTAGATGGATATCATGATGATGGGATGGGTTAGATGGATATCACGATGATGGGATGGGTTAGATGGATATCATGATGATGGGATGGGATAGATGGATATCATGATGATGGGATGGGTTAGATGGATATCACGATGATGGGATTTGTTAGATGGATATCATGATGATGGGATGGGATAGATGGATATCACGATGATGGGATGGGTTAGATGGATATCATGATGATGGGATAGGTTAGATGGACATCACGATCTTGGGATGGGTTAGATGGATATCATGATCTTGGGATGGGTTAGATGGATATCATGATGATGGGATGGGTTAGATGGATATCACGATGATGGGATGGGTTAGATGGATATCATGATGATGGGATAGGTTAGATGGACATCACGATCTTGGGATGGGTTAGATGGATATCATGATCTTGGGATGGGTTAGATGGATATCATGATGATGGGATGGGTTAGATGGATATCATGATGATGGGTTGGGTTAGATGGATATCATGATCTTGGAATGAGTTAGATGGATATCATGATCTTGGGGTGGGTTAGATGGATATCATAAGGATGGGATGTGTTAGGTGGATATCATGGGTTAGATGGATATAATGATTTTGGAGTGGAATAGATGGGCATCTTGATGATGGGTTGGGTAAGGTGGATAAGATATTGTGATGGACAAGATGGATATCATGATGGGGTGGTGGGTTTGGTATATATCATGATCTTGGGGTGGGTTAGATGAATATCATGATGATGGGGTAGGTTAGATGGATTCATGATGATGGGATGGGTTAGATTGGCATCATGATGATGGGATGGGTTAGATGAATATCATCATGATGGGGTGGGTTAGATGGATATCATGATGATGGGATGGTAATGATGGATATCATGAAGATAGTGTGGGTTAGAGGGATTACCAGATAATCAGGCAGATTGGAGGGTTATCCTAATTATGGGGCACATTTGAGGGCTATCCTAAAGATGGGGTGGACTAGGAGATATATAAGCCGCCTGGTAAGTAATCTTATAAAGGCAACGTTTCAACAACAAATTTAAAATCACTACAAAAGTGACTTAAGAAAAGAAACTTACCACTTTCTGTGTTTTTACCATGTTGAAGTAAAATTCATCTGGGTTTCTATCCAGGGCTTTCCTTTTTAAAACTTTAATAGTGGTCTGTTTTCGCTGGTAATCACTGAAAAGGAATACAAAAAGAAACACATTTAGTTTACATGTACAGTGAAACATTTTAACCCAGGCTTAGTATGGTCAGCAATTGAAAATATCATATATGAAACTTAAATGAGTCCAGGTTACCTGTATTATGTATGATAGTAAATGAGTCCAAGTTACCTATATTATGTATGATAGTAAATGAGTCCAAGTTACCTATATTATGAAAGATATTAAACGAGTCCAAGTTACCTATACTATGTATGATACTAAATGAGTCCAAGTTACCTATATTATGTACGATACTAAATGAGTCCAAGTTACCTATATTATGTACGATACTAAATGAGTCCAAGTTACCTATATTATGTAAGATACTAAACGAATCGAAGTTACCTATATTATGTATGATACTAAATGAGTCCAAGTTACCTATATTATGTATGATACTAAATGAGTCCAAGTTACCTATATTATGTACGATACTAAATGAGTCCAAGTTACCTATATTATGTACGATACTAAATGAGTCCAAGTTACCTATATTATGTACGATACTAAATGAGTCCAAGTTACCTATATTATGTACGATACTAAATGAGTCCAAGTTACCTATATTATGTACGATACTAAATGAGTTCAAGTTACCTATATTATGTACGATACTAAATGAGTCCAAGTTACCTATGTTATGTATGATACTAAATCATTAAATGAGTCCAAGTTACCATTGTTATGTATGATACTAAAATGAGTCCAAGTTTCATTGATTAGGATCCACACATGCGGAGTTCCATGACAGCAATTATAACAAGTTAATATGAAATATGGATCCAAAAACAATGTACATAGTGTTTATACCACATCAACTACACATATATCTGTCTGTAAGCATGTACTTGTAATAAACTCTAGCCCAATACAAATGTATGCCAAATTTAATGATTACATCAAATACACATATATCATTCTGTAAGCATGTACTTGTGATACACTCTAGCCCAATACCAATGTATGCCAAATATAATGATTACAGCAACATGGACTGACATAGTTTACAAAGAAAAATATCTCTCTAGATATGACATAAGCTCCTAACAAATTTCATAATAAATGCTAAAATATGAAATGTTAATCCAATTTTCAAATATGTGGAAATACATGTCAACTTTTAGTATTAATCATATAAAGCCAATATTATAGGGAACTTTCTTGTCATGATACAAATGGATACCAAACTTATGAAGATTTTTTCAAATGGTGGAAGAGATAGTTAGCACAGATTGAGTGGTCAATATGACAGATGAATAAACAATCTAATATCATAAAAATGGGAATAACAAAAAATTTCATATGTCAAGGACATCAGATGTCTCGCTAGGATTTTAAAACTAGGAGTCCATGATTCCCATTTTGATAAAAATAGGAGTCCCACCAGCAAACGTTGCAGTCCCATCCCAATTTTTTTAAAACTTTGCAGATTAGAATAATTGTTGGTTACCATTGAGTTTAATTCCCCCATTCTTTATAACACAGACACGTACAACTATATCAGCTTATTCAGCGTGTCTGGTAATTCTGCACAATAC
Organism: Unio delphinus; assembly: GCA_029339505.1. Lineage (NCBI taxonomy): Eukaryota > Metazoa > Mollusca > Bivalvia > Unionida > Unionidae > Unio > Unio delphinus. The sequence continues at coordinate 20,064,462 of JAQISU010000242.1, read as the reverse complement.
GTCATTTCTGTAAATATTCGATAACGTGCCTTTTTGGTTAAATTTTTTTTTTAAATTTCGTGGCTTAAATGCAGACAGAAAGATTCCAAAGTATTGTATTTCATTTCCATAGCCTGATGCATAAACATTATATATTTTCAAATCCATGCAAGGAATAGTCCACTATATCAGTTCTAGCAACTTAAGCACAGTTCTGAATCTCATTTAAATCTTCATCATTTTTTTCGTTTAACCCCAAAATACTTGTCCAAATTTGCAAATGGCATTTTGTCCAAGTCTTGGTGCATCTTGGATTAGAGTTCGCATGCAATATTTATACAGCTACAATCGGAAATTAAATGAATTACAGGATCACGGGGCTTTGCCAATGTAGCAAATTGTGATTCTGTTTTCGGTTTGGTGACAAAATATATCATCTGACGATATTTGTGGCGACGACAATTTTGGATGATAAAAACTGTATATACAGTCTTGCGTTTGGAGTAGAGAAAATCAAAGGCACCATGACAGAAAGCAGCAAACTTGGATATAACAATGCACTGTTATATCATAATCCTCTGGCCTTATTACTGTATGCTGTATTAAAATCAAAATAACCATGCAAATGACTAGTTAAAATCCAACACCTTTGAAGGTGGAAATGTGAAATGAGTATAGTCAACCAGATGACGCTAATTTTCTTCAAAAAATACCAGATGGAAGAAAAAAAATAGTTTTGCTGACACTTCAAAGAAAACTGATTACCTCTGAAGCACAGATATATACTAAACAAATCTGTCTCAATGTTCTACAATTATCTGATATTGCGGCACCAATAACAAACAGGTATTTGTTAGGTCCTTCAACTGGAGCCTTTAACGGTGCCTTCCATAACAAATGCCATGAATTTGTTTTCCAATACTATTGGTAAATAAGTTATTTCATGTGCATGTCAGTGTTCACATCGTGATGAAGTCAATAATTAGGTATATTTTGCTGCCAACGTATTACACTTCTCTATTTGCATAACAAATATGTATAATAAACACTCAAATACATTATCTATATACAAATAATCCCATATATTCACTTGTCTTTTTGTCCTCTGAACACAACCTTTTAATATGTCAGTTAAGCTCTTTTTGCGGCTTTAAGAAAGATTTCTTTAGTCTTCCTTTTTGTCATCAATGATTTTGCTAGCTCAATGTGCAATCGTGTCTTTTCCTTCTCAATGTGAGCCTTTTTCCTTTCAAGCTCCAGCTTGTATTGGCGACATGCAGTGCACATACATGTATTCTGACAGAGGGCTTCATTTTTAACATATGCAGCTTCATTTGTAGGTGCGGTTCCAGACTCTTTCAATCACAACTTATGTAATGAATATATTGCAGAGGGCACAAAATGCCAGACCATGAGCATTCAGTTCTCTTATAAATTGACCAACTAAATTTCCACTGACAATTCGTTCCAGCCATTCCCTTCCGTTTTTTAAAAAACCTTTATCTAAACTTTTCATGTCATCATCTCTCAATAAGGGATGCCATTTTTTGCAAGCACGCTTCTTCTTTCCGTTGCCATCGGTTTCCTTTACATGAAGAGTCAATGGATGCAGAGGTATAGCGATGATATTTTGCGCCCAGGGACGAACTATAAAATTGGCGCCCCAGCAATCTTGTGACCGATTTATTACCCTTGTTTACTTATTATAATGTAACGTTGTAAGCCTCATTTTGGCGCCCCCTGTACCTTGGCGAAAAATGTACTGATACATTTTCATCTGACATATGTTTTCGCTTAAAATAGGAAATTGCAAATTGCATTACATACTTTCTCTCTCTCTCTCTCTCTCTCTCTCTCTCTCTCTCTCTCTCTCTCTCTCTCTCTCTCTCTCTCTCTCTCAAAACCACAAATAAAGCAACATGCACACTTAACAAACAAATGCATTACCCATTCATAGAATAATTTTGTTACTTCATTTTCCTTTTAGTTTTAAGACGTACTTTTAACAGTCTCCGTATAATTGTTTTGTAGCTATATTACAGACCAACACATTACATATAAGCCAACACAAAACCCCAAAACAAATGTTTTTAACCAAATGGCAGTTAAATTTACTACCTGTCTTAAAATGTGTACTATCGTCGATTTTTATTGTACTTAGTCCATGAAAATTATAATACAAAATTCAAAGTGACAAAGATTCATTTTTTAAAATTAAGCTACATGTAACATTTTAAGTCTTTCTCTTATTGCAGCAAAGCTGACTTACAAACCAACAAAATATGCAATTATCCTGGATTTTGTAATCCAAATAACGCATTTGTCTATGCAAGAATACTGATTTTTCTTGTGATAGAATGCTTTGATTGATAATGTGTTCACATGATATGTTGAGGCAAATAAGAGTCTTTTTTTTTTAAATTCATGAATTCATGAAAGGATTATTCACTTTTACAATCTTTTAAACCATAGGATCAGAAATCACAATGGTAATCCTAGTAGACTGTGCTGTATTCCAGTCAAGGGAGATATTTTCACCATTTTTAATTAATGTCAGATCCATTGTTACTCTTCTGTGTTCTGCTTCTTTCATGTTCTTGGCTAGTGATTCTGAGTGCAGGCCATTTTCATCAGGAGATCACTTTCTAGCCTGCCAAACATTGAGGTTTAACGACTGGATGGCATCTTGCTAAGCTTTACAAACTTGACATCCCATCGATTTGACCTATTTTATTCAGGTAAGATAAAACATATTTACAGGGCGAACATCATGATTAATATAAATGGTGTCCTGCTCATTATCCTATTCAATGTGTCTTTAAAAGGTAAGTAAGCAGACCAAGCATTAATGTGATCTCGAGTCATACGGCCGTCACAAGCATTAATGTGATCTCGAGTCATACGGCCATCACAAGCATTAATGTGATCTCGAGTCATATGGCCGTCACAAGCATTAATGTGATCTCGAGTCATACGGCCGTCACAAGCATTAATGTGATCTCGAGTCATACGGCCGTCACATAAATTGTATCATTATGTTTACACTATGCTTCACATTCCAGTTAAATATAATACAACACTAAGCTATCAATTTAAGCAATAAATATTCAAAGGCAACTTTCACATTATACAATTACAAACATCAAAATGGAGTCCAGTGAAGGGGTCATCTGCTATTCATAGTTTGATGGAGTGCATCGATTGATTAAGGAACAAATCAAAGAATCTCACAGCTACACTAAAGATGTCTTTGAAATGATCTGTCAAAAATGTCAATGTGGAATCTCTTTGAAAGGGTCAGTCAAAACTGTAAATGCAGAATGTCTTTGCATTGGTCAGTCAAAACTAATGTGGAATTTCTCTGAAATGGTCAATCAAAACCGATATGGAATGTCTCTCAAATGGTCTATCAAAACCGATATGGAATGTCTCTCACATGGTCAATCAAAACCGATATAGAATGTCTCTCAAATGGTCAATCAAAACCGATATGGAATGTCTCTCACATGGTCTATCAAAACCGATATGGAATGTCTCTCACATGGTAAATCAAAACCGATATGGAATGTCTCTCAAATGGTCTATCAAAACTGTGAGTTACCATACTTACTCTGCCCGTAGCTTGTAGTCCTTTTTCTTTTCCAAAAATCCAAGATGAGCTCTACTTTCAGGCTGCAAAAAAATAAAACCATTAATATGAACTGCCATACATTTATTGAAGCCTTCGTAACAGTATTTAATCATCACTAAAGGACCTGGCAAAACTATGCCATGTTTGTTTATTTTCTATTAAACTGTGCCAGGGACTACATATTGTCACTTCTTAAATGTAACACATTGAAGCAGGACATCATGTCATTTTTGTAACACATTATTGCTGGACTTCAACCTGCAATATCTTTTATGTCATTTTTATAACACATATCAGCTGGACCTTAATCTGCTATGTCCTTTATATAACTCGGTTTCTATTCTGCAACAAAGCATGCCAAAAATCATAATCTTAACAATGCATCCATCTATAGTAAACTTGTGACCCAAGCCATTGGTTGTACAACATAAAATACAGTAAATCCATTCCTCCTCTGACTTTTGCTTATGAAGAAGTCACTGTATTTGATCTGAGAAATGTACTGCAAATTTTTCAGCACCAATCAAAATGAATAATGTGGAGAAACAAATACCCCTTTCTTTAATCCTGAGGACACCCTTATTTATAATCCCACCAGCAATATTATTATCAACATATCCCAAGTACAAGTGATAATGTCTCCCATACTTAAATTTGGAAGACAGTGTCTAGTAAAGCTAATATCACTAAGAAATGACTAATGCATTGAATGATTAAGCTATTGCCTTTCAGTAATGCTGTTTTGGTTGAGGACTTTTTGTTATGTCCAACAAAAGTAAGTTAATACTTTTCTGGAGCAGTTGAAATAAATTTATTAATTAATGCACAAGAATTCATTTAACAGAGCATATCCTCTAGTATGGATTAAGGTCTTCATATGGCTGTTTTCTGCCATACATCATGTCAGATGTGAAAAAAAATGCAGAGAATTTGCTATGGGGTGCATAGAAGCACTGAAATACTCTTAATATAGATATCATATATACCAAAGTGTATATTCATAACTTTGATTAGTTAATTTCAGTAATATCATTACTGTTAACAAAAGTGATACAACAGAAGATTTTACAGGCAAAAACTGGAAGGCAAATTGATAAAATTTTACAGGCACAAATTTGAAAACAAATTAATAACAAACTGGAAATTGAAGGTTTTACATTATGTATAACTTGTATTAATTATTATTTTAAAAAAGTGAAAATGTAATGAAAATGGTGGTGCCTCTCTGTTGATAAGATTTTGTGAATGATAAAAAAAACATGTCTTCCACAAATTAAATGACTTTTTTATATTGATCTGCTATATAATTACATGACAATAGAAATGTCTTGTTAACACCATTTTGATCAGTACATCATTAGTTAATTTAAGTCTTTGCAAATTTAAGAGCTCAAAGTCAACCAGCACTCATTCAATTTCAAGCATTCTAAAATTAAAGCACGAAATTATCTTGCTGTAAACATGAAAACATAATTGCTCTTTTTATATATAATATTCCTAACAAAATATGTTATTATCATTGTATATAACTATGATTAAATTATCAAAGTTATGAATTTTTCAACCAACGATACACTATAATATATAAAATATAAAGTAAGGGGTCTCACTAAACACCCCAAGAACTCCTTAAATTTTACATAATACCCACTTTAAATTTCAACAACACAAAAAGACCAAACACAAACAAAAACTGAATATTTAGTGATAGTTTGTGCACCAGGAAAATTAGTAAGGTCAGTAGTTGCCAAGGGAAATAACTCCTGTTTTGATGAAGAGTGTTCCAGTACAGTAACGTGAATATTTATCAGCATTTATAAATAATTAGCAATACCACAAATAAGTTTTTAAAAAATAGCAAATTTATTGTATATAAAATTATTTGCTGATCTCAATAACAATTTAACTATTTTTCCTTTTATTTTGACAATTATTAACATAGGGCATAAACAATTCAAATAAATGAAAAGTATGGTGCATTGCTATTTAAATCAGAAAATTGTGTTGTTTTTTTTTAAAACATGCAATTTTTGGGAATTTTTCATCTTGGGGCAAGTGCGAGCTCATGTGTCAACCAATGAAAAGAGCTACATGTATTATGAATAACCTTTTTAGCAAATCATATTTCGGTGTTGTCGTGTGTGCCTAATACTTGAACTGATTGTTTACAATATGTGCAGTGAAGTAGAAAATGTCTAACTCTGCCATGGAACAGGATTCCTAAAGTTGAATCGAGAAAATATTAAGTAAAAACTTACTTTTGCATTTACCACTGTTCTGTAATTAAAGAATTAGTGTATCGTAGAACCGCAAACATGGTACATGTAGCTCTAATCACCGGTTGTCACATGAGCTCGTACTTGTCCCAAGAATAAAAATTCAGAAAATCACACGTAACTTCAGTTTGGTACAATGTAGAAAAGCCAATGATGGCTTCATGAATAGAAAAATATCTCAGGAGTAAAACAAGCAATGTAGAATGGTTGTGTGCTTTTAAATATGGAAATAGCAGAATGAAATCGAGAGTCATGGTTGGAACCAAGTATTTGGAAGTTACCTTCTCTTTTTATATAGTATGATAGAGAGGATCCTATCTCTGATTGTGTCATGGGGGTAATCTAAGGTATTCTTCTCACTCTGATTTTTCTCCTTTAGATTATTTTTTTTCTTCTTCACGTGAAGCTCGCATCGAGCACCTGTACCTTCACCTACAAGTAGCAACAGGGGATGCTGCTAGAGGGCACTGGTGATCAAGATTAACGTTATCTCAAAATGTCAACCTCATTACATCTGATACTTTCTCCGCTTTAATATGTAAAAAGCCAACATTATTATTTCTTCAGAATCTATTCATGGTTTAAAGGACAAATGTATATAATTAGCATATATGTATGACATTGTGCCATTTCTATAAAATATTCAGCAGAGAAAAAAAAAAAACAAAAACCAAATTTTTCAAAACGCTGAAAAACTAAATAAACGAATATACACGCCTTCTTTTTAAATACTTTGGAGTTCTTTTTACGTGAATAATGGTAAAATATGTATGAATATTTGCGGAAAACCCACAAATTACGTGTTTTTTCAAAGGTAACCCATACCAGCAAGAACGATAACTCTTTACATACAAAATGTAAACAATTACAACAATATCACATAAATTGGATTAAAAAACACAAAAACTTGATTGTATAAAAAGGCAGACGTTTATAGCAAGGAATTGGATATTTGAGATCTACTGTCATTCACAATACCGAACTTATTACAGAATATGTGTATGATATTTGTTGTGTAATATATTTTTGACAGGAGTATCACCCACTGATTCAGTGATACTATTCATAATATGTATGTGATTGTGATCACTGAGATATTATCAGAGACACTGGTATTAAAATGAAAATGTTCATGTTTAGTAGAGACGGAAAAGAGGTAATGTTTTGTTTGTTTGTTTTTATTGTTTAATGCCATTTTTCAGCACAATATAGGCTATATATGGCGGCCAGTATTACTAGTAGAGGAAGAACGCGGAAAACCCCAGGAAAGAACCACCGACCCACGAGAAGCTACTGGCAAGCTTTCTCACATAACTACATAAGCCGAATCTTAGACTCGAAGTCACGCAGACAGCGGTAAGAAGGCAGTGATCCGTAACGGACAGCGCTTTAGGCCACTCGGGGCAGAGTGGTAATAAAACAAAGTTAATTTTTCAGAATTTTAAAGAATGAAAACAAATGCATTAAAAATTTTAAATGCCATTTTTTTTTAAAAATATCATTATGAATGTCATCATAAGCCAATGAACAGAGAATCGAACTGTAGTATTTCTCCATGAAACAAATAATCGTAAATATTTCTTGATAGCCAACTCGGTGTTGGTTTCTTTTCTATCCCTGATACACTTTTGTTGTTGTTTTCTTTTGTCAATGATTTTATTTCATAGATATAAAAACTGAGTCATGACGACTAAATTCTAAAATACTAAAAATATTAGGACGGGGTTTGATTACAAGGCACAGAAAGTACCTAGAACATAAAAAAGTGAATTTATTCTTGAAGCTGAATGTTCACAACACATTTATATATAACCCTATGTAAAAAAATATGCAACTTTCAGCATGAAATAACAGGTCAAGAATTTTCAAAAAAGTAACTAAATACAAATATAAAAAATGGTGGACGCTACATGTGTTTGGATGCTCCGGGTGAAATTTTTGGAAAAGATATCATAAAGATGGGTTCATTTTTTAAATCTGCACACTCAAATTATGCAGAAAACGTTATATTTTTTATATATTCTATAATCATGAAAAAATTATCCCCTGTTCAGGCTGTTGCTACCACAAGTACACATAAGGTGTATCTACGTTCCGTTTCTTACAAACCTGGCTTCTTTCCCGATAGGTCTTAGCTCTGGATTTTGCAGCTTTCCTTAAATTCGACATCTTAATGCAGCTAGATCTTTTCAAAAGGAAAAATTTAAACTGAAAGTATCATTCAATATCAACGTGGTTTTGTCTTTCCTTGTGCGTTTGCACTTCAATCGAAACCCCTCGTGGATTTCTGATCATATGCAGAAAAGCCCAATCACATATAATCACCGGAACGCAGGTACCCACCGGAACGGATGTAAATTTCTACTTTTATGTACACGTTATTTAAAAAATTAGACTATTATGATAGAGCTATATATTTATAAATAAATAACTTTAAAATTGTATTTATATGACTTTAATCACAGTACTTGCTTTTTGTGAATTGTGTATTTCCAAGCATCAATTTAAGATTTGATTGAACTGACCCCATTTGGGTATTGATTCCTCCTTGCTGAGAATATATGTACATGTATACATCAAAACTTCTCAAAATTTCATATTGAAACTTGAAATGTTCAAACAGTTAATGGAGGCTGCAATTATGTTTTCTTGGCAAATAAAAAAAATATCATGAAAGCGATGTGCAAAACAATCATATTGTCATGTCTATAATGTGTGATCCATGGTTTTCTTTGTCTCAGTATCAAAGAACATTGAAAGGAGAACAATTAAGGATGAATAATGAATTCCAGTCCATCAAGGTGAGTCCCTCCATTCTGCTGATTCCATCAACCACTTCCTAGGTTGCAAAGCGATACTACCATTACAAACTGAAATCAGTAACATTCTAGCTTAAATGTCTGCTGTTGCTTTTACCTAATTTTTCATATAGAGTGAAACCAAAGCTATACTGAAGTATGTGACTCGATGTAAATAGCTTCTACGTTTTGAAAAATGTAGTAAGTCACTAGTTATTTAACAATTCATATTGCAATTCTGGTAATACTGGAAATGTTTTACGCAGTAGCCAGGATTAATAGTGATGCTTAGAGAGATGGTTTTCAGTTAGGCTATTAACACTTCAATCTAAAGTGTTTTCTTCTGTTATGACCAGTTTTTTATTTTATTTTTAATTTTTCTTCAAATTATTTAGATTCTAAGAGATTATTTTACAATGGAAAATACTTGTGCACAGAATTAATGTTTAGACAAATACATTTTTTTAAATTTTATTTGGAATTCAATCACCAGATTATTTTCTGTGGTTCTAAAAAGAACTGTTGACACTTTAGTACTATACAGAATACAGCATACATCATCGCCTTCCATCTTCGATTTTCATCAAGACTCGAATCCATTTCATTACAAGGACTTCTAATTTTTAATTCTTGGATTATTTTTGGATTTGATTTTTAAAACCTGAAGTTCTATTTTTCATTTTTACCTTGTTTTCTAAGGAAATACATTTCTTGTTAAATTTTACAAACCTTGTTCATTTAACTTTTTTCTTCGTTACTGTTTATGAGAGCCTAAACACGTAACATTTAGACAGCAATTTAAGCGCTTTTATCAACTTTTCATCTTTCATCACTGTTAATGTTACATTCTAAATACTCATGATAAACCTATATCTCTCAGTACCTATCATTGATGGAAACCGTATGCATGACATCATTTTTTCACCTACATGTTTTGGCTATTGTTGTTGAAGGATTTAATGCCATTTTTGAGTACATAATAGGCCAGTAATAATGGTAAGAGGAAAAACCTGGGGAAACCTCTGGAAAGAACCACTGTCCCTCAAGAAGAAACTGGCAAGCTTTGTCACATACACTGGCCGAATCTGAGACTTGAAACCCATGCTGACAGAGGTGAGATGGCAGTGATCTATAATGGAGAATGCTTTAGACCACTCAGCCATTCAGGGCCCCTATATGTTTTGGAAATGTGTATTCAACTCTGTACCTGAAGAAGCTAGTTTCAGTTCTGAAGGGTCCCATGTCTCTAAAAAGGCTGAAATTACATCAGCAATGTCTATTTTGTTTCAGGTGCAGATATGATAAAAGCTCTCACAAACGTCATTTACAAATATTTTATTTTCAAGATCAACTAATGATGGCCTTTAAAAGCCATATATATTCAATTCAATTTAATGTTTATAAATCATTACAACTCTACCTCCACCACAACACAGAATTCATGGCCATGAAAAAACAGCAAATTATGTGAAAGGCAACATTCTACACACTTTTCATTGTCTTCTTTTTACAAGACTTTATGCAGAATAACTAATTGAAAAATTCTTTACACAATTAATAACACTAGCTAAATGCATAGACCAAGTCACCATATTTATAAAAATGGAATCTAGGTTTACCATTAGCAATGTTTCTAAATAAACAAAACTTAACATCTGATTAGGCTATGAAATAAAAGTTTGAAGTAGAAAAAAGAAGCTCAAGTGGGTCTGATATCACTCACACATCTTGTGTAACCCAACACTGTGCAGACTTATATACTGTAGTATCATGAGAAAACAATATCCCAACATGTTGATTAGTTTACTACTGTGTGACAGAAATGTTTTCCAAGATAAAGACAAAATAAAGATCAAAAGTTTTTAGCTCATAATGAACTCATTCTAAATCTTCATTATATCCCATGTGTAATAAAAGCTGGATGGCAAATAGTCTCTAGAGAAGTAAACTTGGCCCATCATTAGCAAAATCAACTTAATAATTTGTGCAGATCTCACTTATTATACAAGCTTATGATGATATAAGGATAGTTACCCAGTTTAAGATTGACTTTATTAAATTTTGGTCTCCACAGTGGTAACAAGACTGGACCTATCAGATGATTACTTCATTAACAAGACTTTGCTCACACAAAATTTTAATTCAACATCTTGATGACTTTTATCAAACTCGGGACATAGTCATCACAGCTCTACATTTCCAGCCAATCAGACACTGTTTATATATTATTAACTATACCATGCAGAGAAAATGCTAATTGCCTTTCTCAAGGACACTCTAAGACAGTATGGCCTGAGTAGATATTGAATTCATGATCTTTGGATTAAATGTCTGATGTTTTATTGTTGCTCCTGTTTAAGATCTCAGAGATATGTCTTCGCATCAGGTTTTTTGAAATATCTCACTGTTACAAGTCTGTTTTGAAATATCTCATTGCTACAAGTCTGTTTTGAAATATCTCACTGCAACAAGTCTGTTTTGAAATATCTCACTGCTACAAGTCTGTTTTGAAATATCTCACTGCAACAAGTCTGTTTTGAAATATCTCACTGCTACAAGTCTGTTTTGAAATATCTCACTGCTACAAGTCTGTTTTGAAATATCTCACTGCTACAAGTCTGTTTTGATCCCTGGGTCATTTAAACCTTAGTCCATCATCTCTGTGCAAGAGACATAAGCACACCGACTAGATCACATCTTTTTTCTCTAGCTGAAATCAATAAAATATGAGTGGAAAATAACCAGACTATATCTGGCAACTGAGGTGTATATCATTGTGATGTCATCAATATATTGTGATGTGTGCCTTCTAACATGGTCAGACATGTGCTTCATCATGATCGATAAAGCATTCTGACTTTGTCCTCTTACACAAAGCAAATTCTTCAAAGCCAGTGCAGACAAAATTAAATCATAATTGAGTGTGATGTGGTAATCAAAGCATATGGTTTACTCCAGGAGGCATTTTACCATCATATTTACAGAGCTGTAGCAGTGACATTATTCGACTAAAGGGAGGTAACCCATAGTGACGAGTATGGCAACAAGTATTATCAAAATGCAAATAAAACAACTGTAAATAGAAAAAAAGCTCTGTACGTCAGATGCATGATTACCTCTTTGTCATTCAGATGAATAGATTACTGCATTTACATGGGAAAATATGAACAAGATTTAGCATGAAGAAACAAGTTCATATTTTCATATAGGTACTCCCTAAGGCCTAATATAAAAAAGATGCTACAAGAAAAAAAGTAACTGCATTTGTTGTATTCCAAACTAAATACATAACAGTGTAGATTCATCAGTACATAGTAACAATATTAATGCACACATAGCACCTTTGAACCTAACAGCCTGCTCGACATTAGTCAAAATTCCTGTTTAGGCCAACTTAAAATTAAATTTAGAGTCATAATGTAAATGAATCCTCATTGATACAACTTTTCTGCTTGTGGTGGGCAACATTTTTTTAAACTGAGTCAATTCAGTACAATGTACATGTGACTTGAACAGTGACCTGGTATTGAATCAATGCACCTGTTTCTGTTCTGTCATCAATAGTTTCTTACCATAATGCACGATTCTTTTTCTTGAAATTATCCAAAAAACACTTGGAACATTACATTTGTTTCATTTTGAGTGCAGTAAGGAGAATATGATTCAGTTGGAAATTAAGTCAAAAAAGAGAACAATTTCATGGATTGTATCAAGCTTGGAACAAATGATATAGGTCATGTTTTTTCGATTTGCAGAACTAAGAAAGTACATCTGAGAAAATTCACTATTTCAAATAGGTTAATTCTTAACACCAACTAAAGAAGACATGTTTATGCCCTGTCACTTGCATGCTCTTTGTTGGTGGGACCCAATCTATGACCTGTATGGCTAGTCTAACATTGAATCAAAATAGTTAAATGGGCAAAATTGCATAGCAGCTGTTGTGTGAGTCCATGTACCGAGCAGAAATAATACTTTCTAAGGTTCTTGGCTTATTGGTTCTGATATTCTTACTTTCCAAACAAAACCTTCAGTTGCATTTGTTTCTCTAACTTAGCATTTTGACAGAGTTGTAAAATGGTACATCTCTGATAGATACAAGATATCCCTTGGCTTCAATATGCTTTTCATGATAGATACGAGATTTCCCTTGGCATCAATATGCTTTTCAATGCTAATTTTATAGACCCTAGAGAACACTGATCATAGCATCAACAAAAAATTAATAATAATTCTCCTTAATAGCTGTTTAAATGATCAGAATGATATTTTCAATTACTGCTTCTCATGTTTGTTGCTGACATTGCAATTATCATGTTTATTCATTTGCTTGTTTAAAAGTTTTGATTCTGACTCAGTGAACTCATCCACATTATCACTACTTTCAACTGGATACAACAGCCTATTCACAAACAAATCTAATCAACAAAAGCTAAAGCATCAATGTACATGGATTGTTTGCAAAGTAGTTTCTAATACACTATTTTTAGACACATGTTGTGCAGTAATAAACAAAGTTGTATGGAAATATTCAAGATTACCTCATTAGTATACACACTACCATTCAGATAGAAAATTACCTCATTAGAGTATACATTGCCATTCATACACAAGATTACCTCATTAGTGTATACATTTCCATTCAGATGCAAGATTACCTCTTTAGTGTATACACTGGCATTCAGATGCAAGATTACCTCATTAGTGTACACATTGCCAAACAGATGCAAGATTACCTCTTTAGTGTACACATTGCCATTCAAATGAAAGATAACCACATTAGAGTGTACACTGCCATTCAGATGCAAGATTACCTCATTAGTGTATACATTGGCATTCAGATGCAAGATTACCTTATTAGAGTGTACAATGCCATTCTTTTGCAAGATTACCTCATTAGAATGCACATTGCCATTGAGATGCAAGGTTACCTCATTAGTGTACACATTGCCATTCAGATGCAAGATTGCCTCTTTAGTGTATACAATGCCATTCTGATGCAAGATTACCTAATTTAGAGTGTACATTGCCATTCAGATCCAAGATTACCTCATTAGAGTGTACATTGTCATTCAGATGCAAGATTACCTCATTAGAGTGTACATTGCCTTTTAGATGCAAGATTACCTCTTTAGTGTATGCATTGCCATTGAGATGCAAGATTACCTCATTAGAGTGTGCATTGCTATTCAGATGCAAGATTACCTCATTAGAGTGTACATTGCCCTTCAGATGCAAGATTACCTCTTTAGTGTATACACTGCCATTCAGATGCAAGATTACCTCATTAGTGTATGCATTGCCATTCAGATGCAAGATTACCTAGAGTGTACATTGCCATTCAGATGCAAGATTACCTCATTAGTGTGTACATTGCCATTCAGATGCAAGATTATCTAGAGTGTACATTGCCATTCAGATGCAAGATTACCTCATTAGTGTACACATTGCCATTCAGATGTAAGATTACCTCTTTAGTGTATGCATTGCCATTGAGATGCAAGATTACCTCATTAGAGTGTGCATTGCCATTCAGATGCAAGATTACCTCATTAGAGTGTACATTGCCTTTTAGATGCAAGATAACCTCATTAGAGCGTACATTGCCATTCAGATGCAAGATTACCTCTTTAGTGTATACATTGCCATTCCGATGCAAGATTACCTCATTAGAATGTACATTGCTATTCAGATGCAAGATTACCTCTTTAGTGTATACATTGCCATTCAGATGCAAGATTACCTCATTAGAGTGTACATTGCCATTCAGATAAAAGATTACCTCATTAGTGTACACATTGCCATTCAGATGCAAGATAACCTCATTAGAGCGTACATTGCCATTCAGATGCAAGATTACCTCTTTAGTGTATACATTGCCATTCAGATGCAAGATTACCTCATTAGAATGTACATTGCTATTCAGATGCAAGATTACCTCTTTAGTGTATACATTGCCATTCAGATGCAAGATTACCTCATTAGAGTGTACATTGCCATTCAGATAAAAGATTACCTCATTAGTGTACACATTGCCATTCAGATGCAAGATAACCTCATTAGAGCGTACATTGCCATTCAGATGCAAGATTACCTCTTTAGTGTATACATTGCCATTCAGATGCAAGATTACCTCATTAGAGTGTGTACACTGCCTTTCAGATGCAAGATTACTTCATTAGTGTATACATTGCCATTCAGATGCAAGATTACCTCATTAGTGTATGCATTGCCATTCAGATGCAAGGTTACCTCATTAGTGTGTACATTGCCATTCAGATACAAGATTACCTCATTAGAGTGTGTACACTGCCTTTCAGATGCAAGATTACTTCATTAGTGTATACATTGCCATTCAGATGCAAGATTACCTAGAGTGTACATTGCCATTCAGATGCAAGATTACTTCATTAGTGTACACATTGCCATTCAGATACAAGATTACCTCATTAGAGTGTGTACACTGCCTTTCAGATGCAAGATTACTTCATTAGTGTATACATTGCCATTCAGATGCAAGATTACCTCATTAGTGTATGCATTGCCATTTAGATGCAAGATTACCTCATTAGTGTGTACATTTCCATTCAGATACAAGATTACCTCATTAGAGTGTGTACACTGCCTTTCAGATGCAAGATTACTTCATTAGTGTATACATTGCCATTCAGATGCAAGATTACCTCATTAGTGTATGCATTGCCATTCAGATGCAAGATTACCTCATTAGTGTATGCATTGCCATTCAGATGCAAGAGTAACTCATTAGTGTATACATTGCCATTCTGATGCAAGATTACCTCTTTAGTGTATACATTGCCATTCTGATGCAAGATTACCTCATTAGAATGTACATTGCTATTCAGATGCAAGATTACCTCTTTAGTGTATACATTGCCATTCAGATGCAAGATTACCTCATTAGAGTGTACATTGCCATTCAGATGCAAGATTACATCATTAGTGTACACATTGCCATTCAGATGCAAGATTACCTAGTTAGAGTGTACATTGCCATTCAGATGCAAGATTACCTCATTAGTGTATGCATTGCCATTCCGATGCAAGAATACCTCATTAGTGTATACATTGCCATTCCGATGCAAGATGATCTCATTAATGTATACATTGCCATTCAGATAAAAGATTACCTCTTTAGTGTATACATTGCCGTTCAGATGCAAGATTACCTCATTAGTGTGTACATTGCTATTCAGATGCAAGATTACCTTATTAATGTATATATTTCCAGTCAAATTACAAGATCACAGTATAAGTGTACATACTGCCAGTCTGATGCATGATATTGTACATATTTCCAGTTAGATGCAAAATCCAACATTTTCATGTTAGTGTTTCTGTTGAGTGGTAACATAATCAATGAGACGCCTAATCACCTCATTCTGGAACTCCTCCAATATCTTACTGAATTATAAGCTCACATTCCTAGTTTCTTCATAATTAGACAATAAATACATTGGTCTCCAGAGTGGTAACTAGTTCAGTTAATCTGATGTAAGACCACCTCATTCACATGCATGGGTATTGCTCATTACTGAATCTGCCAGGAATCCTGATTAAATAGCCCTATATTCAATGTTTGCTCAAATCTGGATCAGAAATGTGGCCTCGAGAGTGGTAACAAGCGATTGGGAAATAAAGAATGGTAACAAGCGATTGCTGATAGACTGATAATAGATGGGAAATAAAGAATGGTAACAAGCGATTGTTGATAGACTGATAATAGATGGGAAATAAAGAATGGTAACAAGCGATTGCTGATAGACTGATAATAGATGGGAAATAAAGAATGGTAACAAGCGATTGCTGATAGACTGATAATAGATGGGAAATAAAGAGAGTTACCATGAACTAAAAAACATTAAATATAGATTTTGATACAAAATGGTGTTACAATAGTACATTGTACCTTAATATCTACAAGAAATCAACATTCATATTAAAAACATAGACCTGATGCTACAAAACCAGCCTTTGGCTTTTCAGACTCTTAAAACTTTTTTTTAAAAATAAGAATAAAAAGTCAAAACATTTTTATGAACATATTTATTATTCATGGGATTTTCTCTGAGCATATTCATTAATATTAATATCATCATAAACAAATGAAATCATTAATAATTGTCTATTCAAAACTGTTTTGTTTACTTCTTGTAACTGTGAAATCATAATTCAAATCCCATTCTGTAGTAAAGGTCTTTTAGCTGATTATTCCTTGGCTTCTGGTGAAATTGGTTGATCATCTCTTTTTCCTATGATAAAAAAGAAAATAAGTCTTGAAACATTTGCATCAAAAATATACACAATATTATATCTGAGATAGTGAAAAAATCTCAGATTAAAATGAAATGTCAAGTAAGTGATAGCTAATTTGTGTCCAGGTTAACTTTAAGCTAATTTGTGTCAAAGTTAATCAAAATGTCAAGTAAGTGAGAGCTAATTTGTTTTCAAGTTAAAAGAAATGTCAAGGAGTGAGAGCTAATTTGTGTCCAAGTTAAAAGAAATGTCAAGTAGGTGATCGCTAATTTGTGTCCAAGTTAAAAGAAATGTCAAGTAAGTGATAGCAAATTTGTGTCCATGTTAACTTTATTCTATTACGAATCTGGCTAATTAAAACATGAAACAAGACAAGTCAATGGCATTCTGTTTTATGTCTAAGTTAATTTTGTCTACCCTTGCAAGTGTCGTGATGAAAAACAACCTAAAAAAATATTCCTAAAAATCAGTCTTGCAAACTTTATTTGTGTCAAAACCAATCTGAATATACCACTCATGAAGAAGAGTACCTAGTGAGCCTGAGATTACTCACCTGAGAGTGTGCTTACATTAGCCTAAAAGTCAACATTAATGAAATGAACAAAAATGAACAAGATAATATGGGTTCAAAACAATGAATGATTCCCAATAAAACTATAGTTGAAACTGATCCAGTAGTTTTTTGTTATGACAGACAGGTCTGATGCCAGCTGACCAAATAAAAGCTGAAAGGGCTTCATGCCTGCATCAGCTTCTAAAAGCTACTTAAGACTTGTAAGAGTAATTTTGAGATTATTATTGTAAAGTTTTATGTGCTCTATTATGGCATTCAAAATAATTAATTTCATAAAATATAGTCATGATGTTGTGATGCTCTTCTTCTAAATTTGTCTAAATTGATAAGGCCAATTTGGATTAGTATTTTGTTTGGACTTTTTCTTCTAATTTACAGAACATAAACACAACGCTTATAAATCTGAAATGACCTGAAGCTCACATGACGTTAAATTTCATTTAAACTTAGTTGAGTTTGAAATGACCTGAAGCTCACATGACGTTAAATTTCATTTAAACTTAGTTGAGTTTGAAATGACCTGAAGCTCACATGACGTTAAATTTCATTTAAACTTAGTTGAGTTTGAAATGACCTGAAGCTCACATGACGTTAAATTTCATTTAAACTTAGTTGAGTTTGAAATGACCTGAAGCTCACATGACGTTAAATTTCATTTAAACTTAGTTGAGTTTGAAATGACCTGAAGCTCACATGACGTTAAATTTCATTTAAACTTAGTTGAGTTGTTTAGGAGATGTTATGAACAACTTTGTTTTGTTTCTTAATAAGGAAAAGCAAGTTTGAAATGTACATGTGCAATGTTAGTGTGTATGTACCAAAACTGTTTAAATTACTACAATGCAATTTCTGACAGATGAGCCGTTACATGAAGGTTTTTAAGCTTGTGCTAATTTTAAGAACAATGAAACACCACATATTTGTTTTCTTTTCCACAATTTATGAAGATCTCATACCATGTGTACTTTTTCCTGGCCCCTTCCTGTCCTGTCTTTTTTCTCTCCCTTCTCCTGGGGTCTCGGGTCAGCAACCCCGCTGTGATAAATGACAAATGTTTTTGAATGATAAACAGGAAACTTTTACCAAAAAAAAAGCAAGATAAAAACATATGGTCATCATATCAATTTTTTTTCTTGTAAAACATGTTTCTTCAATAATGAATACCCAATCACAATACATTTGGAGAACCAACTTCACCTCGCAGTTCCAGCCTTCCCAGGCTAAAATTCTTTACCTAAAAAGCTAAAAGTTATCTGCCCACCTAAGTGGCAGTTACAGTGATCTCCCATTGATAACAGAATTGGTGCCAAATGCCATGAAATCATCAGTTACTACTGGAGGTAAGGAATTATCTCTATATGTGTGTAACTGTGGAGAGGCTGGGAAGGTAAATGTGTATTATGATTGCCTAAGTATTATTGAGTAAACATAATTTACTCGTTTATCAAACTTATTACCCAATCATAATACCTAAGATTATTAGGTAAGAGGTGGAGTCCATCTCTGTTCCCCATAAGTATGTGATACAGCTTCTAGATAATCAGACTGGAATTAGACTATATGTCAGACTTCAAAAAAATTTCCTTCCCACAAATAATGCAAAGATGATTAAGCCACATCCTTATGAAGTTGTTCAACAACCAAGAAAAGTATCCTTTTGCACCACAGGCAAAGGTTCTGCAAGATTGATTGAGGTTTTGAGGATGAAATATCTCTGATAAAAATTAAACTAAAGAAGTGTACTTGGATCTCTATCCCACAGCATGGATAATAACAAGAACAGTTTCACTGATACGCAATGTTGGTGATGACTGTCCTATCTTTGTGAGCCAATATGCGAAGCAAGTTCATTGGTGTTGGCTTATTTCTGATATGCTGGAAAGTTATCCCACTCTATCCAAGATTAAAGTATTTGTTCTAATATATCATTCTTCCCCTCGTTTGAAGGCATGATTTCCCTTGATTTCCCTTGATGACGTTGAGATGAAAAGTCTGGTTACCCATGAACCCTGAGTGATACTGATCAACCTTGTTGGAAGTGTGCAGAAGGGTCAACCAACAGGAAATGTATAGGCTAATTTTGTGTGCTGTTTTCCAATATGGTGGGGAGGAAGGATGTATATGAGAGGTTAACTAATTAAGTTCTTGTCTTACTAACCCATCATAAATTCCACTTGGAAAATGATCCAGTGTCTGTGTGTGTGTGTGTGTGATTTGAATTTGTAATGTAGATTTAACAATTTTTCAGTCATATTGCTACAATGTCTGCAGTGTGACAGTTTATAGTGATGTCTAGCATTGGGGCATCATGCTGCAGACATGTATCATGATGTCCCACCCAGTCACATTATCCTTACGTCAGGTCATCCAGTCATAACATTAACCTCTTAATGCTGAGCACCAAGCAAGGCAGCTGTTAGTATAATTTTTGTCTTTTGGTATGACTTGGCCGTGGATTGAACCCATGACCTATTGCATCCGAGGCAGACGCTCTAATCACTGGACCATTATCCAGTGTCACTAGACAGGTGAAATCTAAGATGAACAAAACACTGAATAGGTTTGTTTTGGTTTAATAATCTCAATTTCAAGATAATGCACTGTGCATGTGAACAACAGGTGCAGTGTTTTTATTTTCATTGTTGCTAATTGTTTCTAACTAAAGAACAATAAGAAGTTAGCTACTGAAGCATGGACACCTGTAGTGGTACAACCCAATTAGAATATATTTCATTGCCTTAGTATGCTTTCTAGGTGGATGGCCATCTCATTTGAGTGAATCTCCAGCACTTGTGAGAATTGTTTGTTCTTAAGAGCATATTGTAATAGGATCAGTAACTCTGTTTAGGTTCAGTAATTCTGAGTTAGGATGAACCATCTGCTGTCACAGATGCTTAAAGCAGATGAGGGAATATCCTGATTCCTTGCAATCCTATTGTGAGATTAATGATGATAAGGGAATATCCTGATTCCTTGCAATCCTATTGTGAGATTAATAATGATAAGGGAATATCCTGATTCCTTGCAATCCTATTGTGAGATTAATGATGATAAGGGAATATCCTGCTTCCTTGCAATCATATTGGGAGATTAGTGAGGATGAGGGAATATCCTGATTCCTTGCAATCCTATTGTGAGATTAATAATGATACGGGAATATCCTGATTCCTTGCAATCCTATTGTGAGATTAATGATGATAAGGGAATATCCTGATTCCTTGCAATCCTATTGTGACATTAATAATGATAAGGGAATATCCTGATTCCTTACAATCCTATTGTGACATTAATAATAATAAGGGAATATCCTGATTCCTTGCAATTCTATTGTGAGATTAATGATGATAAGGGAATATCCTGATTCCTTGCATTCATTGATGCATAAAAAATGGTCTTCACATGGTCAAAAGCCATCCAAATTACAAATACAATTAATCATAGGGTCAAGAAAATCAATGAAAAACTGTGCTGTAACCTTGACCCCACAATCTGTGGGGTGTCTGAGGGTACTACAGAATTAATTGTCTCAGACTGCTTAATAAAACACCCTGATTATAAACATAATCTACCATGGGGTTAAGGAAACATCAGAACAAATTACTGGTTTTTGACACAACCACTCTGGCAGTCACAGCCACATCTGAGTGACTGCAATGTCTCTCTTTTCCATAACCACACATTTAACAGAACTAAGTATCCAACGAAACCACCAGTCAATGAGCAATAACCAATCACTGCTGCTTATGGCATTCACTTTAAAGAACATGGGACTTCATAGAGTCAAGGAAATAATAAGCGAAATTTGTGCCACTTACTCTTGTAGTGTAAATATTCTCAGCTGGATCATAACACATCTAATCGATTTATCTATGCTATATTTACCACGGGAATCATACCTATTATCCTCATCCTCTATGTATCCTTGGCTACCAATGAAAATAGTGCTCTACAGATAGTGCAAATAGTCATGTCAGTTCATTTCAATGGCACCTGTAACACAGTACTTACTATATCATATCTAAGAAATTGAATCTGCACAAAGACGCAGTTCTGCTGGTAAACCACAAAGACCCAAATCTGCTAGTAACCCATGAAGAAACCAGATTAGCTGCATAACCATGAAGACCCAAATCTGTTAGGTATCCATGAAGACAGTTTTGTTGGTTAACCATGAAGACCCAAATCTGTTAGGTATCCATGAAGACAGTTTTGTTGGTTAACCATGAAAACCCAAATTTGTTAGGTATCCATGAAGACAGTTTTGTTGGTTAACCATGAAAACCCAAATCTGTTAGGTATCCATGAAGACAGTTTTGTTGGTTAACCATGAAGACCCAAATCTGTTAGGTATCCATGAAGACAGTTTTGTTGGTTAACCATGAAAACCCAAATTTGTTAGGTATCCATGAAGACAGTTTTGTTGGTTAACCATGAAAACCCAAATCTGTAAGGTATCCATGAAGACAGTTTTGTTGGTTAACCATGAAAACTGTTAGGTATCCATGAAGACAGTTTTGTTGGTTAGCCATGAAAATCCAAATCTGTTAGGTATCCATGAAGACAGTTTTGTTGGTTAACCATGAAGACCCAAATCTGCTTATAAACCTTGAAGCCCCAGATATACTTGTTAAATATGAAGACCCAGAACTGCTGGTAAACCATGAAGAATCTGATTTGCTGGTAATCATGAAGACCCAGATTAGCTGTGTAACCATGAAAACCCAAATCTGCTAGTAACCCATGAAGACCCAAATCTGTTAGGTAACCATGAAGACTGAGATTTGCTTGTAAACCATGAAGACAAAGATTTGCTGGGTAACTATGAAGACCCAGATCTGTATGGATAACGATAAAGACTCAGATCAGCTGGGTAACCACGAAGACTCAGATCTGCTGAGTAACCATGAAGACCCAGATCTGTTAGGCAACCATGACAACCCAGATGTGATGAGTAACTATGAAGACCCAGACATGCAGCTTGATATATATGTTACACTGATGAATATATTACCTATTCTCAATTTTTCTTGTGTAGCCTTATCTACAAAAGGCAGTAGTGCATGAGACATTGCAAGTCGTATTGCCCCAGACTGCCCAGTTGGTCCACCTCCCTCCACATTTGCTTCTATGTCCACCTCCCCAACCTTCTTTACCACCTGTAGTGGGAACAGCAGCTGCTCTCTGGAATGATTAGTAAAGTACTACATTAAAATGTTCAAGGGTTGTAGCTAATACCACCTCACATCATCTGACTTTTTAAAAAATCTATTAAGCTAAAGAGTATTATAAAATCTTAAAACTGTTGAAACCAATGCCACATTCAGAAGAGTGATCAATCTGTCTTGCTATCTGCTTGGCTTTAGCAAATGAAAATCCAAACACACAAATGTCACTAGTGTTATTCATTAAATTGACTGGTTACTAGCCTTAATCAAAGGGTTCCTGACCCATTTTGCAGAGAACATATTAAGCAAAGGAAAAACAGGTAAGCTGACAATAAAAAAAAGAACAATGGCAGCATCTCTTACACTGATTCTTCATCTGCTACATAATTAAATTAGAAAATTTCCCAAGTGAATATATTTTATAAAGTACCTTTGTTTTAAACAGACAATGGTCATCTGCCAATCCACTCATACATTTTCTACAAACTAAAGGAAAACCTGAAAACTTTAAACTTTAGAAAATCTTTTATCTCCGTAGTTTAGAGTATTCTGCATTAATCAATACATTCAATAAATTAGACACCAGTCAGCATTTTTTCATTTTGGAAAGAGGTTGTCGACAAGAAGACGCTTTAGCATTCAGCTTATTTATAATCAGAATTGACTTATTGTAATAAGACTAAAATGAACACAAACATTACAGGCATTTTCTATAATGAAACAGAGTTCCAATTAGGGCATTATGTTGATGCTGCTTTTTATTTTTATATGTTTCTCCTTCACCTTTGATGATAACCATGCAGATATGGGGCTGTCCGTTACGGACCACTGCCATCTCACCTCTGTCTGCATGTGTTCGAGTCTAAGATTCGGCAAATGTAGTTATGCGAGAAAGCTTGCCAGTAACTTCTCGTGGGTCGGTGTTTCTTTCCGGGCGTTGTCCGGGTTCTTCCTCCACCAATAATACTGGCTGCCATGTATAGCCTATATTGTGCTGAAAAATGGTGTTAAACCATAAAAAACAAACAAACCATGCAGATATTAAACAGTTTTGCCTCTATATCGAGTCTGCACTGCAGTGTTTTTAAATCAAAAGCTATTTGGACCGAAAATTTAATAAATTCTAATAAAAATTATATCTCCATAAATTGATTATTAGCTGGTTAATGTCCAATATTAGATCACCAAGATTAGATTTCCCTGTAAATTTGGAGGATATGATTTAATTTAATTATTTGACTAAGTTGAAGGAATTTATTTCACTACTGAAAATGTTACACTCATAAAATCCTAGAATTTGAAACAAATGTTTTTTGTTTTTATCATTTTTCTGCTCTACCAAGTACGTCACTCCATACAGAAAATGAAGTATATCCATTATTTTTCAGGTTGATTTGTTGTTGTTGTAGGGTTGAACGCCATTTTACAGCACATGATAGGCTATACATGACGGCCAGTATTACTGGTGAAGGAAGAACCCTGGAAAATCCCCAGAAAGAACCACCGACCCATGAGAAGTTACTTGCAAGCTTTCTCACATAACTACATTAGCCGAATCTTAAACTTGAACTTGAACCCACGCAGACAGAGGTGAGATGGCAGTGATCCAGAACGGTTAGCACTTTGGACCACTTGGCCACTCGAGGCTCCTTTTCAGGTTGAATTGGTGTGGCCAACTGAGAGTGTAAAATGAGATATGATTATTGCTCCCTTTAAAGGGAGGATGATTAAATATGGATCACTTGCACACATATGTGTGTTAGATAAAAAGTTTACCTGGATTAGGTACCTTACACTGAATGAATAAAGTTTATGGCAAAAACTAGTTTCTTAACAAATATTTCGAAAATTTGAAGTATACCATAATAAAAACTAAGAAAAAAATTGAACAAAATCTCTAAAAAAAATTATAAATATCTTTTGGCATGATGTTATTTATGCTTTAGCTCAATGGAAAAATTAAATGTGTTTAGGAATACATGTCTCTAGCTATTCCTAATTCAGTAACTACAAGTTTAAATTATACACAAGGCGAAGAACAAAGGGTGTTCTACTTAACAATTTTTTGATGCCCAAGGATCTCTCTTAAGCTTTGTTGAAGAAAAAAATACAACCATAAACTAATAATTTTATACTGTACGTTGTTCTTATCTTAGATATCACTAAAGTAGAAAAAGAAAATGAAATTTGTTTTAAAAAAAGGGGAAATAGTTTCCATGTAAATTCTACAAAACGTTGCTCCACATGACAAACCTTCGGGCAATAAATAAATTTATTTATAAAGATATATAAGAACCAAGATACAAAAGCCAAATGGTAAATATCCTATAAGAACCAAGATACAAAAGCCAAATGGTAAATATCCTAAAAGAACCAAGATACAAAAGCCAAATGGTAAATATCCTATAAGAACCAAGATACAAAAGCCAAATGGTAAATATCCTATAAGAACCAAGATACAAAAGCCAAATGGTAAATATCCTATAAGAACTAAGATACAAAAGCCAAATGGTAAATATGAAATTTGGTCCAAGATGCAAAAGCCAAATGGTAAATATAAAATTTGGTCCAGACAGAGAGGGTGTGCAATTGGTGTAAATGAATGAACCAGCTCCTTTGTTTTGGCGAAACAAAAGACACAAAAATGATCAGCTTTAAATTTAGCTTTCTAAGCAGAAATATTGCCACAAAACAGTTTTAAAAAAGATTAATTTAGGTAATAATGGTATAAGCACCTTCTGTAACTAGTTGTTAAAACCACCTCTAATATTCTTGAGCAAAAAGATTTTCAAATTAGACATGCCAGCCATACTGGATATAAGATCAGCACCAATTGCAACTAAGACAAACAAGACACCATCAGAGGTCATTTGGTGAAAACCTAATGCTAATATCACGATCCGTTAAAGAGAATGGTGAAAACCTAATACTAATATCACCACCCATTAAAGAGAATGGTTAAAACCTAATACTAATATCTGTACATGACTGTACCAAGATAATGTTTAGTTTTATTTTTTAAAATAATGATCATCTATAGTTAAGAAATATGATAGCTAAGTTTAAATGGCGTTAAAAACGAAACTTTCACAGCAAAAAAAACTTGCTTTAATCACCAATCACTTCAAGGTCTTGGAAATGCATAATCTGTACTTTCATGCAATTATTATATATGGGATTCAGAAAATCACGTGTACAGGAGTCCTCTGGACACATCAATTTCATGGACGGCAAATTTAAGGGCTTGCTAGTCCTGCATCAACCACCTGTTGATTGAGAAATTGTGTTCATCAATTGATCCTTTTCGTTGTGCTGATATTTACAATCAGAAAATTTAGTGGCTGAAAGACCCACAGATGTACATGTTGTCATTGTAAGAGTACATCTGAAGAAAATGACCTACAAGCTAGGTGGCAAGATCAAAGGCATAACTAGCTGCAGAGTGGTAAGAAAATGTGCTGCTATGTTTTTTTTTATCTGACCGCAACATCAAAAGCCTGGCAGCAAGATCAACTAATTGTTGAACAAAGTATGGGCCGGGACTGGCAGCTTGAGACATAAATGATTAGAAAACAAAGTTTGTTAAAGCTGGGACCAAGGGCTACTGTTGACATGTACGTTGATCTTTTATCTTGAAGCATAACAATTTGACAGTAATAGTAGACCAAGGGACTGGGACTTTGCTTTTTTGTCGACATAGGCGGCTTGTCGATACAAGCGATGTTGATATAAATGGGTAGGTCTGTAGTAGTAATTCTCCTAAGCTATTATGTCTATTAAAATTACTGCAGAAATGAATTTGTTGAGTCAATCTAATGATAAAACTGACAAACATTTGCAACATAATGATAGACATATCAAAGAGATCAGCAGCTTGACTGTGATGTAAATATCAAAGAATTACATCTTGTTACAATATTGCTTTAACTTGTACAACACTGAGACAAAAAGAGGGAACGTTATGTTAACACTTTAAATTGTTGTGACTGTTCAAGTACAAAATAAAGAGAAGAAAATGGAACAATACTGCAGTATTGTTTCAAATTTTTGTTCTAAAATATATCCAAATGAATAAGACATAGAATCTTTTATTTTTAAAAATACAAGCTTGAACTATCACTTTAAAATCGATGCATCAATAATTCATTGTATTAAACAAAAACATAAAATAAGAGTGTAATGTAAATTAATGAGCTTAATTAATTAATTAATTAAATTAATGTAAATTTATGAGCTTCTGTACAAAACTAAACATATTTTATTAACTTTTGTGAAATATGCCCTGAAATTTGCTTGGAAGTAGAGTTGAAGAAAAAGGGTCACGTTGAGAAGAAATTATAAATTCCACTTGCCTGTGGCTGCAGATTAAATCCATTCATATATCCCATAGAATATTTTTAAAATTTAAAGCGAAAGAGTAAATATATCTCTGGATTGCAGACAGATCAATGATGCAACTGCATGGTATATGTACAATTGGGATGTACAATATCATTCATAAAAACTGTATATGCCAAATTAATTTCTTTTAAAGAATACACTAAAAAAAATTAAAAGAATGTTTGAATAAAAATGGAACTTGTGACTAATAGAAAAGCACATAAATGTTTCATTCTAAGTTGTGAAAAGAATTAATTTGACATATCACAGAAACATATGTCTCAGCCTAATGGACTTGACATTCCTATACCGCATCAAGCTTGTTTTATGCCCACTCAGAAAGAAAATGTGTAGTTTTGTTAGATGTGTAACAGAAATAATTACAATGCAAGTTTATTGATCAAAGTAACACAGTAATTGTGTGATAAATTTCTTTACCTTAAACTCCAGGATTTACCTGAATTTCTCACAAATAAATTAGATTAAAAAGTCCTTTGAATAGAGTAAATAGATGAAGGCAATGTTTTAAAATTCAAGATATTTATACAAAAACTTGTCTATGATTTCTAAAACAGAATAAGACATTATCAATATTTCTCACCAACTAGCATCATTTTCACAAGCTTCAGAGATTTAAAACAAAAAAAAAAAATATTCCTTGGCATCACTTTATTTACTCTCATTAAAGTTGAAGAGTCCTAAAAATACGTATTTAAATCACATTTTGAAATGTAAAAATCTTAAATTCTGGCAGTACCTGTGTATTCTGTCTTTAAAGTAAAAGATATCTTCACCATTGATGGAGATTTTCCCACTTCCGCTGAACCACAACTTGACCTTGGCTACTGCTGACTTTCTCTTCCCTGGATAAGTTGAGTAAATTCAATGACAAATAATGGCTAAAACAAAATTTTATTAAATCTTCATTACAAGCAGATCTATAGGAAATAAACTGCTGTCCAATGTATACCTAGAAATCATGCACATTGTTGATGTAACAGACTAATTTCACATTTGCAAACAGACCTACAATTAGCAATCGATTTATTTACAATTAATAATAGACCTAATAGAAAATAGTAACAGACTTACTTGGAATGGTAACAGACTTAAGTGCAGTTAGTAATTAGTAACTGATTATTCAGCAATATTGCAATTAACAATAGACATACTTGAAAGTAGAAATAGACATCTGTTATTAGTAACAGGCTTATTTGCAATTGACATTAGACTTGTTTGCAATTAGTAATGGACTTATTTACAGTTAGCAACAGACTTGTATGCAATTAGTAATGGACTTATTTACAGTTAGCAACAGACTTGTATGCAATTAGTAATGGACTTATTTACAGTTAGCAACAGACTTGTATGCAATTAGTAATGGACTTATTTACAGTTAGCAACATACTTGTATGCAATTAGTAATAGGATAATTGGTAATTGGTAAAAGACTTATTTGCAATTAACATATCTGCAATAAGTAATAGATTTATTTACAATCAGTAATATTTTTATTTGCAATAAGTCTGAAGTTTACAAAAATTTGTCCATATAAAATCATTATGGAAAAACAAGTTTTGTTTATCTGCAGACATGTGACTTTCTTGTTCATTATATACACTTTACTAAATGAAGGAATTTTATTCACCCATTTTTCTTCCAAGTTACAAGGACGTTAACCCTTGACACCAAAACCAATAAATTTCTTATTATGCAAACAAAACATTTTTATCCTTTCAAAGTGATCTTAACATTTTACACATCTTCTTCCAAATAGGTTTTATTCTTATACAAGTTGGAAGATATCTACAATCTTCTCAGTCAAATATATTCCCCCATCACATTACATTAGTACAATAGATATTATCAGGAGGGAATGGTAAGCATCTGACTTCTATTTCATGTACCTTTCTAGATATGATGGCTGGATTCCCCATGTGAACAATATTTTGTTTTTTGTTTGGTTTTTTTTTATGGTTTAACGCCATTTTTCAGCACAATATAGGCTATACATGGTGGCCAGTATTAATGGTGGAGGAAGAACCCGGAAAAACCTGGAAAGAACCACCGACCCACGAGAAGCTACCCATGTGAACAATAAACCATTCTCCTAATTATATAAACAACACAGCCTAAGGTCACTGTTTGTGTGACCCCTACATATGGTATTGAAGATGAATATTGAAATCTTACCCAAAAAATGTAACTGGTAAATACATCGAAGCTGACAGACTATATTGATTGTTTTAATTGGGTTTTGTTTTACTGCTACCAGGCCCAATCAGATCCAAGCTTTGCCTCTATGAAGCTATTTCTCTCAACTAAAAACTTGATAATGTTGACTCTGCATGCCAACTTCTACTATAGTTCGGATTGAAACATTAACATTTGAATGTGAGGCTCACAGAGATTGCTCTAATCCCATCAACAGTGATCATCATGTTGTGAGACCACTGAGAACAGTGAGCATATAACCCATTTCAGCCACTGAGTACACTGATCATATAACCCATTTCAGCCACTGAGTACAGTGAACATATAACCTACATCAGCCACTGAGTACAGTGAGCAGATAATCCATTTCAGCCACTGGGTACTCTGAGCATATAACCCATTTCAGCCACTTAGTACAGTGAACAGATAACCCATTTCAGCCACTGAGTAAACTAAGCATATAACCCATTTCAGCCACTGAGTACACTGAACATATAACAGATAACCCATTTCAGCTACTGAGTACACTGAGCATATAAACCACATCAGCCACTGAGTACACCAAGCATATAACCCACTTCAGCCACTGAGTACACTGAACAGATAACCCATTTCAGCTACTGAGTACACTGAGCATATAACTCATTTCAGCCAGAGTAAAATGAGCATATAAGCTATTTCAGCCACTGAGTACACTGAGCATATACCCATTTCAGCCACTGAGTACACTGAGCATATACCCATTTCAGCCACTGAGTACACTAAGCATACATAACCCATTTCTGCCACAAAGCAGGGGCTTAAGGGGCGATATACTGTTTCCCTGCTTTCACTGGAAGAAAGAGGCATTTGTGCGTGCCATGGTTTCTCTGTGTGCATTTCAATGGACTATGAAGCATGGTTGTTGCTAGATGACCAATGAACCATCTGATAGTTTGGGTCAATGGCAAGGATATGTATCTCATTCACCCTGTATGCTGAAGCTATCAGGAAACAGGTTTTGTATGATGCTAACTATAGTGAAGTGTGGGCTAAAGTCACAAATTGAGTCATGTTAAAACCCCAAACAGATTCAATTCTGGAAAGATTTTGCTCAATCAAGATTAAAATTGGCTGACAGATCTAACAGATCTTTACCATGACAAATATCATGTCCATCATGATACTGATATCTGATATAATGTATCTGAATATGTATCTGTATCTGATATAATGGAGTGATAGCCTCTGAGCCAGGGGAAAAATAAGTCTACCAGTTCAGAGATTGCAACACTCTGGGATGGTATGGCACCAGTCCCTAACAACATGCCCTTTTCACTCAGAAGCTTTCAGAGTGAAGGGCCTTCTTTCTCTACAATCAAAGCTTTAAATTGACTTGTACTGGTGTCTTAGACAAGAGCCAATTATGAAAAAGAAGATGGTCCAGGCTAAGTTGGTACACCTTTGACCATGGTTGCTTGAGAAGATTCAAGTTGGCCAAAATCTTCCTGGTTAGATCTATCACTAGATTGAGAAGATCCATAATCCAGGACTTAACTCATCCAAGACAGGATATCATAATCATCTTGCATTTCTGACCCCATAACTTCTGGATTAAATTTGGTTGTTGTTGTAATGTTTAACGCCATTTGTCAGCACAAGACAGACTATACATGGCTGCTAGTATAAATGGTGGAGGAAGAACTTGGAAAACTCCATAAAGAACCACTGACCCAAGAGAAGTTACGGGCAAGCTTCTCACATGGCCACATTAGCCAAATCGGAGACTTGAACCCACACAGACAGAGGTGAGATGGCAACGATCTGTAACGGAGAGCGCTTTAGACCACATGGATAGTCAGTACCCCTGATTATTTTTGGTACCAATAATCATGGGAGGGCAGGCAAATGCTCACTACCTCTCCCTAATGCTTGACAGAGCATCCACAGCCCAAGCTGCTAGGTCTGGAACTGGAGAGACAAGGGTGGGCAACTTGATATTCCACCTTGTAAAAATATTAATCATCGGATGTCCCAAGGGTGTGCAGATCTAACAGACTAACTGATGGAGACCGAATGTGATGGACTTGACCTTTCCTGTTAAGAGAGTGTTGGCCAACACAGAGTCTGTTAGGCTTGTCTCATCTGTCTGCTGTAATAGAGATTCTCACACCAATCTAAAACTTCAAAACACATAGCTTGGGTGATTTGGTGCTCCCAGTCTTTTTTTCTGAGAAGGTAGGTCACCATCACAATGTTGCCAGACATAATATGAACCAAATTTTGCAAGTCAATCCTTCCAGAACAAATGTACCGATGACAGTCTTCATTTCTAAAAGGCTGATGTGTAGAGGCTGCTAACAGTAGTTAAGTCCAGCTATAAACCATACATACTGGTATCGGTCAATATAATTATTTCTGCTTAAGGTTTCTCCAGTAGGATCCATATTGTTAACCAACATGGGTGCTGGAATGATTTTATCTTGGGTGTGATCATAACTGTTTGATGAAGGGGACTTGAAAAGGGATACCATTTTGCT
Source organism: Unio delphinus (assembly GCA_029339505.1). Lineage (NCBI taxonomy): Eukaryota > Metazoa > Mollusca > Bivalvia > Unionida > Unionidae > Unio > Unio delphinus. The sequence goes on along the minus strand of JAQISU010000242.1, from coordinate 20,032,649 downwards.
AGTTTTTTTTTTTTTTTTGTTTTTTTATGGTTTAACGCCATTTTTTCAGCACAATATAGGCTATACATGGCGGCCAGTATTAATGGTGGAGGAAGAAACCGGACAAACCCCGGAAAGAACCACCGACCCACGAGAAGCTACTGGCAAGCTTTCTCACATAACTACATTTGCCGAATCTTAGACTCGAACACACGCAGACAGAGGTGAGATGGCAGTGGTCCGTAACGGACAGCGCTTTAGACCACTCGGCCACTCGGGGCCCCCATTTTGCTAGTAAGGGCCCTTGTAAGGGGCCCATAAACAAATGGTCAAATGTGATTTAATATGGTGCCGCATAATCCAAGGAGTTAAAGGAATTCTCTTGCTGGAAGTCCTGTTGGAAATGTACTTGATGACTTTTATGCTCTTGGTTACACAAAATAAGAAGTCATACTAGATTTAGGTTGGAAATAAAATCCATAGAAAGAATAACAAAAAGCTTGGGTGGAGTGAAATTTTTTCAGTTCAACAAAAGGTCTATATTATCTAAAAGTGAGAGAAGATCGTTTCTTGGAGTAGAACAGAATTTACCATATGTTCTGTAGGATGTCATCGTGGTATGTTTCTGTCATCACTGATCAGAACAGGATGCCGATGTAATCCATGACCTGACAAAACCCCAAGGACTAATGTTGAAGCTATAGGACTCTGAACTGCTAAACCATGTTACAGTAAGCAAAATGGAAACAATTTCCACAATGTAGAGTGGATAGGGATGTGAAAATATGCATTGGTCGAATCAAGACTGATGGCATATTTGTCCCATCAGATGGAGATGGATTCATCATACAGTTTCCATCTTGAATTTCAGTGACAAGATGAATTATTTTAGGTAACTTAGGTCGATGATCAGCTTCAACTTGCTGTTCACCTTCGAAATAAGAAATAGCCTTGAATAAAACCCTGACAACTTTGGTCTTTACACAATTTCCAGTGCTTGTTTTTTGATGAGTGACCATATCTCCATTTGTTGGAAAGTATCATTCTTTCGATCTGATGGTACATCCATGAAGAATGGATAGAAGGAAAGGTTAGTGAATAAGATAAATTAAATCTGTAGCCACTCTGAAATGAACTGGATTACCTAATAGGTCTGAAGAAATAAGAGAGATTCAGTGAGCCTGAAATTGAAGGAGGCATCCATCCACAGGTAGGCTGTCTGCAAGCAGTGGGGAGGAGGGATCCATCCACAGGTTGGCTGCCTGCAGGCAGTGGGGAAGAGGCATCCGTCCACAGGTAGGCTGTCTACAGACAGTGGGGAGGAGGCATCCATCCACAGGTTGGCTGTCTGCAGGCAGTGGGGAGGGTATGTCAATATCTAGAGTAATGAGGCTTGAAAGCAGTGCAACTAGGATTCTTTCTGCCTCTGTATAGTTGCCTCCTAGCTTGGTTAGACTGTCGTCTCCTTGCATTGGGGCTGGGATCAATATTGCCCATTTGACTGAAAAGATCCTTTGTCCCAAGTCCACTTATTGTCCTTCTGCAGTGACTGATCTGATTGTTCGAAATGCCTGAATGGGTTGACTGGTGAGTTGGAGCAGCAGTTCCTGAGCCGTCTGCCTTCAAACTTCTTTACTTTTCTCACAAGAGCAACACTGACCAAAACAAGGCATCCTCTTTGAAAATGTCACTAACTCTACCATGTAGATAAGTAGTGAAGATATGGAAGTCATGCCCTTCCTGAACAGCAAGTTAGTTTACTGGGCATATGGTGAGGGTATGTTGCCAATGGTATGACTAAATGGATAAATTGGTCACTAAGATCCCCATAAATCCTAGTTGGCCTGACTGACTTATCAAAAAGTCCCCATGCTGGGATACTTGGATGGTTGTCATTGGTACCAGCCAGTTCAAAGGTCAGGCTGGACAGACAGATTTCTCACTGAAATCTCAGTCATGATAAGGTTATGTTAACAACAGTATTGCTATATGGACCTGTCACTAAGATTAATGAAATTCTATTAGGCTGGACCATTTTCTCAAAAGGTCTCACATGCTGGACAGATGGTGATGCCTGGATGGCCAGTGACAGTGAGGATATATTATGAAATGGACCCAATGGATTCGGTACAAAAACCATGCATCCAGCCTTACAGGCCAGAAGGCCATGCTCAAACATGTTGGGAGACTTATTCCTACTGAGCTACCTAAAACTGGGAGACACTCTCCCAATGAGTCAGAATTGCAAGCAATGAACTAGTTATCTGGACTATTTCTCAAAAGGTCCCAATTCTGGACAGTCGGTGATAGATGGACAGCTGGTGATGGAGAGGCTCTATTATGAAATGTATCAAAGGGGTCTGGACTTACAGGCATGAAGGCCATCCAGTAATGCCACCTAAAATTTAGGCTCACTAATGAGTCAGACATGCCAGTGACAAACTTCAGTTTGCCATGGAAGTAGACTAAAGATATCAGCATTGTCTTTCATGATTTAGTCTTTCTTTCTTCCCTTTGATACATGATGGACCATTGCATTGAACTTTGTAATTCATGCATTTAGTTGACATTTCTTCTGAAACAACACAAGAAGAAATAAGAAAGCATAAATTAGCAATTGAGCCCATTACTAACTCGCTAATATTGCAGTCCATACTTCCCCTGACCATGCATTACACACACATAATGTCACAGATGATATTCTCTTAGCATATACTAAGTCATACTATACTAAGATACACACTTAGTAAATACTAAACAGTCACATCTGACTTCCTTGCTCTGAATTTTCACTTCATTCTTTTAGTTTCAGTGTTAACCACGTGCTAATATATTCCCTGTTACTTATCGAGTAGTCAAAACTAGTGTTGTATTTGATGCCTTCTAACCTTTGCTCTAAACTCATGCATTTGACACTTCTACTTAAACAACACAGGAAGGGAAAAAATATAAATTAGCAAATATACCATATTATTAACTCGCTAAAACGAACCCCATTATTAACAAAGTCAGTGAAAATAGTGTCATGCTAAATAGTAACATCAGATCCATGATAGCTTGGTGCAAAGTGTTCTTTAATAGACGAAGTTCATAAAGATGACAAAGTCACTCAGATTAGGTTAATTGTAAAAATAATGTATACAACCTGCAAGAGAACAATTGTCCCACACAATAAATGCAATATTGAAACTGGATGGTCCAATTTAAAGACTAAAATGACTAGGACTGTCAGAGATAAAATATATAATGCTATTAGAACAATAGTGAAGCTAAAAACTAGTGACACCTGGTGGTGATAAGGGGAGGTAATGGGCAAGAGCTATTGCCTTTTGTCTATATGAGATAGGAAAAGACATTGTTTGTATTTTAGTAGGGCTGGATCATTGAGGTAGCAAGCTAATATTCCTAATGTAATGTGATTCAGGAATGTATTTGAGTTATAAACTATTATTATTATAATGCTCATTCTGGCCCTGAACTTTGACCATTTGATCCCCAAATTGATAGGCTTCTTTCTTAAATGCAAAATGGAAATTGTATGGTCCAGTTTAAACACGAAAATGACTTGGACTGTCCGAGATTCAAAGCTAAAAGCTAGTGACACCTGGTGGTGATAAGGGGAGGTACTGAACTTTGACCCTTTGATCCCCAAATTGATAGGCTTCTTTCTTAGTCTGAGTTCATGCCATCTACAAAGCTTGGTTCCGGTTTTAAAATAACAGCTAAAGACATTGTGCAGAACCATTTTTCTTATTCCAGTCAGTGATGTTGACTTCTGAACATTTGACCCCAAAATCATTAGGTTTTTTTTTCCCTTACACCAACTGCATGATATCCATAAAATCTGGTCCAGTTATGTAATGTTGAAACAATATTGTGTGGAAAGCATTTTTCTGTCACAGTGTCCCTAATCATTGAGTTTCTTAATCACAAGTGAAAGCAATTAACAATCCTTGGTCTACTTATGTGATAAACAACTTGTGTTTTTGCAAATAAACCATTTTCTTCTTTCATTCACAGTGATTTTGACCCTGAAGATTTTTCTTTAGCTCAAGTACAAGCCAGTCACAAAGTGTTGTAACTGAAGATGAAGGTGAGTTTAAGTTATCATGAAGACAGGATAATTACAAATAATTTCATGAAAATCTCTTTATTGATATACAGTATTTTTTCTCTTCATTTGAGTTATTGGTAATAAGAAATTATCACTGTCACTGTTTTTATACAAGTAATTACCATCAAATGTTCATACAGACCTTCTCCAACCTGATACTCTTTCCCTTCCTCATCAAGCAATGGCTGAAACAAACAGAATAAATAGTATACAAATTCTTATAGTTTCAAGCAAGAGATCCGTCTGTCACTGATCATTACTATATATAATTGCAGACTCATACATATGCAGATACAAGTCTCTATTATTATAACTTCAGAACAATAATTTGTCAATAGTTATGTAAAAATTACGATGAGATATAAGTAGTTGGAAGATACTACACACCATTGAAAATAAAATAAGATTCTATCATCGCAACATAAGGTGTCATAACTTGTAACAAATCTCAATGTAATGTAACCTCACTGAAACTTCAAAAGTGGTCTAACTGATAATATTTCTAAATGTAAGATGGGCTTACATTCAATATACCTCAATGTAAGATGACCTCAATGTAAGATGACCTCAATGTAAGATGACCTCACTTGGAACGTATTTCAGTAAAATGTGGCCTTACTTCTAACACTTAAGTAAAATGTGATCTCACTTGTAGCATACCTCTATCTAAAGTGACCTAACTTGTAATATTCCTCAATATAAAACAGCCTCACTTTAAATACAACTTAATAAAAGAGTGGCCTCCCTTGTAATATACTATGAAGAGTGGCCTCCCTTGTAAAATACCATAATGAGTGGTCTTGCTTATTTCTTTATATGGTGGCATAAATTATAGCAAACCTCAGTGAAAAGTGACTTTTAGGACTTATTGTACTAATTCAGCTCCCACTGTAAGCATATGGAAATAACTATGATAGTAACACAACAATAACTTTCAATTTCCAAATGCTCATGATCAAATCTATATTTCCCAGTATAGACCCCTCCTTGATGCAGCCTTATGTGTGGAGACTGACTTTTGATCTACAAGTATTTGAAACATGTGTTTTTTTAAATTATGCACCCAAAAACTTGAGTACTATTTTCAGTAATAAGCGTTCAAAAGTCAAGACAGTAAAAGAACTAAATTCCATCAATAAAACATTGCCTCTCTAATTTTCAGTTACTAATAAGCTCTCAACAATAATTCTTTTTGTTAAAATTTAGTTTTATTATTAACTAATCATTGCCAGCCACACGCAACCTAAACTAGTTCACATTCCTCCATACAATCAAATGTTGTTGCTGTTATTGTAGGGTTTAATGCCATTTTTCTGCACATGATAGGCTATACATGGTGACCAATATTAATGATGGAGGAAGAACCCAGGAAAATCCCGGGAAAGAACCACCAAGCTACTGGCAAGCTTTCTCACATACCCACATTGTCCAAAACTGAGACTCAAACCCACGCAGACAGAGGTGAGATGGCAGTGATCTGTAACGGATATCGCTTTTGACCACTCGATCACTCGGGGCCCCTTTCATACAATCAGTACCATTAGTCCTATTTACTTGCTACACGTAATATACATAAGTAAAGAGTACACATAGTTCTGCTTGTCAATGATTACATTAGTTAATATTAAGTTACTTTAGAAGGCTATGTGTTCCTACACTGGCAATGATGATTCCCACAACATTTAACTATTTGAGCATTATTTCTGAACATCAAGAAAATAAATGTGTCAAAACATGAGTTCAGAAATTACCTTGTTTGCTATCACTATGTATCATTCTTTAATTTAAGACTGAAATATGTTATAATCCTTGCCATATTATACATTTAATGAATCAACTGTCAGTGTGACCAACTAAATGTGCACTACTTCAGAAAGTAGGTTTCAGAGAAAGATAAATGTCTTCAAGCATAGATTTAATTTAAAACTAAACTGAGGTAGGCTTAAGTCAATTACTAAAAGATGAAGTTCCAAGACATTCACTGAATGAAATTGGTGGGATACAAAATCATGAGTGGTATTCAACATTAGATATGATGGCGGTGGTCATCTCCATTAAGTTTGATGGCAATATTTATCCCCATTAAATATGATTGCAGTGGTCATCCCCATTAAGTATGATGGTAGTGGTCATCCCCATTAAGTATGATGGCAGTTGTCATCCCCATTAAGTATGATGGTAGTGGTCATCCCCATTAAGTATGATGGCAGTGGTCATCCCAATTAAATATGATTGCAGTGGTCATCCCCATTAAGTGTGATGGCAATGGTCATCCCAATTAAGTGTGATGGCAGAATGACAGTGGTCATCCCCATTTGATATGATGGAGTAGTCATCCTCACTAAGTACGATTTATCCCCATTAAATATGACTGCAGTGGTCATCCCCATTAAGTGTGATGGCAATGGTCATCCCAATTAAGTGTGATGGTAGAATGACAGTGGTCATCCCCATTTGATATGATGGAGTAGTCATCCTCACTAAGTACGATTTATCCCCATTAAATATGACTGCAGTGGTCATCCCCATTAAGTATGATGGCAGTGGTCATACTCATTAGGTATGATGGCAGTGCTAATCCCCATTAAGCATGATGGCAGTAGTCATACTCATTGGATATGATGGCAGTTGTAATCCCCATTAAGCATGATGGCAATGGTAATCCCTATTAAGTATGATGGCAGTGGTCATACTCATTAGGTATGATGGCAGTGCTAATCCCCATTAAGTATGATGGCAGTTGTAATCCCCATTAAGCATGATGGCAGTTGTAATCCCCATTAAGTATGATGACAAAGGTAATCCCCATTAAGTATGATGGCAGTGGTCATACTCATTAGGCATGATGGCAGTGGTAATCCCCATTAAGCGTGATGGCAATGGTAATCCCCATTAAGTATGATGGCAGTGGTCATACACATTAGGCATGATGGCAGTGGTAATCGCCATTAAGCATGATGCATACTCATTAGGCATGATGGCAGTGGTAATCGCCATTAAGAATGATGGCAGTGGTAATCCCCATTAAGCATGATTGCAGTGGTAATCCCCATTAAGTATGATGGCAATGGTCATCCCCATTAAGTACGATGGCAGTGGTCATCCCCATTAAGTATGATGGCAATGGTCATCTCCATTAAGTATGATGGCAGTGGTCATGCCCATTCCCACTTTTTTATCCATATGTTTGGAAAATGTTTTTAATTCTGCACCTAAAGAATCAGAAGCGGATTGAATCTCTCTTCGAGTCAGAAAAAAAATGAATTTCCATCAATAAAATATTGCATCTATGTTTTCAGTTCCAAATATGATAAGCTCTCAAAACATTCATTTTACAAACACTTTACTTTTCAATATCAAATATGATAAGCTCTCAAAACATTCATTTTACAAACACTTTACTTTTCAATATCAAATATGATAAGCTCTCAAAACATTCATTTTACAAACACTTTACTTTTCAATATGATAAGCTCTCAAAACATTCTTTTTACAAACACTTTACTTTTCAATATCAAATATGATAAGCTCTCAAAACATTCATTTTACAAACACTTTACTTTTCAATATCAAATATGATAAGCTCTCAAAACATTCATTTTACAAACACTTTACTTTTCAATATCAAATATGATAAGCTCTCAAAACATTCTTTTTACAAACACTTTACTTTTCAATATCAAATATGATAAGCTCTCAAAACATTCTTTTTACAAACACTTTACTTTTCAATATCAAATATGATAAGCTCTCAAAACATTCATTTTACAAACACTTTACTTTTCAATATCAAATATGATAAGCTCTCAAAACATTCATTTTACAAACACTTTACTTTTCAATATCAAATATGATAAGCTCTCAAAACATTCATTTTACAAACACTTTACTTTTCAATATCAAATATGATAAGCTCTCAAAACATTCATTTTACAAACACTTTACTTTTCAATATCAAATATGATAAGCTCTCAAAACATTCATTTTACAAACACTTTACTTTTCAATATCAAATATGATAAGCTCTCAAAACATTCTTTTTACAAACACTTTACTTTTCAATATCAAATATGATAAGCTCTCAAAACATTCTTTTTACAAACACTTTACTTTTCAATATCAAATATGATAAGCTCTCAAAACATTCATTTTACAAACACTTTACTTTTCAATATCAAATATGATAAGCTCTCAAAACATTCATTTTACAAACACTTTACTTTTCAATATCAAATATGATAAGCTCTCAAAACATTCTTTTTACAAACACTTTACTTTTCAATATCAAATATGATAAGCTCTCAAAACATTCTTTTTACAAACACTTTACTTTTCAATATCAAATATGATAAGCTCTCAAAACATTCTTTTTACAAACACTTTACTTTTCAATATCAAATATGATAAGCTCTCAAAACATTCATTTTACAAACACTTTACTTTTCAATATCAAATATGATAAGCTCTCAAAACATTCTTTTTACAAACACTTTACTTTTCAATATCAAATATGATAAGCTCTCAAAACATTCATTTTACAAACACTTTACTTTTCAATATCAAATATGATAAGCTCTCAAAACATTCTTTTTAGAAACACTTTACTTTTCAATATCAAATATGATAAGCTCTCAAAACATTCATTTTACAAACACTTTACTTTTCAATATCAAATATGATAAGCTCTCAAAACATTCATTTTACAAACACTTTACTTTTCAATATCAAATATGATAAGCTCTCAAAACATTCATTTTACAAACACTTTACTTTTCAATATCAAATATGATAAGCTCTCAAAACATTCATTTTACAAACACTTTACTTTTCAATATCAAATATGATAAGCTCTCAAAACATTCTTTTTACAAACACTTTACTTTTCAATATCAAATATGATAAGCTCTCAAAACATTCTTTTTACAAACACTTTACTTTTCAATATCAAATATGATAAGCTCTCAAAACATTCATTTTACAAACACTTTACTTTTCAATATCAAATATGATAAGCTCTCAAAACATTCATTTTACAAACACTTTACTTTTCAATATCAAATATGATAAGCTCTCAAAACATTCATTTTACAAACACTTTACTTTTCAATATCAAATATGATAAGCTCTCAAAACATTCATTTTACAAACACTTTACTTTTCAATATCAAATATGATAAGCTCTCAAAACATTCATTTTACAAACACTTTACTTTTCAATATGATAAGCTCTCAAAACATTCTTTTTACAAACACTTTACTTTTCAATATCAAATATGATAAGCTCTCAAAACATTCATTTTACAAACACTTTACTTTTCAATATCAAATATGATAAGCTCTCAAAACATTCATTTTACAAACACTTTACTTTTCAATATCAAATATGATAAGCTCTCAAAACATTCTTTTTACAAACACTTTACTTTTCAATATCAAATATGATAAGCTCTCAAAACATTCTTTTTACAAACACTTTACTTTTCAATATCAAATATGATAAGCTCTCAAAACATTCATTTTACAAACACTTTACTTTTCAATATCAAATATGATAAGCTCTCAAAACATTCATTTTACAAACACTTTACTTTTCAATATCAAATATGATAAGCTCTCAAAACATTCATTTTACAAACACTTTACTTTTCAATATCAAATATGATAAGCTCTCAAAACATTCATTTTACAAACACTTTACTTTTCAATATCAAATATGATAAGCTCTCAAAACATTCATTTTACAAACACTTTACTTTTCAATATCAAATATGATAAGCTCTCAAAACATTCTTTTTACAAACACTTTACTTTTCAATATCAAATATGATAAGCTCTCAAAACATTCTTTTTACAAACACTTTACTTTTCAATATCAAATATGATAAGCTCTCAAAACATTCATTTTACAAACACTTTACTTTTCAATATCAAATATGATAAGCTCTCAAAACATTCATTTTACAAACACTTTACTTTTCAATATCAAATATGATAAGCTCTCAAAACATTCTTTTTACAAACACTTTACTTTTCAATATCAAATATGATAAGCTCTCAAAACATTCTTTTTACAAACACTTTACTTTTCAATATCAAATATGATAAGCTCTCAAAACATTCTTTTTACAAACACTTTACTTTTCAATATCAAATATGATAAGCTCTCAAAACATTCTTTTTACAAACACTTTACTTTTCAATATCAAATATGATAAGCTCTCAAAACATTCATTTTACAAACACTTTACTTTTCAATATCAAATATGATAAGCTCTCAAAACATTCATTTTACAAACACTTTACTTTTCAATATCAAATATGATAAGCTCTCAAAACATTCATTTTACAAACACTTTACTTTTCAATATCAAATATGATAAGCTCTCAAAACATTCATTTTACAAACACTTTACTTTTCAATATCAAATATGATAAGCTCTCAAAACATTCATTTTACAAACACTTTACTTTTCAATATCAAATATGATAAGCTCTCAAAACATTCTTTTTACAAACACTTTACTTTTCAATATCAAATATGATAAGCTCTCAAAACATTCATTTTACAAACACTTTACTTTTCAATATCAAATATGATAAGCTCTCAAAACATTCATTTTACAAACACTTTACTTTTCAATATCAAATATGATAAGCTCTCAAAACATTCATTTTACAAACACTTTACTTTTCAATATCAAATATGATAAGCTCTCAAAACATTCATTTTACAAACACTTTACTTTTCAATATCAAATATGATAAGCTCTCAAAACATTCATTTTACAAACACTTTACTTTTCAATATCAAATATGATAAGCTCTCAAAACATTCATTTTACAAACACTTTACTTTTCAATATCAAATATGATAAGCTCTCAAAACATTCATTTTACAAACACTTTACTTTTCAATATCAAATATGATAAGCTCTCAAAACATTCATTTTACAAACACTTTACTTTTCAATATCAAATATGATAAGCTCTCAAAACATTCATTTTACAAACACTTTACTTTTCAATATCAAATATGATAAGCTCTCAAAACATTCATTTTACAAACACTTTACTTTTCAATATCAAATATGATAAGCTCTCAAAACATTCATTTTACAAACACTTTACTTTTCAATATCAAATATGATAAGCTCTCAAAACATTCATTTTACAAACACTTTACTTTTCAATATCAAATATGATAAGCTCTCAAAACATTCATTTTACAAACACTTTACTTTTCAATATCAAATATGATAAGCTCTCAAAACATTCATTTTACAAACACTTTACTTTTCAATATCAAATATGATAAGCTCTCAAAACATTCATTTTACAAACACTTTACTTTTCAATATCAACTAATCATTGCCAGACTAACCGATATATACTCTATTTTATCTTCACCAACTTCTAGAATGGTTCCCATTCTTCCATATAATTAGTACTGTGCCTCTCTGTAATGTTATATTGAATGACAGTCTTGTAATTGCTTTAAAAAATTGATAATTTTCTATTGAAACACAGGAACACATTAGTTCAAAAACTGATAGATAATTTTCTATTGAATGACAGCACTGTCTTAGTTCACAAATGTAATAATGAACAAAATGTATATATTTTACTTAAAGACAATACTGCAAAATGTAGTGTTCTACTGTAAGAATTGTGTTAGTGAACAGAACATGTATCTTCGACTGAAAAACAGTATTGTATTAGTGAACAAAATATATGTTCCACTGAAAGACAACACCATTAGTCAACAAAGTTTATAATGTTAGACTGAAAGATTGTAATGTATTAGTAAAGACTTATTAAAACATAGTGATGAATTCAAGGCACCTGAATTAACTATTGGAAAAGCTCACCTTTGGAATATCCGACAGAATGGACATTGGCATTAGTTCTTTACGGTACTGTAGTACAAACGTCTCCTCTAACTTTGATAAAGGATGATCCACAATACGTTGAAGTAACATAATTAATCTCGCATACTGTAAAACAATTTAATTCATGTTTTTATGCAAATAAATCCTAAATTTCAAACAGATGTACAAATCCAAATCACACACACACAATTCAACACAAATGTAATTTTTCACTAAAATCAAGGGCCAAATAATATTTTGCTAATATTTACCTCTACACATTGTGAATGAGAACGATGAAATGAAAATGTTTAAAGTGAAATGGGGAATCCTTGAAATATACATACTGATTCAAAAATGAAAGGATTAAGATGAAAACTGAATAACAAGGTCCTGCTGTATTATGAATCCATTAATAAGCCATGAACAAACTTGTCACTTTCTTCTTTTTTTGTCATCCAATTGTACCAATGACTTCAACCTTCATAAAATATATTACCCTATCATTATGTCATGATTACTGTAACAGCATTATGAAGTATGTCAAATTACCATAACAACAATATAAAATATTCTAAATACTATAATAGCAATACAAAATACATCTAATTACTGTAAAAGCAATATAAATTATGCCTAATTACTGTAATATAAATATGAAAACTATCTAATTACTGTAATATAAATATGAACCATGTTTAATTACTGTATTAGCAACCCAATGTATGTATAATTACTGTAATAGCAATATGAAGTGTATCTAATTACTGTAATAACAATATGAAGTATATCTAATGCTAATATCAATATGAAACATGATCTGTCTAATTACTGTAATACCAATATGAAGTATGTCTAATTACTGAAATAGCAATCTGAAGTATGTCTAATTACTGTAATAGCAATATGAAATATATCTAACTACAGTAATAGCAATATGAAGTACATCTAATTACTGTAATAGCAATATGAAGTATTCCTAATTACTGTGAAAGCAATATGAAGTATTCCTAATTACTGTGAAAGCACTATGAAATATTCCTAATTACTGTGAAAGCAATATGAAGTATTCCTAATTACTGTGAAAGCAATATGAAGTATTCCTAATTACTGTGAAAGCAATATGAAGTATTCCTAATTACTGTGAAAGCAATATGAAGTATTCCTAATTACTGTGAAAGCAATATGAAGTATTCCTAATTACTGTGAAAGCAATATGAAGTATTCCTAATTACTGTGAAAGCAATATGAAGTCTGTCTAATTACTAACAGTTCTCAACTTTGATCTCTTAAACTCATCAAGATACTGTCAGAAATGTCAACATAATAAAATGAATGACAAGCTAGATACTGACAAAATAAATGACATGCTAGATACTGATAAAATGAATTACACGCCAGATACTGATAAAATGAATGACATGCTAGATACTGATAAAATGAATAACATGCTAGATACTGATAAAATGAATGACATGCTAGATACGGATAAAATGAATGACATGCTAGATACTGATAAAATGAATGACATGCTAGATACTGATAAAATGAATGACATGCTAGATACTGATAAAATGAATGACATGCTAGATACTGACAAAATAAATGACATGCTAGATACTGATAAAATGAATGACATGCTAGATACTGATAAAATGAATGACATGCTAGATACTGATAAAATCAATAACATGCTAGATACTGATAAAATGAATGACAAGCTAGATACTGATAAAATCAATAACATGCTAGATACTGATAAAATGAATGACAAGCTAGATACTGATAAAATGAATGACATGCTAGATACTGACAAAATAAATGACATGCTAGATACTGATAAAATGAATGACATGCTAGATACTGATAAAATGAATGACATGCTAGATACTGATAAAATCAATAACATGCTAGATACTGATAAAATGAATGACAAGCTAGATACTGATAAAATCAATAACATGCTAGATACTGATAAAATGAATGACAAGCTAGATACCGATAAAATGAATGACACGCTAAATGCTGATAAAATTAATTACACGCCAGATACTGATAAAATGAATGACATGCTAGATACTGATAAAATGAATGACAAGCTAGATACTGATAAAATCAATAACATGCTAGATACTGATAAAATGAATGACATGCTAGATACTGATAAAATGAATTACACGCCAGATACTGATAAAATGAATAACATGCTAGATACTGATAAAATGAATGACATGCTAGATACTGACAAAATAAATGACATGCTAGATACTGATAAAGTGAATAACATGCTAGATACTGATAAAATGAATGACACGCTAAATACTGATAAAATGAATGACATGCTAGATACTGATAAAATGAATAACATGCTAGATACTGATAAAATGAATGACAAGCTAGATACTGATAAAATCAATAACATGCTAGATACTGATAAAATCAATAACATGCTAGATACTGATAAAATCAATAACAAGCTAGATACTGATAAAATGAATAACATGCTAGATACTGATAAAATGAATGACATGCTAGATACTGATAAAATCAATAACATGCTAGATACTGATAAAATGAATGACAAGCTAGATACTGATAAAATCAATAACATGCTAGATACTGATAAAATCAATAACATGCTAGATACTGATAAAATCAATAACAAGCTAGATACTGATAAAATGAATAACATGCTAGATACTGATAAAATGAATGACATGCTAGATACTGATAAAATGAATGACATGCTAGATACTGACAAAATAAATGACATGCTAGATACTGATAAAATGAATGGCATGCTAGATACTGATAAAATGAATGACATGCTAGATACTGATAAAATGAATGACATGCTAGATACTGATAAAATGAATGACACGCTAAATACTGATAAAATTAATTACACGATAGATACTGCTATAATGCATGACACACTAGATACCGATAAAATGAATTACATGATAGATACTTACATCTTGTTCATTTATCATCTCTTGGAGATTGTCCTTAAGTGCCTTGAATGAGACCCATTCACTTCCTCGCAGGTCCCTTTAAGATAAAGATCACAAACAGAGAAACACATTGCATTTGAACAAAAGTGATTCCATTCTCTCTTTTTCTATGTTGCCCAATTATTGCTGAACATCATTCAAAAAAAGAATTTGATTACCCTATTTACCATATGCACAATGACAAAGGAGCCCATTTATTAGTGGCCAAGTTACATAGCTAATACTAAACTACACCATTTACTATTATGAACACTCTAAAAGACCCAAAAATGTTTTTAACAAGTCATGATGCATTATTTCAGATATTACTTCACTCGTATTTGCGGAGTTACATTTGGTGGAAAATACATCTTTTCTGTATCTTTTTAAGGTCAGATTAATTAAATTGACAGAAACTTTATACAGATTTTTTAAATTGACAGAAACTTTATACAGATTCTTAATATTGACAGAAACTTTTGTACCTCTTACAATCTGAGACATTATGTTACAGCAACCATGAAACTCAACTGCCATTGGTGGATATATCTGTACAACATTCATTGAACAAAATGAAATAGGAAAGAAAACATTCAGATTAACAAGTCAAGCATAGCAAAATCAGCCACCCATGGAAAAAGAATAAATTGATCTTTGACTACAGGTAACCTCTGAATGCAGGAACTTGGTTCTTGAACAAATACCATACAATGAACATCATTATTATTAATGTCATTATTATTTCAGGCAACTGGCATAATTATGTGGTCAAACAATTTTATCCTATAAATTTATGAATCATAAATTCTGGTGGAAAAGGATTTGATTATTTCTTCAAGCCTTCTCCTTGTCCATTTTTGATGTAGAATATTTTGTTAGGAAGCTCAGCTGTTTGTATACTGTACTTGTGATTGACTGTCTCAGAAGTAACTGATTTAAGCCAAATGTAGAAAGGGCCATTACAGTGTGACTGATCGGTAACCCTTGTTCAAATACTTTACATGCCTTTTAATTTGATACACTGTTACAAGTTTTCATCTTCAGTTTTGTGTGCTTGAACTGCCTGTGTTCATTGCTTGAAAAACATGGAATACACTCCAGCCCAGTTGATCTATTTTGTTGTGTTCCACAGGGGTATGTTCTTAGACCTGATATCTTCATTCGATACACCCAGCCACTCTCATTTGTCAAAGATCATCGCCCAGTATCTCAGCAACTGTACGCTGATGACACCCAAATATACAAATCTAGCCACCCAACTGAAGATGATGCTACCATCCAAGGTCTAGAGAGGTGCATTTCTGATGTGAAATCATGGATGACATGTAACAGGATGCAGATGAATGATGATACAACTGAGGCCATTCAAATCACAACACAAAGACTTTCTCATTCACATCCTTTACCTCAAACAATAAATATCAGCAACACCAACATTAAATTAACAAAGTCAGTATGAAACCTAGGCGTTACTCTAGAGAGTACTCTCACATTGCACCAACTTGTCACGAACATATGCAAGGCTGAATATCTTGAGCTGAGTTGCATCAATTCCATTTGCAAATATCTTTCAGTTGATGCCACTAAAACACTTTTGTGTTCATTAGTACTTTCAAGACTGGACAATTGTAACTCAATTCTGTCTGATACATCTCAATATCTACTGTAGAAACTACAAAAATTCAAAAGACAACTGCTCGGATCATCCTTTGAGTAACATGATCAGAGGACACCTCCCTGCTGCTCTATACCCTACACTGGCTATCAATTCGATCCAGAATCAAACACAAAATTTGTTCTCTGTGCTATATTTCAGTGACAGACTCCAGTCTAACATACCTATCTGACCTCACCCATGTATTGTGGTTTTAATCAATGCTTAAAAAAACAATATAATGGAGAGAAGTGTTTTAAATAGGATATGCCCTATGTAATGCACAGCTAGGGAACTGTGAAGTGTTTTAAATAGGATATGCCCTGTGTAATGAACAGCTAGTGTCCTGTTAAGTGTTTTAAATAGGATATGCCCTGTGTAATGCACAACTAGTGTCCTGTGAAGTGTTTTAAATAGGATATGCCCTGTGATATGCACAACTAGTGTCCTGTGAAGTGTTTTAAATAGGATATGCCCTGTGATATGCACAACTAGTGTCCTGTGAAGTGTTTTAAATAGGATATGGCCTGTGTAATGGTGACTGTGAAGTGTTTTAAATAGGATATACCCTGTGTAATGCACAGCTAGGGGACTGTGAAGTGTTTTAAATAGGATATGCCCTGTGTAATGCACAGCTAGGGGGGGACTGAAGTGTTTTAAATAGAATATGCCCTGTGTAATGCACAACTAGTGTCCTGTGAAGTGTTTTAAATGGGATATGCCCTGTGTAAAGAACAGCTAGTGTCCTGTGAAGTGTTTTAAATAGGATATGCCCTGTGTAATGAACAGCTAGTGTCCTGTGAAGTGTTTTAA
Organism: Unio delphinus; assembly: GCA_029339505.1. Taxonomy (NCBI): domain Eukaryota; kingdom Metazoa; phylum Mollusca; class Bivalvia; order Unionida; family Unionidae; genus Unio; species Unio delphinus. Next base: position 20,015,228 of record JAQISU010000242.1, on the reverse strand, counting down.
ATAGGATATGTCCTGTGTAATGCACAACTAGTGTCCTGTGAAGTGTTTTAAATAGGATATGCCCTGTGTAATGCACAGCTAGGGGACTGTGAAGTGTTTTAAATAGGATATGCCCTGTGTAATGCACAGCTAGGGGACTGTGAAGTGTTTTAAATAGGATATGCCCTGTGTAATGAACAGCTAGTGTCCTGTTAAGTGTTTTAAATAGGATATGCCCTGTGTAATGCACAACTAGTGTCCTGTGAAGTGTTTTAAATAGGATATGCCCTGTGATATGCACAACTAGTGTCCTGTGAAGTGTTTTAAATAGGATATGCCCTGTGATATGCACAACTAGTGTCCTGTGAAGTGTTTTAAATAGAATATGCCCTGTGTAATGCACAACTAGTGTCTTGTGAAGTGTTTTAAATAGGATATGCCCTGTGTAATGGTGACTGTGAAGTGTTTTAAATAGGATATACCCTGCGTAATGCACAGCTAGGGGACTGTGAAGTGTTTTAAATAGGATATGCCCTGTGTAATGCACAGCTAGGGGGGGACTGAAGTGTTTTAAATAGAATATGCCCTGTGTAATGCACAACTAGTGTCCTGTGAAGTGTTTTAAATGGGATATGCCCTATGTAAAGAACAGCTAGTGTCCTGTGAAGTGTTTTAAATAGGATATGCCCTGTGTAATGAACAGCTAGTGTCCTGTGAAGTGTTTTAAATAGGATATGTCCTGTGTAATGCACAACTAGTGTCCTGTGAAGTGTTTTAAATAGGATATGCCCTGTGTAATGCACAGCTAGGGGACTGTGAAGTGTTTTAAATAGGATATGCCCTGTGTAATGCACAGCTAGGGGACTGTGAAGTGTTTTAAATAGGATATGCCCTGTGTAATGAACAGCTAGTGTCCTGTTAAGTGTTTTAAATAGGATATGCCCTGTGTAATGCACAACTAGTGTCCTGTGAAGTGTTTTAAATAGGATATGCCCTGTGATATGCACAACTAGTGTCCTGTGAAGTGTTTTAAATAGGATATGCCCTGTGATATGCACAACTAGTGTCCTGTGAAGTGTTTTAAATAGAATATGCCCTGTGTAATGCACAACTAGTGTCTTGTGAAGTGTTTTAAATAGGATATGCCCTGTGTAATGGTGACTGTGAAGTGTTTTAAATAGGATATGCCCTGTGTAATGCACAGCTAGGGGACTGTGAAGTGTTTTAAATAGGATATGCCCTGTGTAATGCACAGCTAGGGGGGGGGACTGAAGTGTTTTAAATAGAATATGCCCTGTGTAATGCACAACTAGTGTCCTGTGAAGTGTTTTAAATGGGATATGCCCTGTGTAAAGAACAGCTAGTGTCCCGTGAAGTGTTTTAAATAGGATATGCCCTGTGTAATGAACAGCTAGTGTCCTGTGAAGTGTTTTAAATGGGATATGCCCTGTGTAATGCACAGCTAGGGGACTGTGAAGTGTTTTAAATAGGATATGCCCTGTGTAATGCACAGCTAGGGGAGGACTGTGAAGTGTTTTAAATGGGACATGCCCTGTGTAATGCACAGCTAGGGGACTGTGAAGTGTTTTTAATAGGATATGCCCTGTGTAATGCACAGCTAGGGGAGGACTGTGAAGTGTTTTAAATAGGATATGCCCTGTGTAATGCACAGCTAGTGTCCTGTGAAGTGTTTTAAATAGGATATGCCCTGTGTAATGCACAGCTAGGGGAGGACTGTGAAGTGTTTTAAATAGGAAATGCCCTGTGTAATGCACAGCTAGTGTCCTGTGAAGTGTTTTAAATAGGATATGCCCTGTGTAAAGAACAGCTAGTGTCCTGTGAAGTGTTTTAAATGGGATATGCCCTGTGTAATGAACAGCTAGGGGACTGTGAAGTGTTTTAAATAGGACATGCCCTATGTAATGCACAGCTAGGGAACTGTGAAGAGTTTTAAATAGGATATGCCCTGTGTAATGAACAGCTAGTGTCCTGTGAAGTGTTTTAAATAGTTTATGTCCTGTGTAATGTACAACTAGTGTCCTGTGAAGTGTTTTAAATAGGTTATGCCCTGTGTAATGCACAGCTAGGGAACTGTGAAGTGTTTTAAATAGGATATGCCTTGCGTAATGCACAACTAGTGTCCTGTGAAGTGTTTTAAATAGGATATGCCCTGTGTAATGCACAACTAGTGTCCTGTGAAGTGTTTTAAATGGGATATGCCCTATGTAATGCACAGCTAGGGGACTGTGAAGTAATTTAAATATGATGATTTCTCAGAGTCACCAAGAGACAAAGATTCTGTCTGGAAAACTGGTCACCTAGACAACTGATCTTAATCAACTGTGGATTTCGGTTCTCAGGGACATTGGTGGAAGCCTTTATGGGCAAAAAATATGGATAAACAGCATTACAACAAATGATGCCTCAATACACAACATTTCTCTTGCATTGTAATTTATTTCTTTTCACCAATTTTGGTTCTAAAATTGTCTAAAAACCTAGCAATCTTGGTTTAAGGTACTTGGTCCAATAAAGAACAGTACTAACATTCTATTTTCCTTGTTCATTACATCTTCACTAGCTGTTTTATGCAAGTGGTCTTCTACTTTCTTTAGCTCCTCTAGTTTCCAGGCAGCTTTCTGTAGCAGAGAAAATTCAAAATAAATGAGACTTAACTGCATGAAGTATTGAATATAAGGAACTTTAAATTTACAAATTAAAGTTAAATGGAGATCCATGTTAAAATACAGACATTTTTAAATTATTCTAGAATCATGCAGTGTCTGATATATTTTTATAAAATATTAAACAAATTTATTATATATCAAGAAAGTCTGTGACCACAGACTGTCTTTGTTAAAAAACTAATATCCAATCTAGTTAATTAAGCAACATGCATATATGTAGATGAAAAATATGTATGAAAACAATATGAAGTAATTGGAAAATACTTTTGGAAATGCTTGTGTGAACAACATTTCTTGAAACATGTACTGAATTTCTTATATACATATACTGATATGTGTAGATCCTAAAAGAGGTATTGAATAACTAATCATATACAAATAGATCCTAAAAGAGGAATTGAATAACTAATCATATACAAATAGATCCTAAAAGAGGAATTGAATAACTTATCATATACAAATAGATCCTAAAAGAGGAATTGAATAACTAATCATATACAAATAGATCCTAAAAGAGGAATTGAATAATTTATCATATACAAATAGATCCTAAAAGAGGAATTGAATAACTAATCATATACAAATAGATCCTAAAAGAGGAATTGAATAACTTATCATATACAAATAGATCCTAAAAGAGGAATTGAATAACTAATCATATACAAATAGATCCTAAAAGAGGAATTGAATAACTTATCATATACAAATAGATCCTAAAAGAGGAATTGAATAACTTATCATATACAAATAGATCCTAAAAGAGGAATTGAATAACTTATCATATACAAATAGATCCTAAAAGAGGAATTGAATAACTAATCATATACAAATAGATCCTAAAAGAGGAATTGAATAACTTATCATATACAAATAGATCCTAAAAGAGGAATTGAATAACTAATCATATACAAATAGATCCTAAAAGAGGAATTGAATAACTTATCATATACAAATAGATCCTAAAAGAGGAATTGAATAACTTATCATATACAAATAGATCCTAAAAGAGGAATTGAATAACTTATCATATACAAATAGATCCTAAAAGAGGAATTGAATAACTAATCATATACAAATAGATCCTAAAAGAGGAATTGAATAACTTATCATATACAAATAGATCCTAAAAGAGGAATTGAATAACTTATCATATACAAATAGATCCTGAAAGAGGAATTGAATAACTTATCATATACAAATAGATCCTGAAAGAGGAATTGAATAACTTATCATATACAAATAGATCCTAAAAGAGGAATTGAATAACTTATCATATACAAATAGATCCTAAAAGAGGAATTGAATAACTTATCATATACAAATAGATCCTAAAAGAGGAATTGAATAACTTATCATATACAAATAGATCCTAAAAGAGGAATTGAATAACTTATCATATACAAATAGATCCTAAAAGAGGAATTGAATAACTTATCATATACAAATAGATCCTAAAAGAGGAATTGAATAACTTATCATATACAAATAGATCCTAAAAGAGGAATTGAATAACTAATCATATACAAATAGATCCTAAAAGAGGAATTGAATAACTTATCATATACAAATAGATCCTAAAAGAGGAATTGAATAACTTATCATATACAAATAGATCCTAAAAGAGGAATTGAATAACTTATCATATACAAATAGATCCTGAAAGAGGAATTGAATAACTAATCATATACAAATAGATCCTGAAAGAGGAATTGAATAACTTATCATATACAAATAGATCCTAAAAGAGGAATTGAATAACTAATCATATACAAATAGATCCTAAAAGAGGTATTGAATAACTTATCATATACAAATAGATCCTAAAAGAGGTATTGAATAACTAATCATATACAAATAGATCCTAAAAGAGGAATTGAATAACTAATCATATACAAATAGATCCTAAAAGAGGAATTGAATAACTAATCATATACAAATAGATCCTAAAAGAGGAATTGAATAACTTATCATATACAAATAGATCCTAAAAGAGGAATTGAATAACTTATCATATACAAATAGATCCTAAAAGAGGAATTGAATAACTTATCATATACAAATAGATCCTAAAAGAGGAATTGAATAACTAATCATATACAAATAGATCCTAAAAGAGGAATTGAATAACTAATCATATACAAATAGATCCTAAAAGAGGAATTGAATAACTAATCATATACAAATAGATCCTAAAAGAGGAATTGAATAACTTATCATATACACATATTGATATGTGTAGATCCTAAAAGAGGAATTGAATAACTTATCATATACAAATAGATCCTAAAAGAGGAATTGAATAACTTATCATATACAAATAGATCCTGAAAGAGGAATTGAATAACTTATCATATACAAATAGATCCTAAAAGAGGAATTGAATAACGTATCTTATACAAATAGATCGTAAAAGAGGAATTGAATAACTTATCATATACAAATAGATCCTAAAAGAGGAATTGAATAACTTATCATATACAAATAGATCCTAAAAGAGGAATTGAATAACTTATCATATACAAATAGATCCTAAAAGAGGAATTGAATAACTTATCATATACAAATAGATCCTAAAAGAGGAATTGAATAACTTATCATATACAAATAGATCCTAAAAGAGGAATTGAATAACTTATCATATACAAATAGATCCTAAAAGAGGAATTGAATAACTTATCATATACAAATAGATCCTAAAAGAGGAATTGAATAACTTATCATATACAAATAGATCCTAAAAGAGGAATTGAATAACTTATCATATACAAATAGATTCTAAAAGAGGAATTGAATAACTTATCATATACAAATAGATCCTAAAAGAGGAATTGAATAACTTATCATATACAAATAGATCCTAAAAGAGGAATTGAATAACTTATCATATACACATATTGATATGTGTAGATCCTAAAAGAGGTATTGAATAACTTATCATATACACATATTGATATGTGTAGATCCTAAAAGAGGAATTGAATAACTTATCATATACACATATTGATATGTGTAGATCCTAAAAGAGGAATTGAATAACTTATCATATACACATATTGATATGTGTAGATCGTGAAACATTTTAGACAAACATATATAAATTGAATAAAAGCTAACTAATCAAAATTATCCCACTATCTCTGATGAAAGAATGAATGCATATGGACAACTGAATTTGTATTTAATATATTTGTGTGGACTCATTGGCATTTAGATAATCAGTTTATTACAAAATTAAAGAAAACGAAGACGTACATTTTTTAATTTTGTACAATGATACTGAAATAAAAACTAAAACTAACTCAATTCAGTTAATGAATTTATAAGACTCGATTGATTCCCCAATGACCTAGTCCTATTCAAACTTTAATTCTTCATTTCACCTATACACAGAGTTCCTGTTAAATATTTAAGGATTGTAAAAATAACTTACTTTTAATTGTTTTGTTGATGAAGCATCTGCATTTTCACAATTAACCAAGTGTTACTGTTGTAACCATGCATTACTGTTGTAACCATGCATTATTGTTGTAACCATGCATTATTGTTGCCACCATGTTCCATATCACTGACCATTGCCACAATAATGCTTATAATGGTTACTGCACTGCTGACAATGGCTGCCATAACACTGATTTCTGCACTTGAATGTGAACTGTGTGGTCTCAGTAGGCTTACACTCGAGTTATGTAATAGATGATGTGCTCAAATTTAAAATGGCATTTTATTTCAATTTGCATTCAACACTCATTTATCACCCATGTCATTTTCAAACACAATTCTGATTGTGAGTACAGTCAAGATTAAATGTTTTTTTTATAAATTTAATCAAGTTCCTTAGTATAAACGTGTATCAAATGTCCTAAAGTATAACAGGTATATGATAATGTATAGGTGACATAAAATACTGAAAATAAATAAATCCCAAATTCCATCAATGACAATTTTTGTAATTCATGTAGAAAACTTCTTTTTTTTTTAAAGTTGATACATGAAGACTACTTTATGTTGTTTTCAATTCCATTCTGGGCATTATCTGATGGCACTGGATTATGATTACATAAATGTAAAATAGAACCATTCTGGGTATTATCTGATGGCACTGGCTCAATGATTACATAAATCATGTATACTAGAACCATTCTGGGCATTATCTGATGACACTGGCTCAATGATTACATAAATGTATACAAAACCATTCTGGACATTATCTGATGGCACTGGCTCAATGATTACATAAATGTATACTAGAACCATTCTTGGCATTATCTGATAGCACTGGCTCAATGATTACATAAATATATAATAGAACCATTCTGGGCATTATCTGATGGCACTGGCTCAATGATTACATAAATGTATAATAGAACCATTCTGGGCATTATCTGATGGCACTGGCTCAATGATTACATAAATGTATAATAGAAACATTCTGGGCATTATCTGATGGCACTGGCTCAATGATTACATAAATGTATAATAGAAACATTCTGGGCATTATCTGATGGCACTGGCTCAATGATTACATAAATATATAATAGAACCATTCTGGCCATTATCTGATGGCACTGGCTCAATGATTACTTAAATGTATACTAGAACCATTCTGGGCATTATCTGATGGCACTGGCTCAATGATTACATAAATGTATACTAGAACCATTCTGGGCATTATCTGATGGCACTGGCTCAATGATTACATAAATGTATACTAGAACCATTCTGGGCATTATCTGATGGCACTGGCTCAATGATTACATAAATGTATAATAGAACCATTCTGGGCATTATCTGATGGCACTGGCTCAATGATTACATAAATGTATAATAGAACCATTCTGGGCATTATCTGATGGCACTGGCTCAATGATTACATAAATGTATAATAGAACCATTCTGGGCATTATCTGATGGCACTGGCTCAATGATTACATAAATGTATAATAGAACCATTCTGGGCATTATCTGATGGCACTGGCTCAATGATTACATAAATATATAATAGAACCATTCTGGGCATTATCTGATGGCACTGGCTCAATGATTACATAAATGTATAATAGAACCATTCTGGGCATTATCTGATGGCACTGGCTCAATGATTTCATAAATGTATACTAGAACCATTCTGGGCATTATCTGATAGCACTGGCTCAATGATTTCATAAATCTTTACTAGAACCATTCTGGGCATTATCTGATGGCACTGGCTCAATGATTACATAAATGTATACTAGAACCATTCTGGGCATTATCTGATGGCACTGGCTCATTGATTACATAAATGTATAATAGAACCATTCTGGGCATTATCTGATGGCACTGGCTCAATGATTACATAAATGTATACTAGAAACATTCTGGGCATTATCTGATGGCACTGGCTCAATGATTACATAAATGTATACTAGAACCATTCTGGGCATTATCTGATGGCACTGGCTCATTGATTACATAAATGTATAATAGAACCATTCTGGGCATTATCTGATGGCACTGGCTCAATGATTACATAAATATATAATAGAACCATTCTGGGTATTATCTGATGGCACTGGCTCAATGATTACATAAATGTATAATAGAACCATTCTGGGCATTATCTGATGGCACTGGCTCAATGATTTCATAAATGTATACTATCTGATGGCACTGGCTCAATGATTACATAAATGTATAATAAAACCATTCTGGGCATTATCTGATGGCACTGGCTCAATGATTTCATAAATGTATAATAGAACCATTCTGGGCATTATCTGATAGCACTGGCTCAATGATTTCATAAATGTATACTAGAACCATTCTGGGCATTATCTGATGGCACTGGCTCAATGATTTCATAAATGTATACTAGAACCATTCTGGGCATTATCTGATGGCACTGGCTCAATGATTACATAAATGTATACTAGAACCATTCTGGGCATTATCTGATAGCACTGGCTCAATGATTACATAAATGTATACTAGAACCATTCTGGGCATTATCTGATGGCACTGGCTCAATGATTACATAAATGTATAATAGAACCATTCTGGGCATTATCTGATGGCACTGGCTCAATGATTACATAAATGTATAATAGAACCATTCTGGGCATTATCTGATGGCACTGGCTCAATGATTACATAAATGTATAATAGAACCATTCTGGGCATTATCTGATGGCACTGGCTCAATGGTTACATAAATATATAATAGAACCATTCTGGGCATTATCTGATGGCACTGGCTCAATGATTACATAAATGTATAATAGAACCATTCTGGGCATTATCTGATGGCACTGGCTCAATGATTACATAAATGTATAATAGAACCATTCTGGGCATTATCTGATAGCACTGGCTCAATGATTTCATAAATGTATACTAGAATGTTTACAGTCTTCACAATGTTTTTAATTTGTTCACCTTGATGTGGAGAAAGAGGAAAGAAGACAGACACAGAGAAAGCACAAGAAAAAGAAAAATGAATGGGCTAAAAATATGGAAATATAAGTTTGAATAACATATATAATTGCAGACATAGTTCCAGACATGGAAAACAAAAATAATAGTTATTACCAGTGTGCTAATAGTATCACTACTGTGACGTTATCATTTTTCTTCTACTGATAATTGTGATTTTTCATCATGAATGTTTTTGGTCTGTTGCTATTAACACATTAACCCCTGGAGGTTTTTGCTGTTTTCGGATAAAATGCGAGTAGGAAACATATTTTGGGGACTATTTCTAAATACATCGTAATCCATCGATTTCCTAACAATAATCTGTTAGACAAATGGTTACCAATGATACAGAAAATGTTTTTCATTGGTTAGTTTACTGGCGCATGAGCAGAAGGGCAAAAATCGGAGTTCTTTTTTTTTTTTTTTTTTGCTTAACGGACCCATGATTTTCGTATGTAGAAGACTCTTTATTCAAAATGTCCATCTTATCCTACTTTTTGCACAGGTTCACCTGTCTGTGTGCGTCTCAGACCGGTCTGCCGTAGATCTGAGGTCATAAAGTCTAAAATCTGGACACAAATTCGGAACCCGACCATGGGCGATTTTTGGGTGAAAAAAAAAACGGGTCCAAAAACTTCGGTTTTTTCCTCTGTATTTTGTAACACAATTAAAATATCCATATTACTTGCTATCATTGTAGAGCTACATCTGTCTACTTTTCAATGATACCACCCACTTTAGTGTATCATATATGACCTTGACGCTACAGACCATGGAAGTAGGCTAGTACCTCATACCTCGTAAAGTCGTCGCTAGGGGTTAATGTGTTAACAAGAATTTTTTTAAAAAAATAGAAAATTGTCCCGGAATGGCAAAATTTGTATTTCATGTTCAGTGTTGACGTACAAGTGATTGAATACGCGAAGAATATTCAAATTTTGTGGTATCATGAAAAGTGACTGTTTAACACATTAACCCCTGGAGGTTTTTGCTGTTTTCGCATAAAATGCGAGTAGGAAACATATTTTGGGGACTATTTCTAAATACATCGTAATCCATCGATTTCCTAACAATAATCTGTTAGACAAATGGTTACCAATGATACAGAAAATGTTTTTCATTGGTTAGTTTACTGGCGCATGAGCAGAAGGGCAAAAATCGGAGTTCTTTTTTTTTTTTTTTTTTGCTTAACGGACCCATGATTTTCGTATGTAGAAGACTCTTTATTCAAAATGTCCATCTTATCCTACTTTTTGCACAGGTTCACCTGTCTGTGTGCGTCTCAGACCGGTCTGCCGTAGATCTGAGGTCATAAAGTCTAAAATCTGGACACAAATTCGGAACCCGACCATGGGCGATTTTTGGGTGAAAAAAAAACGGGTCCAAAAACTTCGGTTTTTTCCTCTGTATTTTGTAACACAATTAAAATATCCATATTACTTGCTATCATTGTAGAGCTACATCTGTCTACTTTTCAATGATACCACCCACTTTAGTGTATCATATATGACCTTGACGCTACAGACCATGGAAGTAGGCTAGTACCTCATACCTCGTAAAGTCGTCGCTAGGGGTTAATGTGTTAACAAGAATTTTTTTAAAAAAATAGAAAATTGTCCCGGAATGGCAAAATTTGTATTTCATGTTCAGTGTTGACGTACAAGTGATTGAATACGCGAAGAATATTCAAATTTTGTGGTATCATGAAAAGTGACTGTTTAACACATCAACCCCTGGAGGTTTTTGCTGTTTTCGCATAAAATGCGAGTAGGAAACATATTTTGGGGACTATTTCTAAATACATCGTAATCCATCGATTTCCTAACAATAATCTGTTAGACAAATGGTTACCAATGATACAGAAAATGTTTTTCATTGGTTAGTTTATTGGCGCATGAGCAGAAGGGCAAAAATCGGAGTTCTTTTTTTTTTTTTTTTTTTGCTTAACGGACCCATGATTTTCGTATGTAGAAGACTCTTTATTCAAAATGTCCATCTTATCCTACTTTTTGCACAGGTTCACCTGTCTGTGTGCGTCTCAGACCGGTCTGCCGTAGATCTGAGGTCATAAAGTCTAAAATCTGGACACAAATTCGGAACCCGACCATGGGCGATTTTTGGGTGAAAAAAAAAACGGGTCCAAAAACTTCGGTTTTTTCCTCTGTATTTTGTAACACAATTAAAATATCCATATTACTTGCTATCATTGTAGAGCTACATCTGTCTACTTTTCAATGATACCACCCACTTTAGTGTATCATATATGACCTTGACGCTACAGACCATGGAAGTAGGCTAGTACCTCATACCTCGTAAAGTCGTCGCTAGGGGTTAATGTGTTAACAAGAATTTTTTTAAAAAAATAGAAAATTGTCCCGGAATGGCAAAATTTGTATTTCATGTTCAGTGTTGACGTACAAGTGATTGAATACGCGAAGAATATTCAAATTTTGTGGTATCATGAAAAGTGACTGTTTAACACATTAACCCCTGGAGGTTTTTGCTGTTTTCGCATAAAATGCGAGTAGGAAACATATTTTGGGGACTATTTCTAAATACATCGTAATCCATCGATTTCCTAACAATAATCTGTTAGACAAATGGTTACCAATGATACAGAAAATGTTTTTCATTGGTTAGTTTACTGGCGCATGAGCAGAAGGGCAAAAATCGGAGTTCTTTTTTTTTTTTTTTTTTGCTTAACGGACCCATGATTTTCGTATGTAGAAGACTCTTTATTCAAAATGTCCATCTTATCCTACTTTTTGCACAGGTTCACCTGTCTGTGTGCGTCTCAGACCGGTCTGCCGTAGATCTGAGGTCATAAAGTCTAAAATCTGGACACAAATTCGGAACCCGACCATGGGCGATTTTTGGGTGAAAAAAAAAACGGGTCCAAAAACTTCGGTTTTTTCCTCTGTATTTTGTAACACAATTAAAATATCCATATTACTTGCTATCATTGTAGAGCTACATCTGTCTACTTTTCAATGATACCACCCACTTTAGTGTATCATATATGACCTTGACGCTACAGACCATGGAAGTAGGCTAGTACCTCATACCTCGTAAAGTCGTCGCTAGGGGTTAATGTGTTAACAAGAATTTTTTTAAAAAAATAGAAAATTGTCCCGGAATGGCAAAATTTGTATTTCATGTTCAGTGTTGACGTACAAGTGATTGAATACGCGAAGAATATTCAAATTTTGTGGTATCATGAAAAGTGACTGTTTAACACATTAACCCCTGGAGGTTTTTGCTGTTTTCGCATAAAATGCGAGTAGGAAACATATTTTGGGGACTATTTCTAAATACATCGTAATCCATCGATTTCCTAACAATAATCTGTTAGACAAATGGTTACCAATGACACAGAAAATGTTTTTCATTGGTTAGTTTACTGGCGCATGAGCAGAAGGGCAAAAATCGGAGTTCTTTTTTTTTTTTTTTTTTGCTTAACGGACCCATGATTTTCGTATGTAGAAGACTCTTTATTCAAAATGTCCATCTTATCCTACTTTTTGCACAGGTTCACCTGTCTGTGTGCGTCTCAGACCGGTCTGCCGTAGATCTGAGGTCATAAAGTCTAAAATCTGGACACAAATTCGGAACCCGACCATGGGCGATTTTTGGGTGAAAAAAAAAACGGGTCCAAAAACTTCGGTTTTTTCCTCTGTATTTTGTAACACAATTAAAATATCCATATTACTTGCTATCATTGTAGAGCTACATCTGTCTACTTTTCAATGATACCACCCACTTTAGTGTATCATATATGACCTTGACGCTACAGACCATGGAAGTAGGCTAGTACCTCATACCTCGTAAAGTCGTCGCTAGGGGTTAATGTGTTAACAAGAATTTTTTTAAAAAAATAGAAAATTGTCCCGGAATGGCAAAATTTGTATTTCATGTTCAGTGTTGACGTACAAGTGATTGAATACGCGAAGAATATTCAAATTTTGTGGTATCATGAAAAGTGACTGTTTAACACATTAACCCCTGGAGGTTTTTGCTGTTTTCGCATAAAATGCGAGTAGGAAACATATTTTGGGGACTATTTCTAAATACATCGTAATCCATCGATTTCCTAACAATAATCTGTTAGACAAATGGTTACCAATGATACAGAAAATGTTTTTCATTGGTTAGTTTACTGGCGCATGAGCAGAAGGGCAAAAATCGGAGTTCTTTTTTTTTTTTTTTTTTGCTTAACGGACCCATGATTTTCGTATGTAGAAGACTCTTTATTCAAAATGTCCATCTTATCCTACTTTTTGCACAGGTTCACCTGTCTGTGTGCGTCTCAGACCGGTCTGCCGTAGATCTGAGGTCATAAAGTCTAAAATCTGGACACAAATTCGGAACCCGACCATGGGCGATTTTTGGGTGAAAAAAAAAACGGGTCCAAAAACTTCGGTTTTTTCCTCTGTATTTTGTAACACAATTAAAATATCCATATTACTTGCTATCATTGTAGAGCTACATCTGTCTACTTTTCAATGATACCACCCACTTTAGTGTATCATATATGACCTTGACGCTACAGACCATGGAAGTAGGCTAGTACCTCATACCTCGTAAAGTCGTCGCTAGGGGTTAATGTGTTAACAAGAATTTTTTTAAAAAAATAGAAAATTGTCCCGGAATGGCAAAATTTGTATTTCATGTTCAGTGTTGACGTACAAGTGATTGAATACGCGAAGAATATTCAAATTTTGTGGTATCATGAAAAGTGACTGTTTAACACATTAACCCCTGGAGGTTTTTGCTGTTTTCGCATAAAATGCGAGTAGGAAACATATTTTGGGGACTATTTCTAAATACATCGTAATCCATCGATTTCCTAACAATAATCTGTTAGACAAATGGTTACCAATGATACAGAAAATGTTTTTCATTGGTTAGTTTACTGGCGCATGAGCAGAAGGGCAAAAATCGGAGTTTTTTTTTTTTTTTTTTTTTGCTTAACGGACCCATGATTTTCGTATGTAGAAGACTCTTTATTCAAAATGTCCATCTTATCCTACTTTTTGCACAGGTTCACCTGTCTGTGTGCGTCTCAGACCGGTCTGCCGTAGATCTGAGGTCATAAAGTCTAAAATCTGGACACAAATTCGGAACCCGACCATGGGCGATTTTTGGGTGAAAAAAAAAACGGGTCCAAAAACTTCGGTTTTTTCCTCTGTATTTTGTAACACAATTAAAATATCCATATTACTTGCTATCATTGTAGAGCTACATCTGTCTACTTTTCAATGATACCACCCACTTTAGTGTATCATATATGACCTTGACGCTACAGACCATGGAAGTAGGCTAGTACCTCATACCTCGTAAAGTCGTCGCTAGGGGTTAATGTGTTAACAAGAATTTTTTTAAAAAAATAGAAAATTGTCCCGGAATGGCAAAATTTGTATTTCATGTTCAGTGTTGACGTACAAGTGATTGAATACGCGAAGAATATTCAAATTTTGTGGTATCATGAAAAGTGACTGTTTAACACATTAACCCCTGGAGGTTTTTGCTGTTTTCGCATAAAATGCGAGTAGGAAACATATTTTGGGGACTATTTCTAAATACATCGTAATCCATCGATTTCCTAACAATAATCTGTTAGACAAATGGTTACCAATGATACAGAAAATGTTTTTCATTGGTTAGTTTACTGGCGCATGAGCAGAAGGGCAAAAATCGGAGTTCTTTTTTTTTTTTTTTTTTGCTTAACGGACCCATGATTTTCGTATGTAGAAGACTCTTTATTCAAAATGTCCATCTTATCCTACTTTTTGCACAGGTTCACCTGTCTGTGTGCGTCTCAGACCGGTCTGCCGTAGATCTGAGGTCATAAAGTCTAAAATCTGGACACAAATTCGGAACCCGACCATGGGCGATTTTTGGGTGAAAAAAAAACGGGTCCAAAAACTTCGGTTTTTTCCTCTGTATTTTGTAACACAATTAAAATATCCATATTACTTGCTATCATTGTAGAGCTACATCTGTCTACTTTTCAATGATACCACCCACTTTAGTGTATCATATATGACCTTGACGCTACAGACCATGGAAGTAGGCTAGTACCTCATATCTCGTAAAGTCGTCGCTAGGGGTTAATGTGTTAACAAGAATTTTTTTAAAAAAATAGAAAATTGTCCCGGAATGGCAAAATTTGTATTTCATGTTCAGTGTTGACGTACAAGTGATTGAATACGCGAAGAATATTCAAATTTTGTGGTATCATGAAAAGTGACTGTTTAACACATTAACCCCTGGAGGTTTTTGCTGTTTTCGCATAAAATGCGAGTAGGAAACATATTTTGGGGACTATTTCTAAATACATCGTAATCCATCGATTTCCTAACAATAATCTGTTAGACAAATGGTTACCAATGATACAGAAAATGTTTTTCATTGGTTAGTTTACTGGCGCATGAGCAGAAGGGCAAAAATCGGAGTTCTTTTTTTTTTTTTTTTTTGCTTAACGGACCCATGATTTTCGTATGTAGAAGACTCTTTATTCAAAATGTCCATCTTATCCTACTTTTTGCACAGGTTCACCTGTCTGTGTGCGTCTCAGACCGGTCTGCCGTAGATCTGAGGTCATAAAGTCTAAAATCTGGACACAAATTCGGAACCCGACCATGGGCGATTTTTGGGTGAAAAAAAAAACGGGTCCAAAAACTTCGGTTTTTTCCTCTGTATTTTGTAACACAATTAAAATATCCATATTACTTGCTATCATTGTAGAGCTACATCTGTCTACTTTTCAATGATACCACCCACTTTAGTGTATCATATATGACCTTGACGCTACAGACCATGGAAGTAGGCTAGTACCTCATATCTCGTAAAGTCGTCGCTAGGGGTTAATGTGTTAACAAGAATTTTTTTAAAAAAATAGAAAATTGTCCCGGAATGGCAAAATTTGTATTTCATGTTCAGTGTTGACGTACAAGTGATTGAATACGCGAAGAATATTCAAATTTTGTGGTATCATGAAAAGTGACTGTTTAACACATTAACCCCTGGAGGTTTTTGCTGTTTTCGCATAAAATGCGAGTAGGAAACATATTTTGGGGACTATTTCTAAATACATCGTAATCCATCGATTTCCTAACAATAATCTGTTAGACAAATGGTTACCAATGATACAGAAAATGTTTTTCATTGGTTAGTTTACTGGCGCATGAGCAGAAGGGCAAAAATCGGAGTTTTTTTTTTTTTTTTTTTTGCTTAACGGACCCATGATTTTCGTATGTAGAAGACTCTTTATTCAAAATGTCCATCTTATCCTACTTTTTGCACAGGTTCACCTGTCTGTGTGCGTCTCAGACCGGTCTGCCGTAGATCTGAGGTCATAAAGTCTAAAATCTGGACACAAATTCGGAACCCGACCATGGGCGATTTTTGGGTGAAAAAAAAACGGGTCCAAAAACTTCGGTTTTTTCCTCTGTATTTTGTAACACAATTAAAATATCCATATTACTTGCTATCATTGTAGAGCTACATCTGTCTACTTTTCAATGATACCACCCACTTTAGTGTATCATATATGACCTTGACGCTACAGACCATGGAAGTAGGCTAGTACCTCATACCTCGTAAAGTCGTCGCTAGGGGTTAATGTGTTAAAGGTGCTTAAAACACATTAATCACTATATAATGCAGATTATTCACTGTATCATGCAGATGAAATGGGGCTAAGTAACTTTCACAAGAACACTAAGACCCATTATGAAAGAATAAAATAAATACTACATCATGTGTTTTCACATAAAAGTAGTATGTGTGTGTACACTTAAAAATGTAAGAGAAACTATCATTTTAAGAAGTTGTGTCATTCTTGATATCTTGATACTTACATACATAATTTCATAATAATTAGGTCTCATTGTGTAAAACAGAAAATGGTGTGGTCTTCCATCTAATCCAAACTGTGGAACTGAAGCAGAAAGTATAGTATTAACTGTAAAACCTGTGAATTATCTCAATAAAACTAGGTACACAGTAACATTTGTATTTCCCAATATTTCTGGTATAATTTTCAATTAATTGTAAAACCTGTGAATTACCTCAATAAAACTAGGTACACAGTAACATTTGTATTTCCCAATATTTCTGGTATAATTTTCAATTAATTGTAAATTTTTCAATAAATTCTGTTTCTCAAGGTATACTTACCTATCACATCAATATTAGGAATAAAACCCCTACCACATCCTAAGATGAAATATCATCTTTCTGTGTGTGTGTGTATATATATATATATATATATATATATATATATATATATATATATATATATATATATATATATACATATATATATATATATATATATACAGGACAATAATTCTTGCCCATTACATCCCCTTGCAACCTACAGGTGGCACTGACTTAAACTGAGCAGAATATCATGTAATAGGATGCTCAAATTGAGGGATGAATGGGACAGTATTTAAAGTAATGTCATCAGGTATGTAGAAGAAACAATTAATTTTACAAAACAATTTGCTTTCTCCTTCAAATATGTCTCCTAATTCCATTAATGTTAGGGGGATCAGTAATAGGTGAAGGAAATATTGAGCATCCAAAAATATATTTCAGGTAACATCTGCAGGAAGAATATTGTATAATTATGAAGGTTAACATCCTCTCCTACTTGCAAGCAGCACAATCAGAGGCAATGTGGTTTACTGTATTTTCGCGTATATAAGACGCGAATTATACAAAGCTTTACGTACCCCGCACCCAGGGTACGTCTTATATTAATGGACATCTTATCTAAGTATTTTTTAACACGAACGAACGGTACAGTGTGTGATACTGAAGGATGATTATTACAGTAAATATTCATGTTTCACGATTTTCATTCCTAGTTGTAAAAACAATTGGGTAAGTGTTCACAATATAATAAATTGTTACTAAATAGTGTTGGACTTGATCAAAAATCAATGTACCGTACTGTTCTATTCATCTTCATTTTCATCGTCATCAGTTTCGGCTTCAAATCCATCAAAACTTGAATCAAATTCACTGTCGTCATCGCGGAATAACTACGTAAATGATGCTAATTGATCCTCATTAGCATCAGTGGTATCGGATGCAGTTGAGTCATCATCCAAAGAACTGATATAGCTAGCCGGTTCGGGAATTATGCCACACCTTCTGAAGCCATTGATGATTGTCATAATTTTCATTTTCTCCCATGCTGTATATGATTTTTGCTTCGGCATCGTGACAATTTTATAAATTTTAAAAATGCTAAGCAAATTGATCACTCATTTATATATAACAAGAGACTGTTCCCACGTTCATATATGCTAACAGCACACATCGGGCATTTATTGGTCTATGTACTAATCCCACCTGCTGAAGACTTGGCCTAATGGATCAATGAAGCTGCCTTTACATCCGGCGTTTATTGTTCTAGAATCTAGATACCAGGTACTAAACATATCCACTATTGGCCTTTGATCTCAACTAAAAATGGTAATGAAGCCTTGTTTACATCTGACGGGTGATGGAACATTGGACAAATTTTCATTTATGATAAAGGAAAGGTAACCACTGGAGATAAGTTGCTCAGTTCAACGGATGGCTAGACCATGTGAGTCTTATATTTGTGGGCGTCTTATTTAAAATAATTTTTACACAAATCGTCAAAACCCACGTCTTATATAAGGGTGTGTCTTATAATTAGATGCGTCTTAAATGCGCGAAAATGCGGTACTTCTGGAATAAGGAAATAATGAGACCATCTGACCACATAAAATTTCCAAGTGAATCCAGCAAATAATGAGACCATCTGACCACATAAAATTTCCAAGTGAATCCAGCAAATAATGAGATCATCTGACCACATAAAATTTCCAAGTGAATCCAGCAAATAATGAGACCATCTGACCACATAAAATTTCCAAGTGAATCCAGCAAATAATGAGACCATCTGACCACATAAAATTTCCAAGTGAATCCAGCAAATAATGAGACCATCTGACCACATAAAATTTCCAAGTGAATCCAGCAAATAATGAGACCATCTGACCACATAAAATTTCCAAGTGAATCCAGCAAATAATGAGATCATCTGACCACATAAAATTTCCAAGTGAATCCAGCAAATAATGAGACCATCTGACCACATAAAATTTCCAAGTGAATCCTGCAAATAATGAGATCATCTGACCACATAAAATTTCCAAGTGAATCCAGCAAATGCTGCACATGATACTCATCTGGATATTGTGTCAACTGGTTTTGTAAGCCAATAGCATTTCACCTCTAAGATTGTCACAGTAACATCCAAGAGGATAAACTGTGAGCAAATGTTTAGCCATATGCGCAGGATGTGGTCATCAAACTGGTAGGGATGCCTTGTCAAAACTAAAAACAGCCAGTTGAGGTATTGGGCATATATATGGACAGCAGTGTAGATGGCTGCACTGTTGGAGGAGTAATGGTAATGTTAGGCAGATGGATGGATCTAACAATCTGATAACCTGCAATGTGAACACTCCATAGCTCTACTTGGAAAGGCAAAGGACAATATGAACCTGAAGCCATAAGGTCAATGAATTTTATGGATCAAGAGCTCAATGGTTGAAGAGCACTGTCACTAGTTGATATGACAACAAAACCTGTGACAGTATTAAAACTGAGATGGAGCTTGACTGTACGGATCCAGTGCCAGACTCTTGTATTGTCTGATAGACAGCCAAGACAGGTATCAAATCTTAGATGCAGCAGGACAGTATGGATCAATTACCAGACTCTTGGATTGAATGGTAAACAGCCAAGACAGAATGGATCAAGTGCCAGACTCTTGGATTTAATGGTAGACAGCCAAGAAAGTAGAAAAACTTAGATGCAGCAGGACAGTATGGATCAAGTGTCAGACTCTTGGATTGAATGGTAGACAGCCAATACAGTATGGATCAAGTACCAGACTCTAGGATTGTAAGGTAGACAGCCAATACAGTATGGATCAAGTACCAGACTCTTGGATTGAATGGTAGACAGCCAAGACAGTATGGATCAAGTACCAGACTCTAGGATTGTAAGGTAGACAGCCAATACAGTATGGATCAAGTGTCAGACTCTTGGATTGAATGGTAGACAGCCAATACAGTATGGATCAAGTACCAGACTCTTGGATTGAATGGTAGACAGCCAATACAGTATGGATCAAGTACCAGACTCTTGGATTGAATGGTAGACAGCCAAGACAGTATGGATCAAGTGCCAGATTCTTGGATGGTCTGGTTGACAGCCAAGACAGCATAGATCAAGTGTCAGACTCTAGGATTGTATGATAGACAGCCAAGACAATGTGGATCAAGTATCAGACTCTTGGATTGAATGGTAGACAGCAAAGACAGAATGGATCAAGTGCCTCATTCTTGGATTTAATGGTAGACAGCCAAGAAATTATAAAAACTTAAATGCAGCAGGGCAGTATGGATCAAGTGTCAGACTCTTGTATTGTCTGATAGACAGCCAAGACAGCACAGATCAAGTGCCAGACTCTTGGATTGTCTGGTAGACAGCCAAGACAGTATCAAAGATTAGATTCAGCAGGGCAGTATGGATCAAGTGCTAGACTCTTGGACTCTCGGGTAGACAGCCAAGACAGTATGGATCCAGTGTCAGCCTCTTGGATTGTTGGGTGGACAGCCAAGACAATATGGGTCAAGTGCCAGACTCTTGGATTGTTGGGTAGACAGCCAAGACAGTATGGACCAAGTGCCAGACTCTTGGATTGTCTGGTAGACAGCCAAGATAGTATAGATCAAGTGCCAGACTCTTGGATTGTCTGGTAGATAGCCAAGACAGAATCAAACTTAGACGCAGCAGGGCAGTATGCATAAAGTGTCAGACTCTTGGATTATCTGGTAGACAGCCAATACAGTATGGATCCAGTCTCAGACTCTTGGATTATCTGGTAGACAGCCAAGACAGAATCAAACTTAGATGCAGCAGGGCAGTATGGATAAAGTGTAAGACTCTTTGAGTGTCTGGTAGACAGCCAAGACAGTATGGATCAAGTGCCAGACTCTTGGATTGTCTGGTAGACAGCCAAGACAACATGGATCAAGTGCCAGACTCTTTATCTGTATGATAGACAGCAAAGACAGTATCAGAACTTAGATACAGCAGGGCAGTATGGATCAAGTGCCAGACTCTTTGATGGTATGGTAGACAGCCAAGATGACATCAAAACTGAGGTGTAGCTGGATGGAATAACTCTACAAAGTCAATATAAACACCATGCACTTGGACTTACATTTGGGAAGATTTAGACCACCTGGGCTGCCTATAAATGGGTGGAAAGTTTCCCAAAGTATCTAAATTCTCACATAAAAACAGAAGAACATAGAAATGGTAATAAAGGTTATGATTGGACATGCAATGAGACTTATGTCACCTGGACTGCCTAGAACTGGGTGGCAACTCATCCAAAGTATCAAAATTCTCCAGATGTAACAACATTTCCAACGCTGACAAAAACATCAGTATTGTCAATTCTCTGATTATGAATGCTCAAAACATCCTTTCATTTCCCATGTCATTCTCTATTTAATTAGAACTGTCAACTATGCAAATGTCACACATGGCCAATAATGAAAACTTTGTATATGCGAGATATAAGTCATGAGATTTCTCTCTGGCTATCATTCATGTATTTAGCATATTTAGTCATCATGATTCATTCTTTAATGACAAGCAAGAAAGATATTTTTAAAAAATGCAAAGTTAACTGCGTTAAAAACACCTGAGATACCAGCCATAACAGCGACAAGTAAACAGTGTGTGCAAACATGAACTTCAACACTTTACAATATACTAGAGAGCAAAAAAAATCAAAATATGCAGAAACTAAGTCTACATAGGTTTAAAAAAAAATGAACATAACTTTAGTCAAACTTTTAACAAAAATGAATAGTACCTGTTGAATAAACCATAATAAACCTGAAAATAACAAAATCCTCCAAGGATGCAATGAAAATAACACAAATATCTACAGCAAAAGCTTAAACTTGAGCCACCTCTAGATAGCAAGGCACAGCCTTCTTCCCATAACATACTCCTATTGGTACACTGACCAATGACACATCCTTCCCATAACATACTCCTATTGGTACATTTACCAATAACACATCCTTCCCATAATATACTCCAATTGGTACATTGACCAATGACACATCCTTCCCATAATATACTCCTATTGGTACATTGACCAATGACACATCTTCCCATAACATACTCCTATTGGTACATTGACCAGTAACACATCTTCCCATAACATACTTCTATTGGTACATTGACCAATGACACATCTTCCCATAACATACTCCTATTGGTACATTGACCAATAACACATCTTCCCATAATGTACTCCTATTGGTACATTTACATATCCTTCTCATAACATACTCCTATTTGTACATTTACCAATAACACATATCCTTCCCATAACATACTCCTATTGGTACATTGACCAATAACACATATCCTTCACATAATATACTCCTATTGGTACATTTACCAACAACACATCCTTCCCATAATATACTCCAATTGGTACATTGACCAATGACACATCCTTCCCATAATATACTCCTATTGGTACATTGACCAATGACACATCCTTCCCATAACATACTCCTATTGGTACATTGACCAATGACACATCCTTCCCATAACATACTCCTATTGGTACATTGACCAATGACACATCCTTCCCATAATATACTCCTATTGGTACATTGACCAATGACACATCCTTCCCATAACATACTACTATTGGTACATTGACCAATGACACATCCTTCCCATAATATACTCCTATTGGTACATTGACCAATGACACATCTTCCCATAACATACTCCTATTGGTACATTTACCAAAAACACATCCTTTCCATAATATACTCCTATTGGTACATTTACCAATAACACATCCTTCCCATAATATACTCCTATTGGTACATTGACCAATGACACATCCTTCCCATAATATACTCCTATTGGTACATTTACCAATAACACACATCCTTCCCATAACATACTCCTATCGGTACATTGACCAATAACACATCCTTCCCATAATATACTCCTATTGGTACATTGACCAATGACACATCCTTCCCATAACATACTCCTATTGGTACATTTACCAATAACACATCCTTCCCATAATATACTCCAATTGGTACATTGACCAATGACACATCCTTCCCATAATATACTCCTATTGATACATTGACCAATGACACATCTTCCCATAACATACTCCTATTGGTACATTGACCAGTAACACATCTTCCCATAACATACTTCTATTGGTACATTGACCAATGACACATCTTCCCATAACATACTCCTATTGGTACATTGACCAATAACACATCTTCCCATAATGTACTCCTATTGGTACATTTACATATCCTTCTCATAACATACTCCTATTTGTACATTTACCAATAACACATATCCTTCCCATAATATCCTCCTATTGGTACATTTACCAATAACACATCCTTCCCATAATATACTCCAATTGGTACATTGACCAATGACACATCCTTCCCATAATATACTCCTATTGGTACATTGACCAATGACACATCCTTCCATTAATATACTCCAATTGGTACATTGACCAATGACACATCCTTCCCATAATATACTCCTATTGGTACATTGACCAATGACACACCCTTCCCATAACATACTCCTATTGGTACATTTACCAATAACACATCCTTCCCATAATATACTCCAATTGGTACATTGACCAATGACACATCCTTCCCATAATATACTCCTATTGGTACATTGACCAATGACACATCCTTCCCATAACATACTCCTATTGGTACATTGACCAATGACACATCCTTCCCATAACATACTCCTATTGGTACATTGACCAATGACACATCCTTCCCATAACATACTCCTATTGGTACATTGACCAATGACACATCCTTCCCATAATATACTCCTATTGGTACATTGACCAATGACACATCCTTCCCATAATATACTCCTATTGGTACATTGACCAATGACACATCCTTCCCATAATATACTCCTATTGGTACATTGACCAATGACACATCTTCCCATAACATACTCCTATTGGTCCATTTACCAATAACACATCCTTTCCATAATATACTCCTATTGGTCCATTTACCAATAACACATCCTTTCCATAATATACTCCTATTGGTACATTTACCAATAACACATCCTTCCCATAACATACTCCTATTGGTACATTGACCAATGACACATCCTTCCCATAATATACTCCTATTGGTACATTTACCAATAACACACATCCTTCCCATAACATACTCCTATCGGTACATTGACCAATAACACATCCTTCCCATAATATACTCCTATTGGTACATTGACCAATGACACATCCTTCCCATAACATACTCCTATTGGTACATTTACCAATAACACATCCTTCCCATAATATACTCCTATTGGTACATTGACCAATGACACATCCTTCCCATAATATACTCCTATTGGTATATTGACCAATGACACATCCTTCCCATAACATACTCCTATTGGTACATTGACCAATGACACATCCTTCCCATAACATACTCCTATTGGTACATTGACCAATGACACATCCTTCCCATAACATACTCCTATTGGTACATTTACCAAAAACACATCCTTCCCATAATATACTCCAATTGGTACATTGACTAATGACACATCCTTCATATAATATACTCCTATTGGTACATTGACCAATGACACATCCTTCCATTAATATACTCCAATTGGTACATTGACCAATGACACATCCTTCCCATAATATACTCCTATTGGTACATTGACCAATGACACACCCTTCCCATAACATACTCCTATTGGTACATTTACCAATAACACATCCTTCCCATAATATACTCCTATTGGTACATTGACCAATGACATATCCTTCCCATAATATACTCCCATTGGTATATTTACCAATGACACATCCTTCCCATACCATGCTGCTACAATGACCAATGATAAACATCCTTTCCGACAATGGAAGAACAATGTTGATTTACAATGTGGGGTTATTCTTGTGATGTCACCCAGACATGAGTAAAGAAACACTAGGTTCAATATTTTGACATTAAAACATATATGTCACTAATCTTTGATAGCATCAATGTAATATTTTCTCATATAGCATGATGGTAATGTTTTTGAGGTAAGTGATATGACCGACCTTTAATATCTATAATAGTGAATGGAAAACTATCTAGCTATAAAGGCTCAATTTGCTAACAAGAGAAAAGAAATAGTTCATCCTACCTTTTCTTCGGGGCAAGATCTCAAGAGGATGCTAAAACAACAGAAAATTCCAGAAGATACATACATTACACAAGAGACATCAAATGCAAAATAAATTTATCTTACAGCATTATTTGAGCAAGAAGACATAGGGACCAACCTGCTTAATTTATCAAAATGTAGAAAGTGGGCTCATTACAGGACAAAGAATTATTATAAATATGCTTTATTGACATAGAAAAATCATAACCTGCAAAAGACTACAATTAAATTACATTGAAATAAAACTGCAATACATGAAAATGAAAAATTGTTTGTATTGCTCAGCTTTTAGTTTCATTTACATGGAGACTGTAAAGTTACCTTCATTTAGGTAATAACACATAAACTTTACCTTCATTTAAGTAATAACACATAAAATTTACTTTCATTTATGTAATAACACCTAAAATGTACCTTCATTTATGTAATAACATAAAATTTACCTTCATTTATGTAATAACATAAAATTTACCTTCATTTATGTAATAACATAAAATTTACCTTCATTTATGTAATAACACCTAAAATTACCTTCATTTATGTAATAACATAAAATATACCTTCATTTATGTAATAACATAATATTTACCTTCATTTATGTAATAACATAATATTTACCTTCATTTATGTAAGAACACCTAAAATTTACCTTCATTATGTAAGAACACATAAAATTTACCTTCATTTATGTAATAACACCTAAAATATACCTTCATTTATGTAATAACACCTAAAATGTACCTTCATTTGTGTAATAACATAAAATTTACCTTCATTTATGTAATAACATAATATTTCCCTTCATTTATGTAAGAACACATAAAATTTACCTTCATTTATGTAATAACATAAAATTTACCTTCATTTATGTAATAGCACATAAAAATTTTCTTCATTTATGTAATAACATAAAATTTACCTTCATTTATGTAATAGCACATACATTTTTTCTTCATTTATGTAATAACATAAAATTTACCTTCATTTGTGTAATAACACATAAAATTACCTTCATTTATGTAATAACATAAAATATACCTTCATTTATGTAATAACATAATATTTACCTTCATTTATGTAATAACATAAAATTTACCTTCATTTATGTTATAACAAAATTTACCTTCATTTATATAATCACACCTAAAATTTACCTTAATGTATGTAATAACATAAAATTTACTTTCATTTATGTAATAACACCTAAAATTTACCTTCATTTATGTAATAACACCTAAAATTTACCTTCATTTATGTAATAACACCTAAAATATACCTTCATTTATGTAATAACACCTAAAATGTACTTTCATTTATGTAATAACATAAAATTTACCTTCATTTATGTAATAAGTTACCCGATTATACCGATTGTGCTAATAATCGGCCCGATTACGCGTACGGGTGATTAATCGGTACAGCTCTAGTAATAACATAAAATTTACCTTCATTTATGTAATAACACCTAAAATTACCTTCATTTATGTAATAACATAAAATATACCTTCATTTATGTAATAACATAATATTTACCTTAATTTATGTAATAACATAATATTTACCTTCATTTATGTAAGAACACCTAAAATTTACCTTCATTATGTAAGAACACATAAAATTTACCTTCATTTATGTAATAACACCTAAAATATACCTTCATTTATGTAATAACACCTAAAATGTACCTTCATTTGTGTAATAACATAAAATTTACCTTCATTTATGTAATAACATAATATTTCCCTTCATTTATGTAAGAACACATAAACTTTACCTTCATTTATGTAATAACATAAAATTTACCTTCATTTATGTAATAGCACATAAAAATTTTCTTCATTTATGTAATAACATAAAATTTACCTTCATTTATGTAATAGCACATACATTTTTTCTTCATTTATGTAATAACATAAAATTTACCTTCATTTGTGTAATAACACATAAAATTACCTTCATTTATGTAATAACATAAAATATACCTTCATTTATGTAATAACATAATATTTACCTTCATTTATGTAATAACATAAAATTTACCTTCATTTATGTTATAACAAAATTTACCTTCATTTATATAATAACACCTAAAATTTACCTTAATGTATGTAATAACATAAAATTTACTTTCATTTATGTAATAACACCTAAAATTTACCTTCATTTATGTAATAACATAATATTTACCTTCATTTATGTAATAACACCTAAAATTTACCTTCATTTATGTAATAACACATAAAATTTACCTTCATTTATGTAATAACACATAAAATTTACCTTCATTCATGTAATAACATAAAACTGCCATACATTAACATACCTTCATTAATGGACGAGCTCGAACATGGAACAAGCTAGATGGTAACAGGTACTGTATTGCTCTCTGAAGCAAGAAAAATAAATATTGAAGAAATATGTGATTTCTTTCACTATGTTCATCAATATTCCAAACAAGATCCTGGTCCCAATTTACATTTCCAGCAGTTATGTTAGTAATGGCATCAGATAAATAGCCAAGGCATTCCAAAGACACAAAACTGCACTATGAGCAAGAAGAAAGAAGATGAAGGAATCACTATGAATCAGGTGATTCAAAGCCTTTGTGTAGAATCCATTCAACTTTGCATGTTTTCAAATTTAAGAAGTCCCAAAGTATTTGACAACAAATACAACTGCATTTACATAAAAAGCTAATGAGTAACAGCATACTCATAATCTGCATAACTATGTTCTTGCAGTAACTCCACATACAGTACAAGTAACTCCAGCATGAATAACAACTAGAGCTGTACCGATGTCACTTTTTGCCGATTATGCCGATACCGCGTATAGCCGATTATCAAAATTGACGATACCGATTATGAGACCGATTATTTGATTATCATATTATGTACTCAGGTATAAGCTGACAAATTTAGAAAACAATAAAGGCCTGGAATGGGGGGGTGCTTATCTGTGGGCCAATGTCAAAACTTTACAGGTTTTAGGTGTTTTTGTTGTCTATTGTAACGGCAGTACATCTTGGGACAAAAATATCCGCGTTCTAAGACATAGGCATGTTAAAAAAGTAACTTTCGGTGACCCGAAAATTATTAAACTTTTATAAAGTACTATTTTTTATTGATTTTGATATTATTTTGCATGTGCATATTTTCTGATTTCCACAACACGAAATTACATAAAGGTAAAATACAGCCTTCATAATTTGCGGGTCGGTCGAGTTTACCAGGGAGACCATATACTATAATGTACAGTACTTACGCAGTGCAAAGTGTGCATAGCGTCACTTAAATCCTTGTTTATTCACAAATATATTAGTTGCAGATTTTGCTTTATTCGTTGTTTCGACCAAAGTGTATCTTTCAGATAAAATTTCAGCTAATCTGTAATAGCTGTTTCATTTACTACGAATCACCTCTCACGAGTTACTCATTTTCAATGATATAAGTGCCGTAAGACTCAACAAAGATACGCCGATGGACGGGTTTGACCATGCATCAGAGGTTAAACTAAGGTCAGATTGGGCAGAAACTAAATCACGCAACTTGTTTTGTATCGCTTTATGCATGTCAGGTATCAAAGATGTGGAAAAGTATTTCCGACTTGGAATTGTATAGCGCGGTTCTGCCTTGGCCATCAGGCGTTGAAATCCAATGTTTTCAACGATGGAAAATGGTTGTACATCTACTGCAATGAATTCTGCAATGATTTTGTGCCAACTAATACCGTATTTTCCGGGGTATAAGTCGCTACTTTTTTTCGTTTTTTTTCTTTCAAATGACGTGTGCGACTTATACGCAGGAGCGACTTATACGATAAATAAATTTTTTTAACGACCGATATGACTGATGCGCAGTGCATAGCGAATGCATCTACGGTATACCGGCAAGCCAATTGCTCGAAACTTACATACACGTAAGTATTAGACTACAAGAATATCAAATTAAATAATCAAATATTATTTAGTTATAATATATATGTGTTAAAATTTGTTGTTATTAATTTTAAAAAATATTGAAATTACCATTGCCATTGTTTTCCTTTTATTATTCACCACATGCTTCAAGCAAAGTGTTGGTCAGATGTCGCTACAATATATGTATTTAAATGTACCGGTAGCGCTTCATAATTTTTACTTCAATAGTTTATAAAAAAAAATCTGGATTAACCCGAGACTGGCTTCATTGAGAGAACTCCAAAGTAATTAATAAAAATAACTGGAAGCTGGCGAACAATTTCAGTTGTCGTATAAAATGCCTTTGAAGTTCGCTCTGGGTGTGGAATTGACCGGAATACCGAGACTGGCTTCATTGAGAGAACTTCAAAGTAATTAATAAAAAAAAAAATGGAAGACTGGCGGACAACTTCAATTGTTTTATAAAGTGCCTTTGAAGTTCGCTCGGGTTGTGGAAATTGACCGGAATACCGAGACTGGCTTCATTGAGAGAACTTCAAAGTAATTAATAAAAAAAACTGGAAGGCTGGCGGACAACTTCAATTGTTTTATAAAGTGCCTTTGAAGTTTGCTCGGGTTGTGGAAATTGACCGGAATACCGAGACTGGCTTCATTGAGAGAACTTCAAAGTAATTAATAAAAAAAACTGGAAGGCTGGCGAACAACTTTTGTTTTATAAAGTGCCTTTGAAGTTCGCTCGGGTTGTGGAATTGACCGGCATATAAATACGGACCGTTCATACCATGGAGCATTAAAAAAAGATAGTTTCACAATAACGTTGTATGATTTAAAATTGTTATGTTAGCGTAAGTCAATACAGTTTAATCATGGCACCAACAACTACCACGCGAAAAAGTTATGATGCAGAATTTAAGTTAAACGTCATAGCATTTGCGAAAGAAAACGGAAATCGTGCAGTGGCGCTATTATTTACTTAATAAACATTATTTATAAATCTTATTTGCTTATATTTCTATTTTTAAAATTTCAAACAAGAATATACTTACACGTTGTTGGAATTACTAAGTCGTATGCAATGGCCGGCAGTATCAAAACCGTGATTACGGTAAGTGCGCAGGAGCGACTTATACGCAGGAGCGACTTATCTGTTGAATTTTCCAAAATTATCTGGATTTCCCCCTCCCGCGACTTATACCCCGAAGCAACTTATAGGGCGGAAAATACGGTAGCTCTCGGGTCATCAAATGCAAATGGCTGTTTTTGGTCCAGCATGGCGTCAATAGTCAGAGTACGAGAAGTTGCTGAAGCTGCTGAGGTTATCTGCAGAGCATTCTTTTCATTTTTATCTGCCAGAAACAGGCCATATTCGGCGATGTGCTTGCAGCGCAAGTGCTGGATAAGATTTGATGTTGTATAATTTTTAGAATCCTTTCCACCTCTGGAAATGCATGCTTTGCAAAGTGTGCAATGTGCTGTCGACTCGTTGACTGCATTTACTTTGAAGTAATTCCAGACTAAACTTGTTAGTTTCAAGTTCGACATTATGCAGAGCCGATATTAATAATCCAATCTATTCGGGCTCTTGAAACAATGTGTCCAAATAAATTACTATGTTGTCCACAGACCGTGGGGGTGGGTGATTTTTTTTTTTTTGCAAACAGGAAAGTTTCGCGGCACAATAAATATGTTCTAATCACTATGTAAATTGAGGCAATGCTTTTGAGTTTATTGCCAACTTTCTAGGAGCAAAGGTCGTCGGCTTGCTTTGATGACAACAAATACTCGTTATTGCTGCAGCAACATCAGATAATTGTAAAACATTGATACAGAATTGTTTTATTTGTTTAGTATATGTCGGTGCTTCAAAGGTACAGTAAAACCAGTTATGACTTATGAGAGACCGCCCCTTCTGCCAGATAGTGGCTTGGTGAAACACTAACAAAAGAAATAAAAAATAATTTTAAAAAATCTGGAAATGATTCTCACTTACTAGTATTAAAGACAATGAGTTCGTTCACCCTCCACGACGTACTCAAACCTACACTGAAGCCCTTTCAAACAATTTCTCACTGGGACATAAGGACTATCGGTGTTTTGTGAGTTTTCACAAAGATAAAGAAAAAACACAAACCTCAAAATTGACTGTGTATATATCCATCATTACTCCCTTTGATGTTAATCTTACTGACTATTCACATGACTTTGGCACTACAATGGCGGTTAGCGACATGTACTTTAGTCTGGTTTACTGCAGTTTACAAATGTTACCAGACGCTGGAGTTGAAAATTTTGCACAACTGGCAGCAAGATAAATTCTTTTTAAATACTTTATTAGAGCAATCTCTTTGTTACAAAAGATTAATTGATGGTTCGATGTGTTTATCTTGATATATGGTTATTCGACTATACAGTAGTGTTAGTTAATGAGCAACTTGTTTGCATACTGCATTTATCCCGAGCTCTAGTGTTACAAAGGATTAAGTTATGGTCAGTCAAAACGCGACTGTATATACAACTTTTATCAGGAAAAATTGGTTATTTAAAAAAATTATTTGATCGGCACCGATTATTTTTGTCGATACCCGATTATACCGATTGTGCTAATAATCGGCCCGATTACGTGTACGGGCGATTAATCGGTACAGCTCTAATAACAACATGAGTAAATCTGTACATGCATTATGGGAAACTCTTTAGTCGCAGTACAAATAACTCTGCACTTGCAGAATCATATACTAGATGCTCACATTTATAAAATCAAAAAGAATAGATGAGCAATGGCTGGGAAAAGAAACAAGCTTATAAACAAGGTCAGAATACTGTGTACTTGTGAATAAAGCAGAGATAAATTTGTGATATGAAAAATGTAACGGAACAATAAAATTGCAACATTTTTCTACAGTAAAGATATGTAAACTGTATACTTAGCAAAGATACAGAGCTATACAAATATACTTTAAGAGATAAAAATGTTATAATATTGTTCTTCTTTTATAGATAAAATTTGCTGTTTATTGCAGTATTTATTACAATTGTGTTCTTTAATACAAAATCAAGTTTCTTAGAACAAGTCTATAATATGAGATGGAGAATATGTAGTCAACAAAATGTACTCTGTATTCATCTAACATAGGCTGCACTGTAATATTTAACAAAGGCTGCACTGTAATATTTCTATGTTACCTGTACTCTTTATTCATCTAACATAGGCTGCACTGTAATATTTCTATGTTACCTGTACTCTGTATTCATCTAACATAAGTACATTGTAATATTTCTATGTTACCTGTACTCTGTATTCATCTAACATAGGCTGCATTGTAATATTTCTATTTTACCTGTACTCTGTATTCATCTAACATAGGTACATTGTAATATTTCTACATTACCTACACATGTTGCCAGGCATAAAGCTGTTCTATAATTATATGGTACCTTTAGATAATTTCACATCAAATTAAAGTTCTGAACTCCTTTTTGCCATATATTTAGCAGCCAAACCATCTGGACATTCTTGGAATCCAGAACAAAGATCATCTTGGAAATTCCAGAACCCTGACAATGGACTATCTGAACATTCTCATAACACTTATTTACGGTCCACCTTGGTTTTCCAGCAGCCTTACCTAAAGGCAATATATGTACAATATGCTAAAGGAAAACTTACATCAATATCTTCCTGTGTAAAGTTATCTGGATCTTGTCCCATGATGTTTGCCAGATGTCTCTTCCCAATTTCAAATTCTGCTGTCTGTTCCTGGATCATTTTATCTGGGGATCAAAATTAATAAATGTTGTACTTTCATACAATGCTAATCAAACTAGACTGTACTTCTGTACAATGCTAATCAAACTAGACTGTACTTCCAAACAATCCTAATCAAACTAGACTGTACTTCCAAATGATCCTAACCAAACTAGACTGTACTTTCATATTATACTAACCAAACTAGACTGTATTTCCAAACAATCCTAACCAAACTAGACTGTACTTAGATACAATCCTAACCAAACTAGAATGTACTTCCATACAATTATAACCAAAATAGATTGTACTTCTAAACAATCTGAACCTAACTAGGCTGAACTTCCAAACAATGCTAATCAAACTAGACTGTACTTTCATAATATACTAACCAAACTAGAATGTACTTTTGTAGAATGCTAATCAAACTAGACTGTACTTCCAAAAATCCTAACCAAACTAGACTGTACTTCCAACAATCCTAACAAAACTAGACTGTACTTCGAACAATCCTAACCAAACTAGACTGTACTTCCAAACAATGCTAATCAAACTAGACTGTAATTCCATACAATCCTAACCAAAATAGACTGTACTTCCATACAATCCAAACCAAACTAGACTGTACTTCCATACAATCCTAACCAAAATAGACTGTATTTCCATACAATTCGAACCAAACTAGACTGAACTTCCAAACAATGTATAATACCCACTGATCTTCAGATTGCACTTTTATATAATGCTCACCAAACTACAAATAGTGTAGACCCAAGTCTGATCTGATTATGTTAAAGTAAATCTAGCTTTGAATTCATAGAACTCCTACAGTTTCAGATTTTGTTTTGATCAATCACAAAAGATGTTCGATTTGAAAGATCATTTCTGACTTGCTGATAGTGCAAACTAAATCTCAAACTCCAATATTATTGTGATTTCCAGGCCAGGTTTTACACTGTTCAAAATTGGTTGAGTGTTATAAACAGGTAATCAACTTACTGTCAACTTCAATAAAAAAAACAATGACATTAAAATACTCACCTTTAAAACTTTGGCTGATAAAAACACTGACCAATAAAATATATCCTGACAACTAAAAAAAACTGACCATTAAACATAATGATATTTAAAAAAGCAGTTATTTAGAACTCTACCAGAATAATGGCTACTGTCACTACAAACACAACTTTCAGGTAAACATGTTAATCTGGAACATACCCTACAATCTATAGGACAGTCGGATAATAAAATGATCTGAAAATAAGACAACGATTTCTTACAGCTGAAAATGACTTGAAAATATGACACCAATTTATTACAGCTGAAAATGACTTGAAAATATGATAACAATTTCTTACAGCTGAAAATGACTTGAAAATATGATAACAATTTCTTACAGCTGAAAATGACTTGAAAATATGATAACAATTTCTTACAGCTGAAAATGACTTGAAAATATGACACCAATTTATTACAGCTGAAAATGACTTGAAAATATGATAACAATTTCTTACAGCTGAAAATGACTTGAAAATATGATAACAATTTCTTACAGCTGAAAATGACTTGAAAATATGATAACAATTTCTTACAGCTGAAAATGACTTGAAAATATGAAAACAAATTGTTACAGTTGAAAATTACTTGAAAATATGATAACAATTTCTTACAGCTGAAAATGACTCGAAAAATAGAGGGTCTGAAAATACAAAAGCCCAATGAATGTCATACACATACAAGTGAATCAAATTATGAGTAATGAATGCTTTTTTATAATTATATAACCATCAAACTGACCAATAACATTGCATAAATAGCCAACAGAGTGACCTCAGTTTAGTGAATATTTACTATCTTAATACGGGGCATCGAGTGGCCGAGTGGTCTAAAGCTCATTCCATTATGGATAACTGCCATCTCACCTCTGTGTGGGTTCGAGTTTAAGATTCGGCTAATGTAGTTATGTGAGAAAGCTTGTCCATAGCTTTTCGTGGGTCGGTGGTTCTTTCCAGGGTGTTTTCTGGGTTCTTCCTCCACCATTAATACTGGCTGCCAGGTATAGCCTATTGTGTGCTGAAAAATGGCGTTAAGCCCAACTACTACAACAACAACTATCTGAATATTGTTTACACTTAGAGCTCTCTGTA
Source organism: Unio delphinus (assembly GCA_029339505.1). NCBI lineage: Eukaryota > Metazoa > Mollusca > Bivalvia > Unionida > Unionidae > Unio > Unio delphinus. The sequence continues at coordinate 19,979,924 of JAQISU010000242.1, read as the reverse complement.
AGTCAGGGGTCTCAAACAGATGGCTTGCATGCAGCCTATGGAATTATTTCCTGCTGCCCACAAAAATACCCAAAATTTGTAAACTAATTATTATCACACATTTTTAATTCAGTTCTTTAGGTTTTTTCATGTGGGCCTGCATGCTTCTGTCAACCATTACCACAAACAACCATGGTCTTTAGCTTTATTCATGTAGGCCTGAATAGCTGTCAACCATTACAACAACCTACCATGTTCTTTAGCTTTATGTAGGCCTGTATAGCTGTCAACCATCACAACAAAATACCATGCTCTTTAGCTTTATGTGCTCTTTGGCTTTGCTTATGTAGGCCTATATAGCTGTCAATCATCACAACAAAATACCATAGGCCTGTATAGCTGTCAACCATCACAACAACCTACCATGCTCTTAATTTTTATTTATGTGCTTTTACCTTTGCTTATGTAGGCCTGAATAGCTGTCAATCATCACAACAACATACCATGCTCTTTAGCTTTGCTGATGATGGCCTATATAGCTGTCATCCATCACAACAACCTACCATGCTCCTTAGCTTTGTTCAAGTAGGCCTGTATAGCTGTCAACCATCACAACAACCTACCATGCTCCTTAGCTTTGCTGATGTAGGCCTGCATAGCTCTGCTTATCTTCTCGATTTTGGCAGATGTTGTTGCCACGGGTGCCTTTGCAACCTGCTTAGGGTTTACATCTGTGGGTGGCATCTGAGCTGTGGCCCTTACTACACCACAGTGGAAACATTTCTGAAAATTTGAAGGAAAAAAATGAAAAAATTGAGCTGTAATTAAATTACAACCTGAATATGTTTACTGGCAGTTTTCCAATTTTATGCACTAAATGTCAAATAGCAAGTACAAGAAACAATCGAACAAGTATATATACAGCTTGATTGTGTAAACTGTACAGGGATCGTCTTTATTGGCGACAAAATATACCATATGGTGATTTTTTGCAGACAGACTATTTGGCTGTTTAATTTGTGCATAGAGTTGTGGATTTGAAGTGGAGACATTCAATGAGACCATGAAAGGAAGCCACAAATCTGAAGTGGAGACATTCAATGGGACCATGAAAGGAAGCCACAAATCTGAAGTGGAGACATTCAATGGGACCATGAAAGGAAGCCACAAATCTGAAGTGGAAACATTCTATGGGACCATGAAAGGAAGCTACAAATCTGAAGTGGAGACATTCAATGGGACCATGAAAGGAAGCCAAAAATCTGGACATAGGTCTTGCAAAGTATTTTAAAATTAGAAGCTCAGGATTCTGATTTTGAGAAAAACCGGATCCCACCAGCAAAAGTTGCAGTCCCCTACCAGAGCAATATTTCCATATGAGTAGAAACAGTTGTTGCCATGGAGTTTAATTTTCTAACTTCTTTACAGCACTGACATGTATCCATTGTTTGTCCATTAGAGTGGGAGTGAATTATGTCAGGCCAAGGAAAGGTCTGATTCCAAGCATTAAGTTAGGCATAACACATAGTGTTCCACGTGAAATGTCAGTTCTAGCATCTTCTAGCACTCGGTTGAATTTCATTACAAAATTGGGTATTTTGCCGTTTAACAGCACTTTGTCTAACTCTCAATATGTCTTGATTTTGAGGTCACATGCACTACTTATTTGGCTACACATGGAAACGAACATATAAATGAAAGCTAAAGTTGTTCATCAATGGGTCATTCTGCCTCTGAAATAAGTCATTGTAAATATCAGCACATTTTCTCACCACTCTGCAGCTAGTCAAGTCTTTGAGCTTGCCGCCTTCTTGTGGGTCATGCTCTTCAGATGTACTCTAACATGTACATCTAGGGGCATTTCAGCCACTGAATTTTCTGATTGTAAATATCAGCACAACTAAAAAGATCAATTGATAAACATGTTTTCCCTCTCAATAGGTGGTTATAGAAAGACAAGCAACCCCTTGAATTTGCCCTCCAGCAAATTGGTACATACCGAGTGCTCCTATATAAGTAATTTTCTGCATACCAGATAAATAATATGCATCCAAATATGTGTGATTAAGCATTTCCGAGACCTCTGTGTGAATATGTCAATAACAGATTAGTCTTGTTACATTGAAAAGTGAAAAAGGGGAATGGTAAAGTTATTTTTCTGTTGAAAACCTGTATATATAAAAAATAACTATGGTAAAAATGAGGAAAATATACCAGTATTTGAATAAGTTATAAAATGTTTTCTCTCGTATTTTGTTTTTAAAAAGTGCTTTTACTTTGTTTACTTTATTTCCAATATTGGTTGAGATGTGACTGAACCTACCAGTTTGAAACCTGTGTGGTGCCATACACTCAGTTAGAGATTGGAGTGCTGCAAAATTCAACCCACTCATCAACTTTAGCTAAAATGAACTTCTTTGAAATAACCCAGTTTTCACCCCATCCTGTACTCACATGATCCAGTACTGTCATGCAGAATCACATTATGTCTTAAAAACAGTGTTGATAAGAATTGCTTCTTTAATAAGTTTAATTATTAAAGTTTTACATCAAAAGGTAAGAGACTGTTTTCATTCCAAAAGCATGTATAGTGTCCCAATATTTTTTATTTATTATAATCAGTTTTTATTCACTTTAGTTTTGACTGTTGAGAATCAATAATAATGTAAGATCTACATCATAAAGCACATAATGAATAAGAATGGTAACACAATTTCTACAAAATGTGATTTACTACTGTCACAAGAACTATAATCAAACTTTGAACAACCCTGGAGTGTCAGTCGAGAATATGTACAAGATTATAGGATGCGTCTTTTTGCATGGCTGCCATGTGGTTACTTTTGAAAGACTTTTGGACACAATGCAGCCAGAAAAGAAAAAAATTATCTGCATGGTGATAAGTAAATATATTATGGACATATCTGAAATATTTAAATCACTGTTTCAATTTTTTATGGAAAAAAATATTTCCTGCAGATTAGTATGTTCCTAAATAATATGATTTAAGTGTCAAAAATACTTTCATTTCCAAAACCAATAGATAAACTTACAGATAAGTATGTTCCTAAATAAAATGATTTAGGTATTAAAAATACTTTCATTTCAACAATAGCTAAACTTACAGGTAAGAATTCCTTGTAAATCATTACTATTTCTGACAATCGTTTTACACAAATCATCACTTAAGTGTAAGACATAATAATACTGAGAATGTATACACTATTGATCACTGTCAGTTATGATGAATGGGCACAGTCATTGTGCTAATTTTACTACATGAGATTATGAATCTGACTGGCAATAGACTGTGTTACTGCAGAAGATGAAAAAGTGAAAGTGCAATATTGTACCAGTCATTGAAAAAAAAATGAAAAGATCAGGTACATGGCAGACATATGAACAACCTTGACCCTGACATTCTGATGTCAATTAACAACGTAACCATAAATCAAAGTTTTCAGGAATATCTCACCCACATGACAGCCCATATCAGCTCTTTTCTAGAAACCAAAATTGTACTGGTTTAGTCAGACTTTACTTACTCTGGTGTCTTTTTCTAATAAATTAAAATTCTCACACAAGTAAATGGACATGTTTTTAATTTCTAATGATCTACATTTTAGTTGCATGGAATGCAATGGAAGTCAGGAATATCAAAATTGGTTAAAAGGATAAGAATGTTAAATGAAATGATATCTAAATACTTTCCTAAATATTAATATAGTTTTTTTCATTTTATTAATGAAATATCCTTCAACTTAACCAGATCTCAGCACTAATGGCTTTAATCTGAAGCAAATTTGTTATGGATTGCAAAGTGTAAGATATCTCTAAAAATACTGTAGATATGATGTTAGTCAGTATCAAAATGCACAACATTACTTAATTGGTTAAAAGAAAAATGATGTCCTGCATTTCTTTATAACTTATTTTCAGTTGGCCAATGAGAACGCAGTATAATATTAAATGCATTGCTCTCCCATATTAAGCAGGCATGATCAAGGCCATGTTGAGCAGTAGCACTGGAAAATGGTCTGGCATCAATTAATGGTATGATAGTAAGCCAAACTTTGGACATGCATAAGTCCAATACCTGACATAAACATAGGTACCAAATTTATTACGCTACGTAAAATGTAGCTTGAAATATCAGCATTTATTTTTAAATAGGTTGCATGAGAAAGGAGAGAAGTGTCCATCTTGTAGTTATTATATAGTACATGTATAACTGGTAAATTGTAAGCAACGATACGAGGCTGTGATTGTAGACCTATATGTATATTATGCAAAGGGCAGCATTGTAAATATTCTTTCCAAGCTCAGGGAAAGTACATTTTGTAAAATATACAGCAAACATGCAAATAGTTTTGTCAAAGGTGGCCACACAGAGGCCACTCAAATAGTCTTTACAAATGTGGCCACAAGGCAGACATGTGAATAGCCTCAATGATTATTTCCACATGTAAGATCTCGATGCTGATATTTATGTTCTGGGTGTCAGGGCCTTACTTGCTAACTAACAATGGTGTGTAGTATTTTATTATGTTGACCAACATCGTAATGTAAATCAAATTTTCAGGAATATCTCAAATAACTGGCAATTAAAATAACAACACTTTTCTAGAAAGTAAAGTCTCAATGTTTTAGTTTGACTTCATTACTCTGACGTCTTTTCTCTAATAAATTCAAATTCTGACACAAGAAATGGACCTGTTTCCAAGTTTCGTTGGCCTACGTTTCAATTAGATGGAAAGCGATGAAAGCTGAAATCAGAGTAAGTTGAAAAAATATTTGTTAATGAAACAAATAAAAAATATATTATTCATATTGGAACTGTAGGCAACATTTTGTTTCACTCAAGAAACATATCCCCCACATGAACCTACTTGAAATACTTTGGCATGCCTCGACTACCATCGTATTTCAACAAATTAAAAACTATGACAATGGATCATGAAAATGCGTCCATTTGCTAGTGTCAGATTTTGATTCCACCGGTATAAAAGCAGCTCAGTAAGTTACATTAATTAATTACATTTAATTAGTGGAAGAGTGTTGATATGAGCTGCCAAGTGTGTGAGATATTCCTGAAACTTTGACTACTCATTCTGATGTCAACCAACATTGGAACCCGCTAGTCCGTTATTTGAGCAGTAAGACAAAGCATTAAAACAAAATTAACATGTTCTATGTCTTACATTAAAGAAATGCCTCAACGTGGAACGAATAGCCCATTGAAATTAGACACAAAGACACTGTGAACCCTTTCAGTGCTCTTAAAACTCACTTAATTCGACTGCAGGAACAAACTTAAAGACCAAATAATGTTTCCTACCTTAAATATTTTCAGCATGTTTTCATGTTTTCCAATTTCATGGTGTTTTCTTGTGTAGTCATATCATTATATATGTTGTAAAGTACTGAGAGCTAAAGATTAGGCGCTATATAAAGTCCGCATTGTAGGCAAATGCACTAAGAATATTTACTAAGTCCTAAAAAGAAATAAATGATGTCAAGTGTAACCAAGTTATGCTGATATATTCTTTCAACAAAAACAAAAATCTTGATTACACGACTTTGACCAGTCTCGAAAACAGGTTACACTCTACATATTGTCACGAATATCTTCTATTTGTGTTTAAATAAGGTTTGGTTTACCCGCCTGTCCAAATAGTTTATCACTGTACCTTTTTCAGCCATGTATTATATTTAAATACTGGTTTTCGAGAAAAGCATCGAAGTAATTGTACTGATGGGATATGTGCCATCTTCTTCTAGGACAGGCACCAAAGTTAACGCAAATGCATAATCCTGATCATTCAGATACTTGAGGGTCTTACTTAAATACCGCAGTCAGACAAAACTCATGCAAAGTCAGACAAGGTCTGTTTGTTTTTGTTTTATTTATGCATGTTAACTTTATTTTGACAATATTGTAATTAAAAATTGTATAATTGGTGTTTTAATGTTACTTAAAAGTAAAATTGATACATAAACAACCCCTTTAATTCGCCTTGTGACATATGCCAACAATTATTAATAAACATTCATTAATTAGTTGTTTATAAATAATCATATTATTGAGGTATACACAGTAATATTAAAACAGTATTATAAATTGCATAAATATAATGTAAGATGTAATAGAACAAAGACAGTCATGTAACCCAGCATATGACAAATGCAGACCCAATGTGATAAACCAGATTTAATTTTTTTTTAAACTCGTCATATACATGTACCACAAACATGAATCACAATATAAAAAATTGCATTACTGTTTAAGACTCTGCAATGATTACAATGAAATAAATTAGGAATTACATTCAGTATTTGTATGATTACAATGAAATAAATTAGAAATTACAATCAGTATTTGTATAATTACAATGAAATAAATTAGAAATTACTATCAGTATTTATATGATTACAATGAAATAAATCAGAAATTACAATCATTATTTGTATGATTACAATGAAACAAATTAGGAATTACATTCAGTATTTGTACTGTATATACACCTTGTCATGGTTTATCTTTCTCAAAAAATACATCATGAATATATGATTATGAATGTTAATAAATATGTAACTGACACATAATTTAAAGGAATAAACATGCAAAATAAAATTAAATTAAATATATTGTCTAAAAAAAATCTGTATGATTATTAAATATGTCTTTAGTCAAATTGAGAAATAATTTAATTCTCTAAGTCACAATTTTAAAATTTCAAAGGAACTTTCAATATTGTCAATGAAATCCAATAGAATATGAAATGCCATATGACAAGTTCAAAAGAATTTAAAGTTCCGAATGAATTCCAATAATTGAGAATATACTGATATGCCAATAGTTCTGATGAATTCATAATAATCCCAAAGTAGTTTTTAGTGAAACAAATTAATGAGCACTTGGTAATTCTATGCAATAAATTTGTGTGTGTGATTTGGATTTTTAACATAGCTTATAAAAAAATTCTGTCATATCGCTACAATTTCTAGCACTGCGACAATATGCTGCAGACATGAAACATGATGACCCACCCAGTCATATTATCCTGACACCAGGCTGATCAGGTGAGGAAGCTGTTAGTTGTTAGTATCTTTTTTTGTAAGTCTTTAATATGACTTGACTGGGGATTGAATCCACAACCTCTCACATCCAAGTCAGATGCTCGAACCACTAGGCCACCCAAGCATTGCACACAATACAAATTATATATATATATATATATATATATATATATATATATATATATATATATATATATATAATTTGCATTGTGTGAATTAACTGACTCATTGTAAATTAGATTTGATGTTATGATGATGATTAGCATAAGTAAAGTGTAATAGGATTAGTGTAATATCCTATGTAATATAATCTTCTGTAATATATTAGTAAAGTATAATAAAGTTAGTATAATATCCTATGCAACATATTGCTATGTAATATTTTATTAAATTGTTATAAGGTTAGTGTAATATATTCCTATGTAATATACTATTAATGTGTAACAGGGCTAGTGTAATATCCTATGTAATATATTCCTATGTCATATATTAGCCTATGCAATATATTCATATGTAATATATTTGTAAAGTGTAAAAAGGTTAATGTAATATTGTATGCAATATATTCCTATGTAATATATTAGTAAAGTGTAACAGGGTTAGTGTAATATCCAATGTAATATATTCCTATGTAATACATTAGCAAAATATAATAGGGTTAGTATAATATATTCCTATGATTCTTTAGAAAATCTTAGATAAATAATGGAAGCGAACTGATTTAATATGGTGGACAAAAAGCATAAGTAATTCGTCATATGATTCTATTTGAGCTCTTGAGTCATAGAAAGGACATAAGTCATACAATTTATAGAGTGTACCAAACTTATCCACCTTCCTGACTTTACATGAAAAGCTAAATAAACTAACGTCAACATTTTCCATGTTTCAAATGTTTTACACCTTTGGTGTCACAGAATTCAATTTCATCTAAGTAAAAGAAGAAAGGGGAAAATTCAATTGATTACATTTGACTGTTATTTATATGTATGGATTATATTTGGAAACAAAATTATGAAGAAAAGGATAACCTCTATCACCCAGCAATGAGAGAGCAAGACCATAGTTAGACTTAGAATAGAAAGGCTGTTGTTTGGCATCTTTAGTTACCAGAAATCACATGGTATGTACATTTAATTTGTACTGCGATATGTATATTTAATTCGTATTGTTTGTTATGTTTTTCTCCAAAATTAAATTTTACATATAAGTGTATTTGGATGACCATGTCCAAAAAAAAGTTCATGTTGTGCATGACTAAAGACACTGATGGTTTTATTTTGCTAACAAATAATACATGGTTAATATTTTCATAAGAGTTAAATATCAGGATAATTATTTTGGTCTGAGTCAATGATATTGTGAAATTTCTTTATCATAATTTTAGTCTAAAATAATATATTGTAAACAAACCCTGAATGTTCTGGATGAAAATTCCACTAAACAGGCATAGTGTTTTCAGAAAATTATAATTATGGCCTAGGTCAGTTAGATGGGTTATGACCTAGGTCAGTTAGATGGGTTATGACCTAGGTCAGTTAGATGGGTTTATAATCTTGTTAGCTTAAGAACTTACTCTTTCATGCTTTAACAATTGTATTGCTGTTTTCAGATTTTGATTTTGGTGAAATTATTCATTCAGGTTATCAGTCACTGAAAATATGAAGTGGTCTTAATTAATATTCCTGGACAGAAACATTAACTTTGATTTATAATGAATTAAGACAAGGACATTTTGGACTATAGTATTGTGGTTAATCGGAAGGCTGTTAAAGCATCATCACACTTCAGGGAACTGGTAAATTAGTAAATTTCAAATGTTCTTACCAGAGTCATGAAATGAAAGCAATGTATTTTGGGGGGTTTAAAATACAATATGATTTTATTATGGAAAATTATTAACCATTTATATAACAAGGTTCTATGTCACTTAATAGTTATTATCACAAACATATCTCTATCAGATTATCATGGGACCCAAGGGCTTCTCATATCCCTATCAGATTATCATGGACCCAGGGGATTCTCAGTCTTTTATAATAAAGTACTTTGCCTTTTCTGAGACATTGTGTTCAAATGAAAATGTTCTTATCTAAGGAGTAGAGCATGATTTTGTAAATATTCCCCTCTAATGTGTGAATTTATCATCAGATTTATACTCAGGACCTGTGACAATCATAACAGTGACATCTTTGCCCATCAGGTGTATTCATTTAATAATAGGTAATGACATAGTTTGAGATAAGGTTGTGGTTAATCTATTTGTAACTGACTAGTGGTTTTTGAAAGCCGATCATTTTGTAAATAAATCCCTGATTTACACCCAGCTTGTGCAGTTGCTAGAGCTATAGTGCAGAAAGCTAATGAGAAGATATTGATTAGGAAATTATTTTTTTAACACACACATTTGATGGTCAGACTCCTGATGAGGTCATGTTTGCTCATTGTATGGATCAGTCATGAGGTCTTGATCACAGCGAACCTCTTTATACTACTCGTTGTTTTTATTCACTTATCATCAAACAGGAAAAAATATGAGATATGTTTGTTTCAAGGGGCTATTAGCAAAACTGAAGTTACAAATGTACCTTTCTCGGATTTTGTTCAAAATGGATTACACCTTAGGTACCCCCTGGTAAAGAATGTTGCATGAGCTATAAAAGTCCTAGACAATAAAGCTTTATGTTACATACTAGTCAAATATACATATAATGAAATATAATATAAGATCTGTAATTATGAATGACACTAAATTTGTATTAAGCATATAGCACTTCTATACACGTGAAAGTTCATCTGCAATTATAATATATTTTCCCTTGATTTGCCTGATGTCATTATTGTATTCCTGCAATATCAGACTCATCCTTAATAATCTATGATTTTGTTTCACATTTTGCCAATGAATGTAAGGCGGGTGATATCGCTGAATACGATAATCGGAGAAGAAGATGAACTATTATAAACTTCAAAGTGTTGCACAGCCAATATGAAAGTCAAACATTCTTTCTCGTCTGTGGAATACTTTCTCAGGTGCATGTTTAACTTTTTTTTCTATTTTTAAGTTAATGCCTTTTAAAGTACCACTATCAATCCATCACAAAGTCACAAACACATCGTTCACTTTGATGCCATGGATTAAGCAGTCAGCTTCACGTTTCATTTAATATTGAAACACATGCAGGTTGAGGTCCCATGGAGCACCACAAATTGGTTGGAAACCTTTCCAACCTTTACTAATGTTTTATATTATATCTTGACCATGGCTTATTTACGCTGCTTTTCTGCCTAAAGTCAGGTTTTATGTAGATTAACGTCATTGAAGAAATACATAGTTCTTGTCCATATTAAGCTTATTGCAGAAAGTCCGATCTTTTTTATCTCGAGCAATCTTAATATTTTATCAGGCAACAGGTGATCACGAACGCTGATGCCTGGCCCGGTAGTAGCTCACCAAATCTTTATCTCGCAGTCTGCCTTTCCAGAATAAAGAACTGTCAACTATGTTCTTCCACTCAACGAAATGTGTCACGTACTTATCGGCTATATCATCAAATTTAATCAGTAATGAAAAGCCATCCGAAACCAAGACAAAGAAGAATGATAACTATATATATCTAAGATGTTTGGCGACAATGCATTTTTCTGAGGATGAATATGATATTATTCACTTTTAGATTGAAAAAATATCATGAAAAATTACATACTGTCTGCAATTCGCAAGGTCGGTTGTGGTCAATGAAGTTATATTTAAGATTTGATAGCCCGTGAAAGAGACAACGTCCGCGTGGAGATGATGAACAACATCTCTAGAATTTTTCGATTGGTTCTATTTTAGCCGTCAAAACAACAGAAATAAAGAAAGCAACAACACATGTCAATTGGAATAACAGCCTTCTGAATCCAAGATTTATCCTTGCGTACCTCCCTCATACAATGCTCACTTTAAATAGCGGGAAAATTTTATGTCATAACGGCCTATATTTTGCTTACGGCTGATTGTTTAGCACATTCGAGAACCTGGTTGTTGCCTAACGTGCTGCCGCCTTAATGCGGTATGGCCTGCTGGTCAGCCGCAAAGGATCGTGAACTACCAGTGCCACTGTTAACAGTTTTGTTCCGTTGTTGGACCAGTAATGATGTTCTTCTGTAGTGTTAAATTATAATTAGTGCTACATAAGCTTTATATTAGTTATTTAAAGTTTTGCAAAAGTATATTTCGTAAGGAAAACAGCCATAAGTGTACGGGTCATCCTAGGAACAGATCAACTTTGCTTCTGAAATCATATTTGCTGATATGAAGTTTCAATTGATGTCAATACTATAGCGATCTGCGAATTACCCCTAGCTTCTAGAATCAAACGAAATTCGTAAACTCTTTGCATTTCACCAATCCCTACTCAGGTCATTGCCAAACTAATATCATAATTGCATCGCTGATCGATGACAGTGGTTATATAATCCCAGTTTTAAGTATAATTAAAGAGGAACGGAGATGCTGTTACTAAATAGTGCCTGTGTGCTCGGACATCATTCAGTTCAACCCTTAAGCAATGATGCAAACTTGAAAAAAGACTATTTAATGCAACCTGTGTAAACAACAAAGCTGAACATTCATAACATGTCTACAATAAAAAGGTCCAGAACTTTATTTATACCCTTCATGCCATCAAATTTAATGTATACTCTTCTGTAACATTTTCCTCTTAGTAAGAGGGGTAGTTAATTGAATTTAGCTACGTTATCAAGAGAATGACCTCCCTCGATATTATGACCGGTGTGAGTGAAGGATAGAATATCAAGAGAGAACTGGGCAAGATTATTGGGAAGAAATAATACAATACGAGCTATTTTGGAGAAGAAAAGAGAAAAACAAATTTATTCAAACAAATTAATCGTGATAATTTCTATTCAACTTAAACGACACCAACAACATTTACTAGCAGTGTCTAATTTTTGGATTTATTTCATAATCATAACGAGTGGTGAAAAGAGCACAATGTCCAGACTGATTGCATCGCCTTCCTCTCGACTGTGCTCCAACGTTTTGTATTTCCTCGAGTCTTATTGTCTGACTGCCTCGTCCTTCTTGGACTTCCTTGATTCTACTCTGTATTCATCACTTTCGCCTGTCGGATTTCACTTGTCACGTCTCCTTTTTTCGGACTCCGTCTTTGGACTGTCGAGTCTCACCCTTCCTTGGAAAATTGTTACCTTAATGTTGTGTATCTTATAACTGAACCCTGTCTTTCTCAAATGGCATACACATGGTTCCTTTCTCGTTTTCCTTGGCTTCCTGTTGTCACGTTAAATTTACATTACTTCCTAGATGTACACCTTAATTTCACCCGGCCAATTATACGCGGTGGTTTATATAAAAAAATCCTGAAATAATCATTTGTTGTGTCAGTCAGAATCTATGAACTACGTTATATAACGTTTCCATTTGATGAATGACTCTTTTTTTTACAAGGATCGGAAGTTCAGCTATCTCTTTCTCAAACCCGTGTTAGATACCAGGCCAATTTCATTGAATCGGACTGGACCCTTTGAAGTATTAACACTGAGGTGAAAGAAATTAAGAATCAGGTCGAAATGACCCTTCCCAAATACCACCATGGTCTAAATGATACAATCTTAATGCTTGGCCCATTCAACTTTAAGTTTCACTGCTTATTAAAACTTCGATACTTCACACCTAATGGGATCACATTTTTTTAATGTACACCCTTCATGGGATCAAAGCGTGATTGTGAAAACCTTGGGCAGACGTTTACGTATTAGTATTCTGCGTGCATAATGTTGTCAGTATTCCTAGTTTTACCTGGATGAGTATAAAAAGCTATTTACCAGGAGTTAAATCATTTTATACCAGGTGGGTAGCATGACTTCTTTGCAAACTATAAGTATAAACTGATCTCGGGGATGGGGAGGGGGCACTAAGCTGAACATTAACGTTTTAGAGCGGCTAATGGGGTCGGCCACAATCCACTTTGCTGAGTCCGGTTATGTTCCTCTTGAGTCTGCAAGCTTTATGTGGGACTAATGCTTCGATTGGCGAAAACTGGCACCCGCCTCTGCAAGCAACGAATATCTTCCTGTGGCCCCGTTTATCGTTGGGAAGAGGCATTGTAGAATAACCAGTTTCGTAAAGTGGTCTCAGATGTCCGAACGAAGAGCTTTTATGACTATCCCATGGGGGTAGCAAGAAACTACCGGCTGAGGCACTCGTTGTAAAAAAGATGACTTGAACGCATTTCGCCTTAGAAAACCTTTGTAAACCAAAATAGCACGAGGGGGGGATGAGGCATCTGTGACTTCTAACCATGCTGATGGTCTTGACGAACTCCAAGCTGCTGTGTAAACATGTGATTCCCAAGGTGTTCCATTGCAATGTTACAGGCAAGAACTAAAAATAACTTGCACCAAAAGAATTCAGCAATGTCAGAACATAGTTGATAATTGTTTTACTCTAAATAGAAGTTGCGCACGATCATTACACCTTGAAATGTGAACTTCGTTTCATGATTTTATCAAGACATAGTTAAGCATTGTTAAATTGTGGGTACACAAGTACATCCATATTGACGCATACGATGGTTTATGATTGTAATGACATTCAGATTTGGCAAATATAGATGTTGTAACATAAGCCCTAAATACTAAAATATTTGTATCTTACTATATATATATATATATATATATATATATATATATATATATATATATATATATATATTGTTACGGCTATTGGATTTAAATTATTTATTTTTTAATTGTTAAATCCAAATTTATCATTTAGGGTTTAGTATCCATTAATTGGGAAATTATTCTGAACCTTAACACCAAGATCTCTGTGTACCGTACCTGCGTGCTAAGCACTCACCAATATGCCAGTGAAACCTGGACTCCGTACGCCTCATAGGAGAAACGTCTGCGCGCGATTCCAATGCGATTTCTCCTACGCATACTCCGGATCACTTGGAGTGAACGATAACAAAATGCGACTTGTTTTAACGTGCCAAGATTCCCAGCATGGTCACACTCCTCCGCCAACGTCGCATCAGATGGCTGAGCCATGCACGTCTGAATGATGACGAACGGATCCCCAAAGACCTTCTTTATTCGGAACTTGCCTCTGGCAAAACGTTAATCGGACGGACAGATATCCGCTTCTATGATGTCTGCAAGCGCGACATGAAAGTCATTGACATCGATGTCAACAACTTTGAAGAGCTTGCTCTAGACATGACCAGCTAAGGCCACGCTCTGATCACGGGTTTAAAAGCTGTCGAGGACAAGCTACGCTTGCTAGCTGGTAAAAAGCGATCTGGGAGGAAGAAGAAGCAGCTCCAACACAACCCAGGCTCGACTTCAAGTTCAGCAAGTGCAGGAAGGACTGCCACTCCCATGTTGGCCTACGTAGCCACTACAGACGCTGCATAACCACCATCCGGAGCATCTCTCATGGTTGCACTTTGATCCCTTCTCGAGATTAACACACAAGTGCAATGGTGGCATTAAACTATGTCATCCTTTTGTGAACTTATCTGAGTAAGTTAGTGATATTATTATTATTATTATTATTATTATTATTATTATTAGTAGTAGTAGTAGTAGTAGTGGTAGTAGTAGTAGTAGTAGTACAGTCCATATCCCACTCATTCAGTAACAATCAATACATATTTTGTATGCATTATAATTGTATATTTATGGATAGAACTAAATTCAGTTTAATTCTTGTAAAACAAGAAAGCAATAAAGACAATGAAAATAAGAATAACAAGGTTGCAATTTTTTTTTCATCTGGTGGGTAGGTTCATCCTTGTTTCTAATTAAAGAGACTGTCTGCGTATTTTATTTAATTTTATGTTGAAAATTGGTTTAAAAACGACTTATTCGCATCTTAAAGAGTAATGGGTTTATACTGCTTTGTTGCTAAGATCATTGTAGTTTTGTTCTTGGGCATGTAGAGATATTGAAACGTTTCACTTTCCTTTGTGCCAACTTATGCCAAAAGCCGATCTTGGTGCCTTCGTGGTTGTCCAATTTCGGAACGCCAAATGGCTTTCCTACAAAAGCTTATGTTGGAAATACTTCGATTGAGTGATACAGCGAAAAAAGTGAAATCGCATGCATGGCGAAGAACTCAGTCACATGCACGAGTACACTAGACAAAGTAGAACCATATCATACGTAAAACGGTACCTTTATGGAACGATTTTTGCAACGTAAGATAAAGATTGTTACCTGCTAATATCATAAATGAATGAAGGGGAAAAAGGAATGATTTGGCAACAAATAATGAATCTTAGTCGAATTGTTCGCAATTAATGCAGTCAAGGTATATGATATTCACATGACGCCGTTTAATAAACAAGACACATTTATATGCAGTGACAAAGACTGCACTATTTTCTTTCTTTGTTTTTTTTTTCTTTTGGTTTGGTGGGGCAGGCTAGGAGGGGGTCGATGTTGGTAGAAAGCGCCAAAGTGTTTCGTTTGGGTTACCCCGGGATGCATTTATAACGAACTAAACAAACCACCACGTGTCGATACAAATGAGCAATACTAGCGTTTTGCTTGTGATCATACGCATATACACTGACTTTATTACCTGTGATCATATGCATATATACTGACTTTATTACCTGTGATCATACGCATATACACTGACTTTATTACCTGTGATCATATGCATATACACTGACTTTATTACCTGTGATCATACGCATATACACTGACTTTATTACCTGTGATCATACGCATAAATACTGACTTTATTATCTGTGATCATATGCATATACACTGACTTTATTACCTGTGATCATACGCATATACACTGACTTTATTACCTGTGATCATATGCATATACACTGACTTTATTACCTGTGATCATACGCATATACACTGACTTTATTACCTGTGATCATATGCATATACACTGACTTTATTACCTGTGATCATATGCATATACACTGACTTTATTACCTGTGATCATATGCATATACACTGACTTTATTACCTGTGATCATATGCATATACACTGACTTTATTACCTGTGATCATACGCATATATACTGACTTTATTACCTGTGATCATATGCATATACACTGACTTTATTACCTGTGATCATACGCATATATACTGACTTTATTACCTGTGATCATACGCATATACACTGACTTTATTACCTGTGATCATATGCATATACACTGACTTTATTACCTGTGATCATATGCATATACACTGACTTTATTACCTGTGATCATATGCATATACACTGACTTTATTACCTGTGATCATATGCATATATACTGACTTTATTACCTGTGATCATATGCATATATACTGACTTTATTACCTGTGATCATATGCATATATACTGACTTTATTACCTGTGATCATACGCATATACACTGACTTTATTACCTGTGATCATACGCATATACACTGACTTTATTACCTGTGATCATACGCATATACACTGACTTTATTACCTGTGATCATATGCATATACACTGACTTTACTACCTGTGATCATATGCATATATACTGACTTTATTACCTGTGATCATATGCATATATACTGACTTTATTACCTGTGATCATATGCATATATACTGACTTTATTACCTGTGATCATACGCATATACACTGACTTTATTACCTGTGATCATACGCATATACACTGACTTTATTACCTGTGATCATACGCATAAATACTGACTTTATTATCTGTGAACGAGTCGTTTCGATGGATGCTAAACGACATAGCGCAATCAAAATGTACTTTCCCCAATTTATTCTGAATGCAACCCAGGTCGCCGGATAGTCTACACTGTGCAGGTATGTAGTCAACTCCACCTATTATCTAGGCCATTCTTACTGTATATTGGAGTTTTTTCCTGTCCCCCCCCCCCCCAATGTTGTGGCTAATACATATTACATATGTATCATCATTTACATTACCCACGAGTCGAGACAAAAAAAATACTCCGTCGGTGGTAACAGGTCGATTTTTAAAAAGGTTTTAACTCCATACATATCTCTTCAGGCCGTTTGCAACTGTATAATTAGCAGCATGTATATGTCCTTTTCCGACCAGTTTCACTTTCTGTGAAAATACCTTTTCAATATGTAAATATGTAATCTTCCATTTCGGTATGTACTCTCTCTCTCTCTCTCTCTCTCTCTCTCTCTCTCTCTCTCTCTCTCTCTCTCTCTATATATATATATATATATATATATATATATATATATATATATATATATAATCATATCACATCATATCATATCATATCATATCAATAGATCTTCAGGAATACATTGCTCGTCTCCCTGGCACAAGATAGAGGCTAGAAAGGTGCCCTAACATTGCCTGCTTTAATTGTCCCTAGCCAGCAAACCGCGGCTGGCTGAGACCCTACTTATACGGTCAAAATACAAAAAAGAAAATGAGGATTGTTCCTCTCACAGAAGTGAAGAGCTTTGTGTGTCTGGTGTAGGTTTTGCAGTGAAGACATCACTGATTCGCAAATTGGCTGGACCTCTCAAGGGAGTAAACGACAGACTCATGACCATGAAACTCCCCCTCTTGTCTGTAAGAAAGCACAATATTATCATCAGTTGCTATGTTCCGACCATGATCAACCCAGATGAAATGATGGCCAAGTTCTATAAGGATCTTCACTCCGTCATTGCTGAATTTTCAAATGGCAGATTTGCTCGTCATTCTTGGATATTTCAATGCAAGAGTAATCTGTGATCACGTTGCATGGGATGGAGTGTTTTCAGGCCCTCTTTCTCAATTTTTGAGTAGACATCGCTGTTGACCCATTGAATCAAACTTAAAAATTAATGTCCACTGTGGAATGATTCATTCAAATTTACCAGATATTGTCCACCTTGCTTTCTGTCAACGGGGGTACGTATAAGAACACGTCTCGTTCACATGCGGGCTTCCATTGTTTATATGCGAGTGATTTATCGCTTCATGCTGCTTCAAGATTCCGGTCTTCTGGCTGGTCACAGTAAGAGTTCAACGTTACTCTGCGGCAGTATTTAGACATCAAACACATGACCGCAATATTTACATGACAGTAGGGTATACCTTATAAATGACTTTATAGCTTGGGCTTAGCAAACGCAACACTGTTAATGTTTAAATTTCGTCTGGGTTTTTGTCGGGTTTATTGATTTTTTTCCCAGCACATGATAGACTATAAATGACGGCCACTACCGGTATATTCAGTGGATGAAGATTGGGGAATACACACCGACCCACGAGAAGTTGTTCAAGACGATACCTTAACACACATGGACTGAGGTGAGATGTGTGAATGAACTGTAAAGGCGAGCGCCTTAGATCACTCACCCGGTGCCCCTAATTACATGTAAAAGGGGGTATACTAGTAATGAGTTTTACATATCTTATTTTCTGTTCACTGCTTCAAAGATCTAAAGCCCAATAATTAAATTCTCTTTATGTGAACCTATCCACTGTGGGAAAGATTTAATATATCACAGCATTTTCAAGATGTACTAATTATCTCTACCAGCTAGACTTTATTTATATCTCCATACTAAAATGCCATCTG
This sequence comes from Unio delphinus, assembly GCA_029339505.1. NCBI lineage: Eukaryota > Metazoa > Mollusca > Bivalvia > Unionida > Unionidae > Unio > Unio delphinus. Next base: position 19,961,264 of record JAQISU010000242.1, on the reverse strand, counting down.
TTGTTTTTTTTTTCTTCAGAAATGCACAAAAATTCTAACAATTAATCAACAGCGATTGCCTACTTTCAGCTTTTACCGCATGTACTCTTGTATTTATGCATCTGACTTCAAACCGTATATACCCAGATCTGTCGTCGCATCATACATCGGCAAATATACATCTATGCAGTCTATTACGATTGATTAGAAGGAATTAACGCTACCCTGATCTGTTGGCTCATTATTTGACGTTATTGTATTTGAATCGGATTTATAAGTGAGTAAATTCATCATTCTGACTTTGCTTCAATGACTCACAAATTGACAAAGTAATGGCAACGCTAATTGGGTGATGAAAGTATATACCAAACTTTTGCCATGGGCATTGTGAAATATTCGATTGGTTTCAAAAGGAAATATATCTAATTAGATAATTATAAGACCTCGCTAGAGTTATTTTAAATATGTTCGGTGTGCGAAACATTTCTTTATCAAGAAAATATCGCTTCTCATCTAAGAAAACTACTGGTGATACGCGCGTAGCATGTACGCCTCATAGCCAAAAGAAATGTTTTTACATATCTAAATTTCGTACATACCTGAAACAGGTAAGTGACGCATTGCATTTTGATTTTCGCAAAGGGATTTAAGAAATAGAACCAGGATTTTTAATTACACTTGGTAAATAATATTCTTCAACAAAACCATATACAAAATTATATTTCAATGATACTGTTTCATTGCTAGTAAGACTGAAATATAAGTCACGTATTTTCGATTGTTAAAATGTTCACTTTAAACAGAAATCTACATTTCCTCAAAACTTGAAATGACATTTCCTATAGAACTTTTATATTTTATGTTTCAAAATCATGTAGAGAATATTTGTAGACTTGTATATTAAATGTCGACATTATTTGTTACAACGTTTTCTAATTTTGTAAAGCTTGTGAACTCACACGGTAGCAACGATAATAGTAACTAAAGAAATTTATTTGTCTCACACGTCTAATTATATACTGATGGAGAATGTGATACTTAGGAAGAAAACGTAAATGACAATGCTAAATGTAAAATACTTTTTCAAGCGTTTGCGTTTAAAATGACCAATCAACACAATCACACAAAACACCTGCAATAAATAAATGTCTTAACGGAATAATATGTCGATTTCAAGTTTACACATGTAACAAGCGATAATTGAAAATAGTTTAATTGCACATGTGCGTGGTACCAGACTTTGGGAACCGCTCCGGTGGCCTAGTGGTTAGAGCGTCCGCCCCGGATGCGGGAGGTCGTCGGTTCGATCCCCGGCCGAGTCATACCAAAGACTTACAAAAATGGTACTAACAGCTGCCTCGCTTGACGCTCAGCATTAAGAGGTTAGTGTTAGGACTGGTCGGCCTGGTGTCAGGATAATGTGACTGGGTGAGACATCATCCTACATGTCTGCGGCATGATGTCTCAGTGCTCGACATCACTATAAACTGCCTCACTGCAGACATCGTAGCGATATGACTGAAAAATTGTTAAAGCTACGTTAAAAATCCTAATCAAACAAACAAAAACCAGACTTTGATACATATAGTTTTACTAGAAGCACGGTGACACTACCTTTTTGGAAGTTGATGACAACTTGTATGCACTTTTTGTAAATGAACTAACTAAAACTCTGGATTTCTGCAAACTTATGTAGCATGAACTATTTTGTAAAACCGGTGCTTTTCTTTGCCCTACACGTTTCTTGAATACTGAAAGGGACAAAGAATTTTTTCCGAATTATTGCGAAAGTTAAAGTAAAATCAAGTCGCAGAAAGATTTATTAAGACACATGACGGTTGTTTTTCTCAGACCCAAACCGTCGTATTCTTTTGTACAAAAAACAATAGAGAGCCAAAGGACTATCATACGTTACCTCTTTCTTTTTAGTTTTCGCTTAAGGGCACATTTATTACATTGTTATGTATACAGTACCTACAAAAAGGGCACATTTATTACATTGTTATGTATACAGTACCTACAAAAAGTGCACATTTATTACATTGTTATATATACAGTACCTACAAAAAGTGCACATTTATTACATTGTTATGTATACAGTACCTACAAAAAGTGCACATTTATTACATTGTTATGCATACAGTACCTACAAAAAGGGCACATTTATTACATTGTTATGTATACAGTACCTACAAAAAGGGCACATTTATTACATTGTTATGTATACAGTACCTACAAAAAGGGCACATTTATTACATTGTTATGTATACAGTACCTACAAAAAGGGCGGCTAAGTGACGCCACACCGTAGTTATACAATACTTAGAAAAATGGTAACTAAATGTCATCACAGCGTAGTAATACCATATCTGAAATATTAGTAGCTGTGTCATCACAGCGTAGTTACATACCTAGAATATTAGTAGCTAAGTGTCATAATAGCGTAGTTTTACCATACCTAGAATAAAAGTAGCTAAGTGTCATCACATCGTAGTTATACCATACCTAGAATATTAGTAGTTAAGTGTCATCATAGCGTAGTTTTACCATACCTAGAATAATGGTAGCTAAATGTTATCACAGCGTAACTATACCATTCCTAGAATATTAGTAGCAAAGTGTCATCATAGCGTAGTTGTACCATACCTAGAATAATTGGTAGCTATTTGTCATCACAGCATAGTTTTACCATACCTAGAATATTAGTAGCTAAGTGTCATCACAGCGTAGTTATACCATACCTAGAATAATTGGTAGCTATTTGTCATCACAGCATAGTTTACCATACCTAGAATATTAGTAGCTAAGTGTCATCACAGCGTAGTTATTCCATACCTAGAATATTAGTAGCTAAGTGTCATCACAGCGTAGTTATACCATACCTAGAATAATTGGTAGCTATTTGTCATCACAGCGGAGTTATACCATACCTAGAATATTAGTAGCTAAGTGTCATCACAGCGTAGTTATACCATACCTAGAATATTAGTAGCTAAGTGTCATCACAGCGTAGTTATACCATACCTAGAATAATTGGTAGCTATTTGTCATCACAGCATAGTTTACCATACCTAGAATATTAGTAGCTAAGTGTCATCACAGCGTAGTTATACCATACCTAGAATAGAAGTAGCTAAGTGTCATCACATCGTAGTTATACCATACCTAGACTATTAGTAGTTAAGTGGCATCACAGCGTAGTTATACCATACCTAGAATAATTGGTAGCTATTTGTCATCACAGCGTAGTTTTACCATACCTAGAATATTAGTAGCTAAGTGTCATCACAGCGTAGTTATACCATACCTAGAATAGAAGTAGCTAAGTGTCATCACAGCGTAGTTATACCATACCTAGAATAGAAGTAGCTAAGTGTCATCACAGCGTAGTTTTACCATACCTAGAATATTAGTGGCTAAGTGTCATCACAGCGTAGTTTTACCATACCTAGAATATTAGTAGTTAAGTGTCATCACAGCGTAGTTATTCCATACCTAGATCAATGGTTGTACCAATATAGAAGAACTTGAGCTATGTCAGAGATATGCAGCGCGACGTATGCACGCTTTCGATAAATATTCGCCCACAGAGGCAAATCGTAGTACCTTAGGACTCTGGTCAATAGAAGCATACATAGATAAGATGAAATTGTGTTTTTTTTCAACCGGCTGTGTAGGGGCGATTGGACTCTTATCTGGAAAAAGATTTTCATTTTGCGCTTATGTCAGTACTTGACCAACCCACTAACACAGACGGAGTTTATGGGAGATATTGACAAAATATT